>OX596075.1:14484687-14779687 GCA_951394005.1 Protophormia terraenovae | reverse complement strand
GAAAAAATGTTTTGCCATAGAAATCTGTTAAGAAAAATATATTTTCAAATTATTTATTATTAAAATTAAAGCATTTTAACAAATTCAATGAAATATTTATTATACTCCCATAAAATTCGTAGCTCTGCTTTAAATAAATACTTACACCCACATACTTCCTCTTTAGGTATGAAAAAAATTTGCATTGCAATTCGTATTCATTCCTCAAAACATGTTCTTATCGTTTTTTTTTTTTTTTTCAAATATTATCTGTTAAGCAACATGATGAAAATGTTGAAAATATTTATGTTGAGATCAAAGATCAAAAAATGAATATTTTATTTGATTTGTATAATTTTCTTTTTTACTTTTTACCGTCGTCTTTTTACAAGAAAAGTCTTTTAGCAGCTTTTACTTTTCTTACATTTGCCAGCTACGAAACAATAAAACATACGAAAGAAAAAAATATTTAATGTCCTTAGAGATTTATGTGGTAATCGCAGATAGAGAAGTTTATTTGAATATAATTGAAAAGCTTTAAGTTGCAAGTAATTTCTTGCAAAATTATTAAATATTATCAGATTTAATTGGGTAAATCTTCTTAAATTCCTTAAACTCAAGTTAAATTCAATTGAATTGTTTTATCTTTAAATCCTTTTTTTGTTTGTTAAGTAAAAACTTTAAGGTGAAAGTTGTATCAATAAAAGAAATTTGATTGTGTGAAAAAAAAGGTTTAAAAAGTTTTATTACTTCCCATATAGTTTGAGTTTTTTAAACTAAAGTCGTGTGAGAGCTGATATAAAGTTTTTGTTTTGTTTTATTTGCATAAAATATAAACTCGTTTGCAGCTAGCAAACAAAAATGAATTAAAATTAAAATGTTTAGTGAATTTCACCAAAAACTAGACAAAAATAGAGAAACAGACTTAAAAAAGACGACTAAATAAAATTATAAACAGAAATAGTTAAACATAAATTTACTGAACTAGAACTGATTTAGATATAAAATAAAACTGAACTATATCTGGAACTCAATTAGAGCTAGAACTGAACTAGAACTTGAACTGAAATAGAACTGTAATAACACTGAAGTAGAACTGAACTAGAATTGAACTAGAATTGAACTAGAACTGAACTAGAATTGAACTGGAACTGAACTAAAACTGAACTAGAACTGAACTAGAACTGAACTAGAACTGAACTAGAACTGAACTAGAACTGAACTAGAACTTTTTTTTTTTTTATTATTATTTATTTATTTATTGAAATGTTTTGAAAAGTACAGGTTAAAATTTAAAACAATATATGTTTGTAGAAAGATAATAAATAAATTAAACTAAATGATGTATGTTGAGATGTCCTCATCAAAAGTGTGTAGGGCTGAAGAATTCATCCTTCGTTGTGAAATGGCTTAACACTGGATTTAGACTTCTTCGTAGGCAGTACGTAGTGGTTGGCTTCATTTTTTTCTTTTATTTTATATATATTTGTTTAGTTTTTATTTCTTTCAATGATTTTTTTAATTCATTTATATTTTTTTTTTATTTATTTTTAAGACAATTTTTTTTATAATTCAATTCCGCGAAGCTATTTAGCTTGTCTGCGGGAAAAAGACCAAAAAAAATTTATCTTTTTGATCAATTTTAATTATAGTTCATTGCAAACTTATTAGGTATTTTTTTATTTCTTTAAGCTTTTTATAAGGATTTTTAATATTTAAAATATTAGTTGGTATTTTATTTAAAACCGTAGGTAAAGCGATGGACAATGTATTACGACCGTATTCATTCGAAAAACGTTCTATTTTGTATCTTCCATGCGATTTTATCCTTGTGTTATGATCGTGATCGATTTGCCGTAAAAATCTGGTATCACCAAATTCTTTTATGATCGTTGTATTATATATATTTTTTATGTCTAGTACATTTAAGTTTTTGGCCAGACTGTTTGTGTTATATATGTTGGTGGGATTTAGTGGGCTGCTATAGTTATCTCCGATGTGGTGTTGATATTTTTTCCATAGGATTTTTAACAAGCTATTTTGTGTTTTTTGAAGTGTGCTTTTATACTTGACATTTCCCCATGCTGTTATACCATGTCTTATGTACGATTCAGCTAAGGAAAAGTACACTTGACGCAATACGCTATATGTGGCGCAGTTACTTAGGTGGTACATAATATATGATGTTTTTCTCAGTTTCTTTTGAAGATTTTCTATATGATTTTTCCATTTAAATTTGTTGTCTATGATTATTCCTAAATATTTATAGGAGTTTACCGTTTCTAAAATAGTTGAACATAAGTCATTAGTATTATTACTATTCTTAATACTCTTATGTAGACATTCTGTGTTATGGAATTTTATTTTTACGTTGTATTCTGGAATATGCGGTGGTTTAATGTGCATGACTTTAGTCTTATTAGCATTGATAATAAGGCCATTATCGTGGCACCATTTTGCTGCAATGTCTGATTGTTCCTGCATTTTATTTTGTGCATTTATTATGTTGTAATCAGAAACTATTATGGCTGTGTCATCGGCATATGCAAAAGTTTTACATTCCTTTAAACATTTCATCATATCATTTGCATATATTATGTACAGTATTGGTCCAAGTTTAGAGCCTTGTGGGACTCCGCAAACATACGACTGTTTTTCACTTAATTTGCTGTTTATTTTTACACAGTAGTTTCTGCCTTCTAAATAGCTTTTAAGCCACTTTAACATGTTACCTCTAATGCCACTTCTTTCGAGTATTTCTAACAATTTAGTGTGGGAAAGAGTGTCGAAAGCTTTGCTAAAGTCGATATAGAGGACTATTACATGCATATGTTTACTTAAACATTCATTAATATATGTTGAGAAGTTTCCTAAAAGTTGGTTTATATTTTTTCCTTTTTGGAAACCAAACTGATTTTTGTTAATAATGTTATATTTTTTGAGGAAGCTTGTGAGTCTTCTAACTATTACTTCTTCAAGAATTTTGTCCATTACAGAAAGAATTGCAATTGGCCTATAATTGTTAAAATCGGTTGTATTACCACTCTTATATATTGGCCTAACTATTGAGGTTTTTAGCACATTTGGCACCATGGCTTGTTCCAGACTAGAATTTATTAATTTAGTGATAACTGGTGTTAAAACTCTTGCATTTGTTTTCAGATCTTTAGGTCGAATTCCATCAGCTCCAGCACCTTTTCTAATGTTAAGATTTTTTAAAATATTAAATATTTCCTCTTCATTAGTATACTCAACGTAGATTGTGTTTGTAACAGAAGTGTCAGGATTATTTATTGTTTTGATATCACAACAATGTAGGATTTTTTTTAGATTTATATTAAAATTTAACGAAAATTTATTTGCGATATCGGATAGATTTTCTTTTTTGAAATTTTTTATTATATTAGAATCTATATTAGTTGTTTTTTTGCCTATAATTTCATTTATTAATTCCCATGTGGCACGCATATCATATCTATTTTCAAAAAATTTTGTTTTGTAGTAATTGTTTTTTTCAAAGTTAATTCTTTTGTTTAACATATTTCGAAATGTTTTATATTCTTTTTCATATCTTTTGTTATTGCGATTATTTCGCCATTTTTTAAAAAGTTTATCCCTAAGATCACAATATTTTATTATTTCTTCACTTATCCATGGGTTTGAAGATCTTTTTTTACATTTATTTTCATTTTTATTTGAGTTTTTGTAAATTTCACTGAATTTGTCATTAAAATTATTAAATAAATCGTTTGTGTTAGAATTTTGTTGCACTAGTGCATTCCAATTTGTATCTCGTATTTGTTTAATTATTTGATAGTTGTGAAATTGTGGCCCCTGATTTATTATTGTTTCTTCTTCCTGGATGTTTTCCCTTTCATCAACACAACAATGTAACGAATAATGGTCTGATATTGTTGTTGTTATTATTGCAGTGTATATTTTTGTTGATGCTTTGTTATTTTTTATAAAGAGATGATCAATACACGTGTATGTATTTCTCTTTGGATCTTCGCGCGTGCTCTCTTTCACCATGCATTGTAAACCATTGCTCATTACCATATTAAGATATGTTGTTGTTGTAGTTGTTTCTTTTGATATGTCTATGTTTACATCTCCGACTAGAATGATCTCTTGTTTTTCTTTATGTTATTAATTATTGTATCAAGTTCTTTGATAAAAGAAGAGATGTTTTGGTGTGGGGGACGATAAATTGACAAAAGAGAAGTTATTTTGTTGTTCATTTTTATATCTAGCTGTATTATTTCAAAAGAGTTAACGTTGACAGCAATTTGTGTAAATGGTAAATGTTCTGCAATATAAACCGCAATTCCCCCGCCCCTATTCTCTCTGTTGAGAAAAACAGAGTTAAAACCTTTAATGTTATAGAAAATGTTTTCATTGTTGGTTATGTTTGTTTCAACTAAAATGATTATGTTTATTTTGTTTATTATAACTGAACTAGAACTGAACTAGAACTGAACTGGAACTGAACTAGAACTGAACTAGAACTGAACTAGAACTGAACTAGAACTGAACTAGAACTGAACTAGAACTGAACTAGAACTGAACTAGAACTGAACTAGAACTGAACTAGAACTGAACTAGAACTGAACTAGAACTGAACTAGAACTGAACAAGAACTGAACTAGAACTGAACTAGAACTGAACTAGAACTGAACTAGAACTGAACAAGAACTGAACTAGAACTGAACTAGAACTGAACTAGAACTGAACTAGAACTGAACTAGAACTGAACTAGAATTGAACTGGAACTGAACTAAAACTGAACTAGAACTGAACTAGAACTGAACTAGAACTGAACTAGAACTGAACTAGAACTGAACTAGAACTGAACTAGAACTGAACTAGAACTGAACTAGAACTGAACTAGAACTGAACTGGAACTGAACTAGAACTCAACTAGAAATCAATTAGAACTAGAGCTAGAACTATAAGTAGATAAGAACTGTTTTAAGCACAATAAACTAAGTTTTAGTAAAATTACATTATTTTCTTATTAGTTTAACCTTTAATTTTAATTAAACTGATTTAAACTTTTCTTCCTCTACTTATCTCCTTTTAAACAAGGTAAATTTCCGTTTAATAAACAAATCCTAAATAAAACAACTAAAAATTGTTTATAATACCTTACAAGTTAATGCTCCTACATGATGAAACATTTTATTCCTGTAATTGTGTTCAGTTTAGCTGGGTATTATTGCAACCATTCATACTATTACCCAGAATATTTACGAGTTGTTTTAGTTTATTTATGAGTGTTTGTGTATATGTTTTGTAGGAATATGTATGCTAATCACTTAAGACAACAAAAGCCAATCAAAATGTAAATAAGTACAACATAATTGTCACAGGAATCTGTGTACGAAGTATGAATGGCTGTCTAGCGGTTTGAGTTCATGTACTGGACAGTTTACATGTTACAGGAGTGGGTGTGAGTCCTTTTGTGTGTTTAGTTTATGATACATAGTAAATTTAGAAATCTTTCTAACATTTCTATATAAATTAAAAAACACACTAATATGAAAGGGAATAAATAAACAATGTGGAACTATAGCTGTAAAGAGGTTTTCAAAACAGGTAGTAAATTTTCATATATTAAAACTATTAGAAGAAATAAAAACTTTTTATTTCTTAAAATAGTTTTGACTCATTTCGGAAACTAAGTAGATAATATTTAATTGGACTACGACTTCTATAAACCCCCTTGTTTAAATATATATTTTTTGCTAAATAAATATAAATAACTCTTGTTTTTGCACTACCCTCTACCCTCCTTCATTTAAGTTAAGTGTGAGTGAATTAAAGCACAACAAAGTTGTCCAAAAGCTACTTTGTGGCTTTTTAAGCCTTCTACCATACAAAACCCCTTTACACCAAAAAAAAAACAGACAACCATACCATTTTATGAGAAATATTTCAAGCCAAACATTAACATTACAATCAAGGAACAACTTTTCTACTGTCACTACAATCCACTACCACTACTACTGATGCTACAGCTATTCCTGTTGGCTTGTTTCACTGTGTGTATAAGTGAATATTTAGAAAAAGGATTATTCAAGAAGTATGTATATTTTTTGGTCATCATATAGTTATTTTCTATATAGAGAGTTGAGCCTTGGGGCTGTTTAACTTTTTCAAACATAAACACTTTAATCTACATACATACTCTACATGCTACAAACCATGATAGTGTAATAATTTTGTTGTTACAAATACTAGAGTAATGTTGTCGCTACTGTTGTCGTCGTTGTTGGTGTTGTTTCATTTGTTATGTGTTGTAATTGTTACTTGACATGCAAAAGAGTTTTAATTGAATTATATTCGTTATATTGTCGCCATTCATGTTATCAGTAGTTGAAAAATGAAGGAGAAATTGGGCAGCAAAAGGGATTAAAAGAAGATGATTATAAAAAGACTTAGAAGCCGATTGAGAAATAACCTAATTTAGCAAATGTTGCAAATTACTGTCATTCTACCGCCAAGTGCTCTACAATACAAAAATTCGCCATAGCTGAAACAGTTGCTTTTAGATCAGTTCTAGTTCAGTTTTTATCTAGTCTAAAGAATAGTTTATAGTCTTGACTAAGACTAGTCTATAAAATAGTTAATAGTTTTTACTAAAATCAAGTCTTAAAACTACTTTATAGACTTGACTGTAGCCAATTTCGTGGGCTTGACCATAGTCTAGTCTATAAACTGATTTATAGTCTTGATTATACCCTATAAATTAGTTTATTATCATGACTATAGATAGACCAGTTTGTAGTCTTGACTACAGTCTAGTCTATACACTAGTTTATAGTCTTAAATATAGTCTAGTCTATAGGCTATTTTATAGTCTTTACTATAAACTTGGCTATAGTCTTAACTATAGTATTGCCTACAGACTAGTTTATAGGTGTTGACTATAGTCTAGTCTATAGACTAGTCTACAGATTAGTTTTTAGTCATGACTATAGACTAGTCTATAGAATAGTTTATAGTCCTGAATATAGTCTTGACTACAGTCTAGTCTATAGAGTTGCTTATAGTCTTGAATATAATCTAGTCTGTAGAGTAGTTTATAGTTCTGACTATAGTCTAGTTCATAGAGTAGTTTATAGTCTTGGCTATAGACTAGTCTATAAACTATTTTATAGTCTTGACTATACTTTAGTCTATAGAGAATAGTTCTTAGTCATGGCTATAGTCTAGTCTATAGAATAGTTTACAGTCCTGAATATAGTCTTGACTACAGTTTAGTATGTAGAGTAGTTTATAATATTGACTATAGTCTAGTCTATGGAATAGTTTATGGTTTTGGCTACAGTCTGTCTATAGACTGGTTTATAGCTTTGGCTACAATCTAGTCTATAGTCTAGTTTATAATCTTAACAATAGTCTAGTCTATAGACTAGTTTAAAGTCTTGACTAAATTCTAGTCTACAGACTAGTTTGACTATAGTTTAGTTTAGTTTCAGTTCTAGTTCAGTTCTAGTTCAGTTCTAGTTCTAGTTCAGTTCTAGTTCAGTTCTAGTTCAGTTCTAGTTCAGTTCTAGTTCAGTTCTAGTTCAGTTCTAGTTCAGTTCTAGTTCAGTACTTGTTCAGTTCTAGTTCAGTTCTAGTTCAGTTCTAGTTCAGTTCTAGTTCAGTTCTAGTTCAGTTCTAGATCAGTTCTAGTTCAGTTCTAGTTCAGTTCTAGTTCAGTTCTATCTCAGTTCTAGTTCAGTTCTAGTTCAGTTCTAGTTCAGTTCTAGTTCAGTTCTAGTTCAGTTCTAGTTCAGTTCTAGTTCAGTTCCAGTTCAGTTCTAGTTCAGTTCTAGTTCAGTTCTAGTTCAGTTCTAGTTCAGTTCTAGTTCAGTTCTAGTTCAGTTCTAGTTCAGTTCTAGTTCAGTTCTAGTTCAGTTTTAGTTCAGTTTTAGTTCAGTTCTAGTTCAGATTTAAAATTTGTTAATAAAAAAAAGTTCTAGTTCAATTCTAGTTCAGTTCTATTTGAGTTCTAGTTCAGTAGTTCAGTTCTAGTTCAGTTTTACATTAGTTCTCATTCCTATCTGGTTTGTTTCAAATTGAATTCTGCTTTTTTTGCTATTTTAGTTTAGTTATGTATTCTATTCTGCAAAATCTAAAATTTTCGAAGTCATGTTATCCAGAGTGAAACTCCAATTCTATCATACTTCAATATTTTGAATTTACTTTTACTTTACCAAAATTTATGCAAACTTTTTGTTTAATATTATTTTTATTATTTTTCTTTCTTTCATTATTTTTGTGAATTTATTTCAATTTGTTAACAAAACTTATTATTTCAAAAAGAGTAAGCGAAACAATAGTTAAACAAATTAAACGTACATTTTATGATCGTTTAAACTTTTTCCTGTAATTGTTGTTGCGTTTTCTTTTATTTATGTATTTTTTATTATTATTATTTTAGTTTATTTCTCTCTTAAACACCCTTTTGGCAATTTTTGAAACATGAACGTGAGTTTTGCACGTTTAGTTTTATTTCTTTTTTTGTGGAGTTTAACAAATCAAATTGTTAGATTTTGGTGGATTTTATGTTGCTGATTGTTTTACTCTATTGTTTGGCGTGTAATTAATAATAATTTGTTTAGCTAGAAAAGGAATATATTTTTTTAGAGAATTATTTTGTTTTATTAAATGGAATTATTTGTTCAAAATATATTTCAATATATTTTTTATACATAAATGAAATATGAAAATGTTTCGTTGACATTAAATGCCGGAAATTCGTGACAAAATTGATAAAAAGATTATTGTTTTATATTGATGTTTAAATGGCGATAATCGTTTAAATAAATAGCATTTTAGTTTGAATTTGTTTTCACTATAATTTTAGAGAACTTCAATGGACAATAGGAGGAGGTTTTATTATGTTCTAAAAATAATTTTATTTCTCAGCAGTTTATCTTTATTGTGTTATAAAATTATCCTTTAAAATAAAATTAAAAATTATTGGCCCATTTACCTTTCACACATCCACTTGTTAACTTTTTTTTTTACTAGTTAAATTATTCAATAAAATTCACCATAAATTTTAATCAAATTAAACCCTTTTCTTGAAAAAAGAATCCCTCATGGCTTTTGTTTTTTATGTTGACCATTTTTTGTTTACGGTTATGAAATCGTTAACACGTTTTGTAATGTTTAAAGGCTTGATCATCATGTTACCCAGAAAAAAATTGTTATTAATTCACCATTCATATGCTAATTTATTCTGCTCCTTTTCTTCTTAAAAACTAAAACGTGCTAACAACAATGATGCCCAAATAGCTGGGTTTTTTTTTTTTTTTTTTGGAAATTGCTTTGGTTATCAACATAACAATAACATAATCAACGTCATCACCATCGTTGTCATCGTTAGAACCATCAAATATTGTTGTTCAATTCCTTGCTGCAATCCTTTCTTTTTGCGGTCTTTATTTTTTAGTAGCACATAGTTAATACAATGTATGTTCTGTTCTGTGCTATATGATGATTTAGTTGACCTTCGAAATTTCTATTTTCTTAGAGAGTGAAAAAATATGTACCAGTCATTTGCGGTTTAGCTTAAATTTACTAATCCTTTATGCTTCGGAATTTATAGCTTTTGTTCTCATCCTTGAGGTATTTGTTTTAAAATTCAGAAAATATTTTGAAAAGTGCTGAAAATAAACAACAATATATAAAAATATATAAAGAAGACAAAATTTTTCAACTTGAATCCTAAGGCTATGATACTTTTAATTTCTATTGTATAAAGTCCAAAGTTAGCTCCAATCGTAGGTCTTTATTTGGTTTATAGTTCATTTCTAGTTAAGTTTTTGTTCTATAGACTGGTTTTATGGTCTTTACTACAGCTTAGTATAAAAACAAGTTTATAGTCTTGACTAAAGTCTAATCCAAGAACTAGTTTATAGTCTAGTTCATAAACTAGTTTTCAGTATTACCTACAGTACACTAATTTATAGTCATCACTGTAGTACATTCCATAGGCTAGTTATAGCATTGACTATACTCTATTGACTAATTTATAATCTTGACTACAAACAACTTTATACTCTTGACTATAGTCTATAAATTAATTTTTGGTTTTGGTTATAGCCTACATTATAGTCTTGACTATAGATTGTTTCATAATCTTGACTATAGTATAGTCTATGGATTTATTTATAGTTTTAACTATAGACTATATTATAGTCTTGACTAAAGACTATTTTAAATTCTTGACTGTAGACTATTTAATAGTCTTGACTATAGACTATTATATAGTATTGACTATATTCTATTTTATAGTCTTGACTATAGACTATTTTATAGTCTTGACCATAGTCTATAGACTATTTTATAGTTTTGACTATAGTCTATAGACTATTTTATAGTCTTGACTATAGTCTAGTCTGCAGACTATTATATAGTATTTACTATAGTCTAGATGCAGACTATTTTATAGTCTTGACTATGATCCATAGACTATTTTATAGTCCTGACTATAGACTATTTTATAATCTTGACTGAAGTCTAGTCTATAGACTAATTTATAGTATTGACTATAGTCTAGTCTATAGACTAACTTAAATTCTTGACTATATTCTAGTCTATAGATTAATTTATGGTCTTGACTATAGTCTAGTCAATAAACTAATTTATAATTTTGACTATAGTCTAGTCTATATACTATTTTGTAGTCTTAACTATAGTCTATAGACTATTTTATAGTCTTTGCTATAGTCTAGTGCATAGACTAATTTATTATCTTTACTATATAGTCTATAGTCTAATTTATGGTATTGACTATAGTCAAGTCAATAGCCTTATTTATAGTCTTGAATATAGTCTAGTCTATAGACTAATTTATAGTCTTCACTATAGTTTAGTCTATAGTCTAATTTATAGTCTTTACTATAGTCTAGTCTTTAGGCAAATTTAGAGTCTTGACTATAGTCTAGTCTATAAACTAATTTATAGCCTTGACAATAGTCTGGTTTATAGACTAATTTATAGTCTTGACTATAGTCTAGTCTATAGACTAATTTATAGACTTGACTATAGTCTAGTCTATAGACTAATTTATAGTCTTTCCTATAGTCTAGTCAACAAATTAATTTATAGTTTTGACTATAGTCTAGTCAACAAATTAATTTATAGTTTTGACTATAATCTATAGACTATTTTATAGTCTTTGCTATAGTCTAGTCCATAGACTAATTTATTATCTTGACTATATTCTAATCTATAGACTTATTTATGGTACTTACTATAGTCTAATCAATAGACTAATTTATAGTCTTGACTATAGTCTAGTCCATAGACTAGTTTATAGCATTGACTATGATCTGGTCTACAGTTTTTGTTCAGTTCTATTTAAGCTATAATTTCTTGATCATTTCTTCCAAATTTAATTTTCCAAATTCTGTTTCTATCATTTGCTATAAATTTTGTACAAATTGAAAATATTTGCTTTATAGCACGTTAACGTTTAACTATAAATTGATTTTTTTTTTTTTTCTTCACTCTTTCACAACAAAAGAGACTCAAAGAAAACAAAAACGGAAACGGAAGTTATATTGTCCATACATGTTGTCCTGCTATACAAAGTGCAAATGATTTTCTAGAGGTGAATATGTGCGAAAAAACATTTATAATTTTTTTGGGAAAATAATGTCTTGCTTTCAATTTAAGAGCTATTTTTAAAATAATAATGAATATAAAAAAAATCTTACTGTCTTCATATATACAAAGGATGTGTTACATACACACAGACTTAAATAACTGTGAAGGATGGCTCTGAAAAAAAATTTAAGAACCATCGGAAATGTTTATTTTATTTTGCTTTTTTTCGGGTGAAAGTCTTTTAATTGAAGTGGCTTTGACACAATACAAAAAAAATATCACCGAAAAAAAAATACAAATGTAGCCGTCATCATATAAAGAAAACTTGGCAAATGGTTATGACCTGCTGAGATCCCCAACCAGGATTTTTGTTCCTTATTATTTTTCCTTTTCCTTTGGTAAGAAATCTGTATATGAATGATAATGATGATGGTGTTGGCGCTGATATTGTAAATTCAATGAAGCTGTTAGTAAAAGCAATTTGCTATTACTTGGAAAACTGCCACCTTACCTTTTTATTTTAAATCGTTTCTCTAGCCTTTTTTTATGTTTATATTTTTTGCCTTAATTTGTCTTTTTTAAGTTTTTGCAACAAATTTCAATCTTTTTTTTTTTTTTTTTTTTTGTGCTACAAATTTCTTTATATTTCTATGGCAATAAAAGGAAATGTCCTTTTAACTTCTTGTTAAATTCTTTCACTCTCTAAAAAGCCCATTTTTTTTGTTGGTTAAGTGTTTTCTTTTCTTAACATTTTACACAAAATACAAAAATAAGGAAATATTTTTAAATGATCTTTGTAAAGAGACAACATTTCTGTTAGGAAGAAAAAAAATCTTCTTGCATGTAATATTTTGTGTATGTATGTGATCTAAAAAGGCGTTGAGGCGAAGGTGGAACAGTGGTTATAAAGTGTAGAAAAATGTGAAAAATGTTTTCTAAAAATAAACAACAAATGTATGTAAAACTAGGCTAAATGAGAACTGAAGTAGAACTGAACTGGAACTGAAACTAGAACTAAACTAGAATTGAACTGGAACTGAAATATAACAAAACTAAAACTGAACTAGAATATAAGCTAGCTTTAACTATAGTTTAGCCTGTAGACTATTTTATAGTCTTGACCATAGCCTATAGATTATTTTATAGTCTTGATTATAGTCTATAGACTATTTTACAGTCTGGACTATAGTCTATATACTTGTATATAGTATTGACTATATTCTAGTCAATAAACTATTTTATTGTCTAAACTATATTGTAGTCGATAGACTATTTTATAGTCTTGACTATAGTCTAGCTTATAGATTATTTTACAGTCTGGACTATAGTCTATAGATTTGTTTATAGTCTTGATTATATTCTAGTATATAGACTATTTTATGGTCTTGACTATAGTCTAGTCTATTGACTATTTTATAGTCTTGAATATAGTCTAGTTTATAGAACATTTTATAATCTTGACTATAGTCTAGCCTATAGATTATATTATAGACCTGACTATAGTCTAGTCTATATACTAGTTTAAAGTTATGATTATAGTCTAGTGTATAGACTATTTTATAGTCTTGACTATAGTCTAGTTTATGGATTATTTTAAAGTCTAGACTATAGTTTAGTCTATGAACTATTTTACAAACATACCTATAGTCTAGTCTATAGACATGTTCATAGTTTTGACTATAGTCTAGTTTATATACCAGTTTGTAGTCTTGACTATTGCCTAGTTATTGATTAGTTTATAGTATTGACTATATAGTCTATCGAATAGTTTATAGTATTGATTAAAGTCTAATCTTCATACTAGAACTGTACTAGAACTGAACTAGAACTGAACTAGAACTGAACTAGAACTGAACTAGAACTGAACTAGAACTGAACAAGAACTGAACTAGATATGCATTAGAAATGAACTAGAATTTAAATAAATCTGAAGTAGTGTAGCAGTGAAGTAGTCTTGACTACAGTCTAGTATATAGACTAGTTTATAGTCTTGACTTTACTATTTTATAGTACTAACTATAGCCTTTAAAGTATTTTATCTAGTCCATAAACTATTTGATAGACTCGTTTATATGTCTTGACTATAGCCTAGCCTATAGAATAGTTTCTAGTCTTTACTATAGAATAGTTTATAGGCTAGAACTGAAGTAGAAATGAACTAGTAGTAAAGTAGGACTGAACTGGAACTGAACTAGAACTGAACTAGAACTGAACTAGAACTGAACTAGAACTGAAGTAGAACTGAACTAGAACTGAACTTATAGTCTTGACTATAGTCTAGTCTATAGAATAGTTTATAGTCTTGACTATAGTATAGCTTATAGACTAGAACTGAAGTAGAAATGAACTAGAACTGAACTGGAACTATTTTTTTTTTATATATAAATATTTATAGCTATTTTATAGTACTAACTATAGCCTTTACAGTATTTTATCTAATCCATAAACTATTTTATAGACTAGTTTATAAGTCTTTACTATAGCCTAGTCTATAGAATAGTTTATAATCTTGACTATAGTATAGTTTATAGACTAGAACTGAAGCAGAACTGATCTAGAACTAAACTAGGACTGAACTAGAACTGAACTAGAACTGATTTTGAACTAAATAAAGCTGATTTGGAGTGGATTTGAGACAGAGATTTAAATATGGAATGAAACTAAATTTGAAATCAGTTCATTCATTTTTAATTTTTTTTTTTTACCATTTTATTTACTTCAAATCCACTGTTAAACATTAAGTTTGTTGCATCATTAAAATTAAAAACCTGAAATAATTTCTTTCCTACTTTCTTCCACTTCTTCGAACTTAACTTTATCTACTACTTTTTCTTTATATTTTTCTCATATATATGACATGAATGTGATTTTCTAAAGTAATTGGCACTTTGAAGTTATTTTTGTTGCTATCATTTCCTTTTTAGATACTCAAATACTTAGGAAAATTTCTATTGGTGTTCAAGTTAGTGTTGAGTTAGAGTGTTGTTTTTGTTGTTGCTGTTGGCTGTTTTATTTTCTATGTAGCAATTATCATTTGTTGCAGTAGTAAATTTTCTAGCAATTACCTGATGATTGTTGGTTTTTACCAGCTTTAAATGGTTGTTGGCATTTAATTGCTAAGCAGACATTAAAATCATTTTTAATATCCATTTAAATGATTTTACGCCTAGTTGGAGACATATTAAATAATTATAAAATTTTCTAAAGAGAAAGATAGAATAAAAATAAAATAAGAGATAAAAACCATTAGGTTAACCGTATATTAAAATATAAAATAAAAAATTAAATAAATTGTTATTTGTATTAATTTAAGTTTAGATTTAAAATAAGTTTGTTATTTCGAGTTAAAGTGTTGTATTATTTTAAAATTGTTTGTTGATTTGAAAATGTTTTTTTTAATAAATTTTGCTGTTAGGTAAATGAGGTTGTTAGATTTTGTTTGATTGTTTTGTTTAACCATAAAATAAATTGTATTTTCAAGCCACAATCTATGTTTCCTCCTTTTATTCCACTTTTTCTGTTTATTTAGTTTAGTTGTATGACCCCTTTAGGACTATTTGGAATTTTATGACTTTTTCAAAATATGTTTGTTTTTTTTTAGGTCTTAAACTTACTGTTGGTTTTCCAGGCAATTTTGTTTACAATTTCCTTTTTACACATGTTTATTTCGTTATTGTTGTAGGGTTTTTTTTCGGACATTTACATATTCTCATCCACATGAATTGTATTGTATTTTCGAAACAAGCAATTGAGATAGTGTCAGTAATAAATAAGTTTAGTTTAGTTTCTAATTAAACTACTCAATGTCCCGAAATAGATTCAGTTCCAAATGTTTTGGTAGTGCCAAATTTAATTGAACCTTAGTTGTCGTAAGAGCTCTAACTATGATCCAATTCTCTCTTTTTATAATTCAAAATACTGGCTATTGTAATCCAACAACTCTTATCCAATTCATTGTATTTTCTAGCACCTCTAAAAGCTACAATTTCAAACCTCTTTAAATTGTTATTAAAGTGTTCCACAAATTCGTCTTATATTTTTCATATTAATTTTTTTTTTTTTTTTTTACTTTTTATTTCATTTTTTGTCGTTTTATTTATTTTGTTGCACAACAATTGTAACAATTTACAAAAAAAAAAACCTATACTTCAGTATTACCACACACACTACAAAAAAAAATAACAAATTTTTTTTCTTTTAGCCACAAATGTTAGACCAGAGATATATTCTAATGTCATGCAAATAAAGTGTCACTGTCACAGAATAATAATGGAACTAGAAGGGTTTTGCTTGTACGATACAGGTTTTAGTGGTTTTTAATCAGGGACAGCAGCAAAAAAAAAAATAAATAAATAATAGAAAACTAAAGCCAGCAACAATAGAAATTGAGAAGGTGGTAGGTGAGTAAATTCTTCATGTTTGAGTGCATATTGAAACATGAGGAATTTGCATACAAGTGCAGTTAAATCAAGGCTAATTTAAACAAAAAATTATCTGTTAGTTTTTAAAATGAAATTCTAATAAATTTTAAAACAAGTCAAAGTTAGAGAAATTGTTACGAAAAAGGGCGATTGAAAACTAAAGAAACAGATAAATTCTATATAAAAAAAAAAATCAGGTGTAGTCTTACTTTATTTAACAAGTGATATATTAATACAAATGGATGATTATATTATCAGTTCAGTTTTAATTCATTTCTACATTAGTTCTGGTTCAACTCTAATTCAGTTCCAGTTCAGTACAAAATCAGTTCTAAATCACTTCAAAATCAGTTCTTGTTCTCTTTTACATCAGTTCGAAATCAGTTCTAGTTTAGTACTAGTTCACTTTTACATCAGTTTCAATTCAATTCTAGTTCAGTTCTAGTATTGTTATAATTTAGTTCTGGTTCATTATCAAAACAGTTTCAGTTAAGTTCCACATCAATTCCAAATCAATTCAAGTTTTGTTCTAGTTTAATTCAAAATCATTTCTAGTTCAGTTCTAGTTTAGTTCTAGTTCAGTTCTAATTCAGTTCTAGTTCAGTTCTAGTTCAGTTCTAGTTCAGTTCTAGTTCAGTTCTAGTTCAGTTCTAGTTCAGTTCTAGTTCAGTTCTAGTTCAGTTCTAGTTCAGTTCTAGTTCATTTCTAGTTCAGTTCTAGTTCAGTTCTAGTTCAGTTCTAGTTCAGTTCTAGTTCAGTTCTAGTTCAGTTCTAGTTCAGTTCTAGTTCAGTTCTAGTTCAGTTCTAGTTCAGTTCTAGTTCAGTTCTAGTTCAGTTCTAGTTCAGTTCTAGTTCAGTTTTTAGTTCAGTTCTAGTTCAGTTCTAGTTCAGTTCTAGTTCAGTTCTAGTTCAGTTCTAGTTCAGTTCTAGTTCAGTTCTAGTTCAGTTCTAGTTCAGTTCTAGTTCAGTTCTAGTTCAGTTCTAGTTCAGTTCTAGTTCAGTTCTAGTTCAGTTCTAGTTCAGTTCTAGTTCAGTTCTAGTTCAGTTCTAGTTCAGTTCTAGTTCAGTTCTAGTTCAGTTCTAGTTCAGTTCTAGTTCAGTTCTAGTTCAGTTCTAGTTCAGTTCTAGTTCAGTTCTAGTTCAGTTCTAGTTCAGTTCTAGTTCAGTTCTAGTTCAGTTCTAGTTCAGTTCTAGTTCAGTTCTAGTTCAGTTCTAGTTCAGTTCTAGTTCAGTTCTAGTTCAGTTCTAGTTCAGTTTTTAGTTCAGTTCTAGTTCAGTTCTAGTTCAGTTCTAGTTCAGTTCTAGTTCAGTTCTAGTTCAGTTCTAGTTCAGTTCTAGTTCAGTTCTAGTTCAGTTCTAGTTCAGTTCTAGTTCAGTTCTAGTTCAGTTCTAGTTCTCGTTCAGTTCTAGTTCAGTTCTAGTTCAGTTCTAGTTCAGTTCTAGTTCAGCTCTAGTTCAGTTCTAGTTCTCGTTCAGTTCTAGTTCAGTTCTAGTTCAGTTCTAGTTCAGTTCTAGTTCAGTTCCAGTTCAGTTCTAGTTCAGTTCTAGTTCAGTTCTAGTTCTAGTTCAGTTCTAGTTCAGTTCTAGTTCAGTTCTAGTTCTAGTTCAGTTCTAGTTCAGTTCTAGTTCAGTTCTAGTTCAGTTCCAGTTCCAGTTCAGTTCTAGTTCTAGTTCAGTTCTAGTTCATTTCTACTTCAGTTCTAGTCTATAAGCTATACTATGGTCAAGACTATAAACTATTCTATAGACTAGGCTATAGTCAAGGCTATAAGTTCAGTTCTAGCTCAGTTCTACTTCAGTTCTAGTTCACTTCTAGTTCAGTTCTAGTTCTAGTTCAGTTCTAGTTCAGTTCTAGTTCTAGTTCAGTTCTAGTTCAGTTCTAGTTCAGTTCTAGTTCAGTTCTAGTTCAGTTCTAGTTCAGTTCTAGTTCAGTTCTAGTTCTAGTTCAGTTCTAGTTCAGTTCTAGTTCAGTTCTAGTTCAGTTCTAGTTCAGTTCTAGTTCAGTTCTAGTTCAGTTCTAGTTCAGTTCTAGTTCAGTTCTAGTTCAGTTCTAGTTCAGTTCTAGTTCAGTTCTAGTTCAGTTCTAGTTCAGTTCTAGTTCAGTTCTAGTTCAGTTCTAGTTCAGTTCTAGTTCAGTTCTAGTTCAGTTCTAGTTCAGTTCTAGTTCAGTTCTAGTTTAGTTCTAGTTCAGTTCTAGTTCAGTTCTAGTTCAGCTCTAGTTCAGTTCTAGTTCAGTTCTAGTTCAGTTCTAGTTCAGTTCTTGTTCGGTTATAATTTATTGGTTCAAGTAAAAAAGCAAACAATTTGCTTTTTGACTCAAAATTTGATTTAAAAAATTATGTAGGGCTCGGCATGGTCCTGAGAAACCTCGACAATCGTGGTAGTGTGCAAGACTTAGGCAGTTAAGGAATGAACGTAGAAAACTTTTCAATAGTACGAAAAGGTCAAAAGATTCAGCGGAATGGGACAATTATCGTCGCAGTTTCAATACTTTCAAAAGAGAGACCAGAAAGGCTAAGAGAGAATCCTGGGAAAAATTCTGTGGAAACTTGGAGAGCACTACGGATGCATCTAGGCTACGTAAGGTACAATCAAAGGATCCTGGAGCACCCGGTTTCCTCATGAACCCTCAAGGTACCTTCACCGAGAGTAGTAAGGGGACTCTGGAACTACTGATGAGTACTCACTTTCCGGGCTGCAGGTACGATACGAAACTGGAAACCTCCCAGCGTCTCCAACCCACATTAGTGAATTAATAGCTTCGCCTTTTGAACCCTACAAATCACCGGGGCCAGATGATATCTTCCCGGCGCAACTGTAGAAATCTATATTAGTCATTATGCCATAGCTGATCCGAATAATTAGGGGTAGTGTTGAATTAGGATATATTCCTATGGAATAGAGAGAGGTTACAGTGGTATTTATCCCCAAAGCGGGAATAATAAACCATAGTACTGCAAAGGGTTATAGGCCGATTAGTCTGTCATCGTTTTTGTTGAAAACTCTGGAAAGACTAGTTGATGTCCATGTCAGGGGCATTCTCTCACCAACGGAGCTCTTGTATAGTGGAGGGCAGTAGGCACGAAGACACATATCTTTACTCTAAATAAAGTGCAGAGATTGGCTTGTCTCTCAATTACTGGATCATTGTGTTCCACACCTCAAGCCAGTCATTTGATATTCCTCCCCTTGATATTTTCATTACAAATATCTTCGCCAAGTCCGTTCTACGCCTTATAGAGTAGGGCGAACTCAGATACAACCGTTTTGTTCATGTAATAGGCAGATCAACTCTTATACAATAGACTGATTATTTGATATCGAAAATGAATTTTGATAGAACTTTCGACATTAGAAACCCATCTAGAGAAGAGTGGGCAGCAAATGCCGTTTTTAAGGAATATGAAATCTCTGTATTCACTGATGGATCGAAAACGGATACTGGCACTGGCTCGGGTATTTTCTGTGATGACTTAGAGATTTGGATGTCTCTCAGATTACCCAATTCGTGTACATTCTTCCAGGCCGAAGTATATGCCATCAATGTGGCAGCGAAGCGCATTCAGGAATTTCATTTCTGCGCTTCGAACATTGATATATATGTCGACAGCCTTGCAAAAATCAAGGCTCTGAATTCCCCCATTATAAGATCGAGATGTGTTGACGACTGTATACGCTCCTTAACTCAGCTGAGACACTTTCGGGTGGAGCTGATATGGGTTTCGGGCCATATGAGGTAACGGAATGGCGGATGGATGCGCAGTAAATGCATCGTCTTTGGATGAGGCACTCGCTTGCGAAAACATTTTCACTTTCTTCGTGGCTGTATCCAATACTCTTGATAAATGGGCGGTGAATGAAATGAAACTCAGGTGATCCTCAATAACCACTTGTAGACTGTCAAGAACTCTCTGGCCACTCCGGTAGAACTAGAGCATTACTATCTCTTGACAGGTCATCGATAAGGCTTCTTGTAGGTATTAACACAGGGCTCTGTATGATCGAGCGTATGTCGGAACATATGGGTTAGCCAGGAAATAGCTTTTGTAGTAGGTGGACCAACGGAAAGTTAGTTCTTCTTTATAGAAAGGGAGAGGAGCTATCTTCCCATATAGGGCATCACAATGGGCCTAAGAACTTCCGAGTGCACTCGCAATAGCGGGCGACCCTTATAACCTAACATAACCTAAATTAAAAATTAAATTTTTTACAAAAAAATTCACAAGAAAATTTTCACCCAAAATTTGTTTTTTCCCCAAAAATTAGAATTTTCTCAAAAAATTTATTTTTCATCAGAAATTAAAGTTCGATTTAAAAAAATAAATTAAAAATATTTTTCTCCAAAAGTTAAAATTCGATCTTTCACTAAAAATTCGAATATTCACCAAAAATTCGATTTTGACATAATTCTATTAAATTCTAATTCTATTAATTCTATTCTATTAAAGTTACAAAAATGCAAATTTTTACCAAAAATTAAATTTTTCACCAAAACATTTTTAAATATTGATGTTTCACCAAATGTTCACTGAAAACCCAAATTTTCACTAAAAGTCCGATCACTAAAAATTCGTTTTTCACTAAAAATTTGAATTTTCACTTACAATACGAGTTTTCATTAAAAATTCGATTAAAAAAAAAAATCACCAAATATAAAAATTAAAAATGCAATTTTTCACCAAAAATTTCAAATTTCAGAAAAAATTTTCATCAAAAATTCAAATTAAAAATTCGATTTTCTCAAATAATTTTAATATTCACAACACTTAAAATTAAAATTTTCACTAAAAATCCAAATTTTCACTTAAGTCCGATCACCAAAAATTCGTTTTTTACAAAAAAAAATCAAATCCAAAAATTCTATTTCGCGCTAAAAAATAAATTTTTTACAAAAAATTTTATTTTCACTTAAAATTCGACTTTCACCAAAAATTCACTAATTAAATAAAAAAACAAATCTCAAAAAATAAAATCTTTATCAAATTTCTTATGATTATGAATTAAGTAATTAATATTATCTGAAGAAAATATTAAATACATACTTATGGCCTAATTTT
Source organism: Protophormia terraenovae (assembly GCA_951394005.1). Taxonomy (NCBI): domain Eukaryota; kingdom Metazoa; phylum Arthropoda; class Insecta; order Diptera; family Calliphoridae; genus Protophormia; species Protophormia terraenovae. The sequence goes on along the minus strand of OX596075.1, from coordinate 14,758,617 downwards.
GTAAAATGAAACGGAAATTGAAATTTTAATTTATTTGCTTTTTTCAGTACTAATTCTCGAAAAGAATTTTCGTTTCATTTAACAAAATCAGGTCATTAGTTTCTAAACTTAAAACATTAGTTTTCTTCTGACCTTATATTTTAGGGAATTTAGCCTTATTATCTTTCTTTAAGTTCAATTTATACTCCTTTTTCATGCTTCCTGGTAACACTGACTTCATATTACACTATTTATTATTAATCATACGTGTTTTTTTTTTTTTTTTTAGGTTAATTTATTATTAATCATGCGCTTCTTGCTCAATTAAGATTGATTTTTATTTTTCAAATAAAAAATCAATAAATATTTAATAAAATTATTAATTTCTTAAAGCATCTCTCATAATTTAATTATTAAATCTATACATTTATATTGATTTATAGACACACATAAGTAATCATTATTATGGAAAGCTAAACGTTGAGAATTTTTATTTGAAGTGCTTAGTAAACATTTTATAATCAATTGCCAACATTGAAATTTATATACTGATAAATAGCTATAAAGATATTTATGTATCTCTCTTACAAGGACATATAAATAACAGCAAACAAGAAGTTATTAAAAAATATTTGTAATATAAAAATGATTAAATGTGTTAAATTTTTATAACACAAAAAAGCTAGAAAAATGCTTAATAATATGGAGTTTTTTGAATATTAATTTTACTTACAAATAATGAAACTAGAATTGTTTAATTTGAAAATCCAAAAATATCAAAAACATTAACTCTTGAGAGACCTCCAAAAATTTTTCATTTTGCTCATTTTCTTCCTTAATTTTTTCATTTATATAAAAACATCATTTATTTTCTATATGAGCCAGAATCATAGTATGAGTACAAATATCAAGTATAAATACATATATTGGCACATCAACAGTCAAGTAGCTAAAGCAATTGAAAACTCAAGTGTTTAAGAGTATACACTTCATGAGGGAAATGAAAATGTTCTTGGCAAAACATCTACATATAAAGTATTTTTATATACCCTCTATATAAAGAGATATTGTTTTTTTTATATAGAAATTCCCATTATTTTTAACATTCAAACATCGGAAAAGAGAAGAGAGTAATTAGCAAAATGAACATTAAATTTAACTTTAGTTTAAAGAGGTTCAATATAAAACAAATACACTCACTCTAAAATAACACAGATGGAAAATTAATTACATATAAAATTTTAAAATAATATTTTATAAAATAATAACAATTAAAAATAATATTTGCAACTAGAATTATTACAAAAAAACTACAATTTGTCTTTTTCATTAATCTAATATGAATAACAATTTTCCATCCATGTTATTTACAAATTTACCCTAACCTCTTGATAGCTTTAAGCATCAAAATAGGGGAAAAAAATACACTTTTTTTATAAACCAACTTTTTTTATTAGGCTACTTTTAAAATATCACATCAAATGTATTGCTACACCACCTACATATTATCCTACTCTTCCTTTCGATTTATTTATTGAGTGTCTTCAATATTGAAGTCAATTTCTTTTTATTATAAAATTAATTTAAATATTTTCCTCCAATTATGCAAATATTTTACAAAATATTCTTGAGAAATTTGATTTAAGTTATTGCAATTTTTCTTTCCTTTTATTATTAAAAATTTTATTTATTTTTAAATAAATTTTAGCTAATTTGTTAGAAAGTTATAACTTTCATTTAATTAGCCCAAAATGTTATTTCTATTAAAATGAGTTTTTGATTAAATAACATTAGTTTTACTTAAAAAATTCTCTAGGGTTTATGAGTATAATTTTAATAAACTTTACATTCGTGTTGTAGAAAGTTTATTTAAGTTACTTTTTTTTCTTTTAGTTTAAAATAATGCGTAATGTAACTTTTAAGTTTAGCAGAAATACATTCCATAGCTTATATTTTACCTAAATTTTGGGTAAAAAGAACTTAGTTAACCTAAAGAGATTTATGCAGTTTTAAGTTTTGGCTGTTAAGGGAAAAAAAACATAAAGAAACTACCAAAATTACATTTTAATGAAGTTGATTATAAGGAGAATACAGTGGAGGATAAAACTTAAGAACAAAATTAAAAATCAGATCTAATTCAGTTCCAAATCAATTCTAGTTTAAATCTTAAACAGTTATAGTCCAGTTTTAGTTCAATTCTAGTTCAGTTCTAGTAAAGATCTTAATCAGTTCTAGTTCAGTTCCAGTTCAGTTCTAGTTCAGTCCTAGTTCAGCTCTAGTTCAGTTCTAGTTCAGTTCTAGTTCAGTTCTAATTCAGTTCTAGTTCAGTTCTGGTTAAATTCTAGTTCAGTTCTAGTTCAGTTCTAGTTCAGTTCTAGTTCAGTTCTAGTTCAGTTCTAGTTCAGTTCTAGTTCAGTTCTAGTTCAGTTCTAGTTCAGTTCTAGTTCAGTTCTAGTTCAGTTCCAGTTCAGTTCTAGTTCAGTTCTAGTTCAGTTCTAGTTCAGTTCTTATTCAGTTCTAGTTCAGTTCTAGTTCAGTTCTAGTTCAGTTCTAGTTCAGTTCTAGTTCAGTTCTAGTTCAGTTCTAGTTCAGTTCTAGTTCAGTTCTAGTTCAGTTCTAGTTCAGTTCTAGTTCAGTTCTAGTTCAGTTCTAGTTCAGTTCTAGTTCAGTTCTAGTTCAGTTCTAGTTCAGTTCTAGTTCAGTTCTAGTTCAGTTCTAGTTCAGTTCTAGTTCAGTTCTAGTTCAGTTCTAGTTCAGTTCTAGTTCAGTTCTAGTTCAGTTCTAGTTCAGTTCTAGTTCAGTTCTAGTTCAGTTCTAGTTCAGTTCTAGTTCAGTTCTAGTTCAGTTCTAGTTCAGTTCTAGTTCAGTTCTAGTTCAGTTCTAGTTCAGTTCTAGTTCAGTTCTAGTTCAGTTCTAGTTCAGTTCTAGTTCAGTTCTAGTTCAGTTCTAGTTCAGTTCTAGTTCAGTTCTAGTTCAGTTCTAGTTCAGTTCTAGTTCAGTTCTAGTTCAGTTCTAGTTCAGTTCTAGTTCAGTTCTAGTTCAGTTCTAGTTCAGATCTAGTTCAGTTCTAGTTCAGTTCTAGTTCAGTTCTAGTTCAGTTCTAGTTCAGTTCTAGTTCAGTTCTAGTTCAGTTCTAGTTCAGTTCTAGTTCAGTTCTAGTTCAGTTCTAGTTCAGTTCAGTTCTAGTTCAGTTCTAGTTCAGTTCTAGTTCAGTTCTAGTTCAGTTCTAGTTCAGTTCTAGTTCAGTTCTAGTTCAGTTCTAGTTCAGTTCTAGTTCAGTTCTAGTTCAGTTCTATTTCAGTTCTAGTTCAGTTCTAGTTCAGTTCTAGTTCAGTTCTAGTTCAGTTCTAGTTCAGTTCTATTTCAGTTCTAGTTCAGTTCTAGTCTAATTCCAAATCAGTTCTAGTTCAGTTCTAATTTTATTTCAGTTCCAGTTTAATTCTAATTCATTTCCAGAACTATTTCAACTTGATAGCACATTTTCTTTTTTCACTGTTATTTCAGCTTCATTCCCTAAAAACAAAATGAAAATTTCAACCAAAACTATACTCTTGAGAACTTTATATACATTTAGAAAACATTAAGACACCAATGAAAAAAATAAACTATTTTGAGTAACACAAAACTAAATAGAATTTGAAAAGAACACATACTAATTTTTATAACAAAATATGAACCCCATAAAAGTGCTAGCCAGATGCTAAAGAAAGCAAAGCAATAGCAGCAGCTAACAACATATTGCAAATTTAACGAAGTTGTTTAGTTTACAAGACAAAAAAAATAGTACCCCTTCCCTAATCTGAAATAAAAAAAGCAAAGAAGGAGCAACTAATGCAGCCTCCTATTTAATGGGTATGTCTTTATACTATTTCAAACTGCTGGCTGTCCTTTGTCCCGACTACAAAGAAATTTGCAAGAGCGAAACTCTAGTGTGAAAATAAATTTTATTACAAATGAAAGGAGTTACAACATCTGGTATGCATGTAACAAAAGATGGTTAACAATTGTATGATATTATATTAAGTGTTGTGTGTCTGTTGTATGCAACATAAGGCAATAGTAGCCAATGAGAGATAGTGACTTAACAACAGCGTTCCACAGCCTTAACACAAAGTTTTGTTTTAAAATCTTTTATAATTGTTTTTAAAATAATAGACAACCTCTAAGGATATAAAACAATTTTAATAGTTTTTTTTTCTTGTATGATTTTTATTTTTTCTATAATTTAAAGTACACAGAGGCCAAAGCAAAAAAAAAAACAAGAACAACAAGTAAAACATTAAAATAAAGAGTCATAGTGGCCATTGACCAAGCCGCAACAATGTTGTTTTTTTATCTCAAAAGTACTTGTTTTGTTGAACAAGTTTATGTTGTTTGTGTTGAAAAGTTCCAGAGTGTCATATATCCTGAAACAGGACATTTAACCAGAGTCTACACTACTTAATCACTAAAATGCCAACCACACTTGTGTTATGGGGAGAAAAAGAGATGCAAGAGAGAACCTAAAATAAACATCAAAGAAAGTAGGATTAATTTGAGTAAAAACGAATTTTAAGGGCAGCTACGATTGGGAATAAATGAAAACCTTAAAAAAATTAAATTGATGGAGAACTGAACTAGAACTGAACAAAAATTGAACTAGAACTGAACTAGAACTTATTCAATTTATTATTTAACAGATTTAAACTAAACTAGAACTGAAATAGAACTGAACTAGAACTGAACTAAAACTGAACTAGAACTGAACTAGAACTTTTTTTTTTTTTAAATAATAAATAAATTGAAATTGAAAAAAAAAAACTAGAACTGAACTGGAAGTGAACTAGATCTGAACTGAACTAGAACTAGAACTGAACTAGAACTAGAACTGAACTAGAACTGAACTAGAACTGAACTAGAACTGAACTAGAACTGAACTAGAACTTATTCAATTTATTATTTAACAGATTTAAACTAAACTAGAACTGAAATAGAACTGAACTAAAACTGAACTAGAACTGAACTAGAACTTTTTTTTTTTTTTAAATAATAAATAAATTGAAATTGAAAAAAAAAACTAGAACTGAACTGGAAGTGAACTAGATCTGAACTGAACTAGAACTAGAACTGAACTAGAACTAGAACTGAACTAGAACTGAACTAGAACTGAACTAGAACTGAACTAGAACTGAACTAGAACTGAGCTAGAACTGAACTAGAACTGAACAAGAACTGAACTAGAACTGAACTAGAACTGAACTAGAATTGAACTAGAACTGAACCAGAACTGAACTAGAAATAAACTAAGACTAAAATAGAATAGAACTAGAACTGAATTGGAACTGAGGTTTCCTTATGTTACAAAAACCACAACAAAATCTTTATACCACCATTTCCTCTGTAGTGTCTTCTCTACACAGACAGAAAAACCCACATCAACACCAGCAGCAGATGGAACAGTTTGGTGCGTGTTATAAATTACGCTTAAAACTACAGGAACTTGAACATAAAGAAACTCATGTTGAGGTTTGAGTTGTTGCATTTAGTGGGTTTATATAATTAACAGTCTTTTTATAAATTAAATAAATAAAATCTTTTAAATATTTGTTTTATTAAAACCTTAAAAATTAAAGAAAAATGTAAAAATCTAGACACATTAAGCAAATATTTGAGAAATTAAACCAAAAATTATAATTCTCTTTATAGTTATTATTATTTTAATATAATTTTGTGTAACATAAAAAAATACTTAAAATACAATTCCTACCAATAGTGGTTTCATTTAATCCCTCAAATATTTCCCTAATATGACTTCTCCTTCCAAACAAAATATGTTTTTTTTTTTTTTTTTTTTTTTTTTTTCAAAAATATATTATACATTCATTTTGCTAAAAAAAATCTATATTTATCGTTTTATTTATTTTTATAGAATTTCAATTTACTACTACTACGTCTTCTTATTCTATTTATTTTAAAATTTATTCAATAATTTGTTTTTTTAATCCACTCAATCGCATTTAAATTTTGCTATTATTCAAAAATCTTTTAAACCGCCTGCTAGTAGAAACAAAAAACAAAAAACTATTTTTACAACTTTTATGAAACGTTTGCAAAATACTTAAATAGTTTTTTTTAAGGTTTATTTGTTTAGAAATTTATTTTTGGCTATATTATAAATTTTCTATAATGTCGTTTTAATAGTGTCTGTATTTATGACCATTTCTAAAATAATTTTCATAATATCAACATAAAATTATCGAAATATCAAACAAATATAAGTAGGAACTATTTGATTTATTTATCTAGATTTGGCAAATCCCGGCAGTTATATTTATGATATGAAATAGTAAGAGTTTTGGATTTGAAATTAGAAATGTGGTAGGTGAATGGAGACAGGGAAGGGTACGCTATAGATAGGAAAGTTGCAAATTTTGAACTCAATTCATGTAAGGAATAAAAAAAAGTTTTAAAATAGCATTTTTATTATGACTCTGGTGACATTTTTTAAACTACGCAATAATGAAATATTGGAACTATTTAATTAAGGGCTGCTTCAGTAAGAGCATTACTAAAATTAAGGGTTTAAATGGTTAATAAAAGAAAATGTTGGAGTGTCAGAAAATGCCGGAGCATTAAAATGGAGCTGCAGAATTCCAGTATTCTCATAGTTGACTAATATGTCATCAGCACCAAATATCACAATTAAAACAGCACGTGCTTCAACAATGCTTAGTAGAGATAGAAAAGACATACATTATTTCGTGGTAAAGTATGCCAATTGTGCGATGAAATTTCTTCATTTGTATTTTAAGCTTATTTTTTAGAAATAATGGTAATATTTGAACCTAAATAATATTTAATTAAGTAAAGTTATTTTAATGAAATTTTTGTTGTAATATAGATAAAATTGTTTTAAAATTAAGGAATTAAAAAAAACGTCCACTTTTTTGAACAAAAAGGAAACTTGAAAACTTGTTTCAAAAGTGAACTTTTTCATTAAAATGATCACCCTGCCGTTGTAAAAGGCTTGGCTCAAAAAATATTATTTGTGTGTTTAACCAACATATGGGGTATATAACCATAAATCTTTTTACTAATATTGGCTTTGACATTTGAAATTTTTACCAACAAATTTAATATTTTTCTTCAAAATTGCCAAAGTTCGGCTAGGGCTTGGGGGGAAACCGTTGCCAAAAAAAAAGTGCATTTAAATCGTTTTTTGTATGAGAGCTACTAGAGTTTTTTTTCGAAAAAATTAATTTCTCAAATCGGGCTATATATGCGTACGACTTCTTTAACAGTATTGAAGTAAAAAATATGTACTATTTTTCTAAAAAAAAAAAAAAAAACAAAGTCGGAAAAAATGTCCTGTAACATTTTAAGTTGCATTCTAAGTATGAACGTTGAAAATTAGTGTATTTTAGGTTAATAGTTCTATTATAAGTTTTTACTTTAATAATACACCGCAAATTGATGAAAATTTAATTTTTTACTCTTTTTTCAAATCTAAAAAAAAAAAATATTAATTTTAGTAGCCTCATACAAGAACACTACACAACCTAGCTTGATGATTTTAATTGCTATTGATACAGAATTTTGTCTATTTTTTCGGTCCTAACGTTATTATGAAAATTTTAATTTAAAAATTCAATTAATCGCCACTTTTGAAACATTTTTCCCTAACGTGCGGCGGTGCAAAAAAAATAAAATAATTATATAATTACATTTTGAATTGAATTTCAATGAAAATTTGAAAATTTTGGCAGCTTATTTTAAGCCGGTGAGAGCCGACAAAATCGGCGGCAGCTGATAAAGTATACAATTGATCAGCAGCGACGCGCCGACGACTTTGAGCCGGTCACCTTGTATTTATTAACTGTTCACTTATTAGTTATAAAGATTTCGATCTACTGTTCCTTACAGAAACTTCAGTTGACAACTTTCCCTGCATTTTAGAGTTCAACACAAAGGCTTCGAACATTCGATTGTTTATTACTATGGTCTACTGTTTAATACAGAGATCTCTGGTCGACTGAAACTATGGTATTGTTTAATAAAAAAAAACATTCGGTCTAATGTTTAATATAGAGACTTCGTTCGACTGTTCAATATACAGAACAGTCGAATTATTTATAATAGGATCTTTGATCACATCACTAATATGTATTATATGTAGGTCGACTGTTTATTAAAAAAAAAAAAAAAACTTTTGTTTACTGCTTAACACAAATACTCGTATTTTGGTTGACTGTTCATAACAAATTGTTTAAAATAATAAATATGAAAATATGGGATCATATATATGATAAAATGGTATTATATATATGATGAAATTTGTTCATATATATGATAAAATGGAATTATATATATGATAACATGGGATTATATATATGATAAATTGGAATTATACTTATGATGGAATTAGTTCATATATATGATAGAATGGAATTATATATATGATGAAATTATTTTATATATATGGTAAAATGAAAATAGTTTATATATATGATAACATGGAATTATTAAATGATAAAAACATGATGAAATTGAAAGCAATACTTAAGAAAAGGTTATAAAACTTACTAAAATTTATTAATAAGGTTATGAACCTTACTAATAAATTATAAATTGGAATCATAATAATGATTACGTACAAATATACTTATTGTAACCTGGAATCATATATTACAATCATAGTATGTTGCTCTTAGTTTATGGTCACAGGAACCATGTTTTTTCTTTGCGTGTAGTATTTCATATAGAAGCTTTAACGAAAAATCAATTTACTTGTTTATACCAAAACATTCCAATTGTGTTATTAAGGTTTTAAGGATTATAAACGTAGTTGAATATCATCTTTATAAAGCTCCAATATTAAATCGACTAAACTACACCCTGAGAAATACCAGTAACATATGTATACAAAACGACAACATTCATTGTCAATAGTAAATCAACATCATCAAGTTTTTAAATTATAAACTACGTGTTCTAATGATTAATGAAAATTGATACCATATTGGTCTCAACTTGACACCACTTACTATTCTTTATGTTCAAAAGTTGTAAACTAAAGTTGACACCGTAAATTGTCATTAAGATCACAATCGTTGTCGATTTCAAATCGTAATTTTTACCTCAGTGTAGTTTTGGGTTTATATAGTCTAAATTAAAATTTAGTTGTAAAAGTTTAAGATTTAAAATTTTGTTTAATTTAATCATAAAGGGTGGTTCAACCTTAATCCGCGATGTTAATTATAAGTAACACCTTAAACGACAAGTTTTTTGCCCAACTTAATTTGACATTTCTTTGTTTAAGTCTTTGATAAATTCAACCATGAAGAAGTACACAATTGAGCAACGCGTTAAGATTGTTGAAGCCTTTTACGAAAATGGGCGTTCAAATCAAAATACATTTTGTGCACTTTGTGATTTTTTTTTGACAGCATAATCGACCAAATGTGTCCACAATCGGGAGAATTGTGATCAAATTTTAGCAAACCGGGTCTATAGGAAATGTAAAAACTTTTGTGCATGCTCGCCCAGTTCGTTCTGCGGAAAACATTGATGTTGTTCGCGATAGTGTGGCAGAAGAGCCGTCAATCTCTACTCGTCGTCATGTTCGCTATCGCGAGATGATAAGGGATTTCTTGTGGCCAGAAATTGATGATATGGACCAGGACAAGATGTGGTTCCAACATGATGGTACCACTTGCCACACAGCCAACGAAACAATCGCTCTTTTGCGCAAGAAATTCAATAGCCGTGTTATCTCACGTCGGTAAAAGGGGTCGAAAGTGGCGTTTAATTGAATTTTGAAAATTAACTTTTTTAAATAAAATTGGGTACCGAATAAAAATAGACAAAATTATGTATCAATAACAATAAAAGTCATTAGCGTAGGTTGCATTGTTTTTGAGTACTGAACTGTCAGAGTTCAACATTTTGTTATATTTTAAGAAAAGAGCAAAAAATTAAATTTTCATGAATTTTCGGTGAATTTTTCTTTAATAAAAAGTGCTTTAAAAGAAAAATTTAAAATGAAACCATCAACTTCAAGTATTTATGTTTACTTTTATGCAAGAATTTGAAAATTATTTTTTGTCCTGGTATTATTGTTATTTTTTGAAAATAGTCCAAAAATGCACTAATTTTCAAATTTCATAACTAACTAAAAATATAACAAGACTTTTGTTCTGAAAAAATTTCTGAAAAATATTACATATTGTCTTCTTTAATATTCTGAAAAAAAAAATCGTGCGCATATTTTGCCCGATTTTAGAAATTGACATTTTTGTGAAAAAACTCAAGTTGCTCCAAATCAAAAACTGGTTAAGTGCGGACTTTTTTATTTTTTACTTTGGTTTATTTTTCGTTTTTTTTTTTTTTTTTTTGTTACTGTTTTGTACAATTATTTTTAATAAACAAAACTATTTTACTGCTTAATACAGTCGAACTCAGTTCGACTTTTTTTTTTCAAAATATTAAAGTAGACAATATGTAATATTTTGCAAACATTTTTCAGAGCAAAAGTCTTGTTATATTTTTAGTATAGTATATTAAAAGTAATTTAAGAAATTCAATTTTTATTTTTTAATTTTTAAAGGTAGTACTAACATTTCGTAAAGGGGTTTTCAGAATTTTTGTTGAATATTTTTTTTTTTTTTTGTATGAAAACATTACTATTTTGCAAAGAAAGCCTTAGAATTCTAAAAATGAATTTGTTTACTTACTAATAAATAATAAAACTGTCAAACTAACTAGTAAAAATTAAAGCAAGTTGTGATTGTTAAAATATTGATTTCACTTTTTCTTGAAGTAAGCGCCCATTTTAGACCCATTTTTCACAATGTACAGACAAACGAACGGATGTTGCCATTCAGCCAAAACAAATCGTAGAGATCTAATAGTCCATTTCTTTACTAACTAGTAAAGAACAAAACAAGTTGTAGTTATTAAAATTTTTCTAGCCATTTAATCCCAATTTATAGACAGACGGACGGACATTACCATTCTGCCAAAAAAATCGGTGTATTTTTAAAATTGATATTTTTACTAACTAACAAGAAACAAAACATGTTGTGATTATTAAAATATTGATATCGCCTTTTCTTGAATTATGCGGCCATTTTAGACTAATTTTTTCATAATGTATAGACAGACGGACGGACATTACTATTCTGACAGAAAAATTCAAGTGTTCTAAAAATATTTTTTTTTTTTACTAACTAATTAATAAAAAATTAAATCATGATCATTAAAATATTCATATCACCTTTCTCTGAGTAATGCGGCGATTTTAGACCCATTTAATCCTAAGGTATAGACGGACGGACAGACATTACCATTCTGCCAAAAAAAAAAAAAAAATCCTAAAATTCTAAAAATACATTTTTTTACCTAATAATGAATATAAAAATAGATCCTCATCATTAAAATATTGATATCACCTCTCCCTGAATTAAGCGCCATTTTCGACCCCTTTTACCCCAACGTGCGTCGTGGCGATGTTAATTGGCCGCCACGATCATGTGATTTTACACCGTTGGACTTCTTTCTTTGGAGATATTTAAAACAAAAAGTGTACGTCAATAAGGCAAGAACAATTCAAGAGCTAAAGGATGAGATAATTCGGCACATTAACGATATTCGGCGAGCATTTGGCCGATATTTTGTTTCACACATAATAATAAAAATATTAAGATAATTTTCTGAAAACTTTTTATTTTTACAATTAATATCGTCCGTTTTGGTTGGACCACTCTTTAGCTTTTTGAAAAGTCTACTTTAAACTACAACTTCCAATCTTTATAATCTAATATAGTCTTTATAGTTTCCCACTTTATCTGCTATAACAATTCTTTATATCGTAAGTGTAGCTCTTTTTGGCGTCATAAATATATATAATAACGGTTTTATTAGACTTATTAATGACACTTATTAAATGTGTCTAAAATATGAAATTTTTACAAAACCCTAGTGAATACAAATTACTGAGACACATCATAAAATAAATTATGAATTAAATATTTAATAAACTCTTTTATAATTAACGCCGAAAAAGTAATAAAAAAAAACACACCCACTTTTACATAAATTTATTTCTTGGAAATAAATAATTTTTATTAAGGGAAATACCCCAACAAAATTAAAATTTTCTAAGGAATATTTTAACTAATTTTAAATTCCATAGAAAAAAATTTAAACAATAAAAACATCCTGTTTTATATTAGTAACTAAATTTAATTTATTAGGGTAATAAATTTTCTAAAAAAAACAAATAAAAGGCTAAGAATTATTAAGTTTTATTTTGATAAAGTGATAAAATGAAAGCTTTTTGAAATTTAATTTTTTATTTTTAATTTATTCTTATGGACTTGATTTAATAGATTTTTTGGTAAATAGATCTTGTGCTCATATAGTAATGAAATGTTTTTTTTTACAATTAGCATTAAAAAAGAATGGGAGAATTTAATTAAAATTCCCTACTGGGCTTATGTACGACATTATTACCCAAGTGCTTAGATGAATAATAATTGAAAATGTTTACGAAAATAGATAATATAAATTCAAAATTTAATTTGCATATGGCTTAAAGCCAAAAAGACGCCTAAATAATAAAAAATTAATAATAAAAAATAATAAAAGATTGGTGAAGGTTATTTAGAAGCTTTTTAAAAATAATTAAAAATAAAAAAACAAATTTATGTTCAAATAAACTTTTAGTTAATTTATATAGAGTTGTAGAAAATTCTTTAAACTACCCTCGTATCTTCTTTTTAACTTTTAATATAAAATAATTTTATTTCATTTTCTACTTTTAATTTAGTCATTTAAATTTATCCTTCACTTTTTTCAGTTCGTGTTAGTTTCTTGACGCCATGTTTAATGATTATTTCAATTTCAATATTATTCAAACATTTTATTTTGACATTTATTATTGAATTTCAAATATCGATTTTTAAACTAATTCTACCGCCGTAAATAATACAAATTTATATGCAAATATATAAAAGAAAAACTATAAAAAATTTTATTATTAAAAATGTGTGTTTGTCTTATTTTATTTCACGTGTTGGCGGTAAAAATAACATACTTACTTACTACTTCATATAAAACGCAAATATTACCTTAAAGAAGACGTATATTTTTTTCCCGAAATACTCTTTATTTTTGATATTAAATTCAATACATGTTACAGATTATTGGAAACTAAATACGCAACCAAAATGTATTTTTTTCTTCGTATGTTTAAAACTCCAAACACGCTTAAGATACACACAAATTATACAAAAACTAGGTGATTTTAAAAAGATAAGACAACTTCTTTTTTCTAGGGTTTTTTCTACGCAAAAAAAAAAGAGGGAAATAATCAACATTTTGCATATAAAAGTTTTAATCATTTTCAGCATACAAAATGACCCTGAAAGGTTTGGCAAAACTTTCAATTTTATGATAACTACTAAAACCTATAAAAAAAAACTTAAAGCTAAATCTTTCCCCATAGGCTTTTTATATTCAAATTTAATTGGCCTAAAAAAAATTAGGCAACATCATCATAAAAAAAAAAAACGAGAAAAAAAGGTATAGTCGATCAAGACCGACCATATGATACCCTACACCATTATGTATGACCATAAAATTTCGGGAAGGGGACTTATATTAGACTAACACTTTTACTACATGTAAAATAAAATATACAAATACAGAATAATTCATTGATACTAACATCTACTTGATTTTATGCACTTTAGGACGTTTCTCGGAAGTGGTTTTATATGGGAGCTATGGTAAATTATGGACCGATTCGAATAAAATTTGGCAATGTTGTTTCTACTTACATAAAACTTATTTGTGTCGTATATTAACTTTATGCTAACATTAGTATAGGATTTATGCTCGTTAAAGTGATTTTCGGAACAGGGGTTTATATGAGAGCTATAGATAATCGTGGACCGATCTTAATAAAAGATTGATACTTGTACAAGACTTCTTTGCACCAAATTTCATTATTTTTAATATTCATTCAATATTCTTATTTTTAAGGCATTTTTGAGTGTTGAAACTCAATTCCGGGGGGACATTTGTAAGGGGGCTAGGTGAAATAATGGACCGATCACAACCAATTTCCATAGGCTTCGTCCCTGTATCAAAAAAGTCCCACGTGCAAAATTTTATTGAATTATCTTGAAAATTGCGACCTGTACTTTTTGCACAAGGTTTACATGGATAGCCAGCCAGACGGACGGACGGACATCGTTAGATCGATTTAAATGAAATAAATAATTAAAATATTTAGATTCTGTCTTAATAGAATATACGTTCCTAAACCTTGGCGGAAAGTTAAGGTCGCTTTCATACCAAAGGCTGGCAAAATTCAGCATTATATGCCAAAAGATTATAGACCAATCAGTCTATCTTCGTTTATGCTGAAAACCTTAGAGAGAATTTTAGATGAGACCATTAGAGAAAGACTAAATTACAGAAATATTTCTAAACATCAACATGCATATATTAAAGGGAAATCAGTAGATTCTGCATTACATTCTGTGGTTCATGTTATTGAAAAATCTTTTTCAATCACTGGCAACATTTCTGGACATTGAAGGGGCGTTTAATAATGTTGAATCTTCGGCCATTGGATTATGTCAATGCTGAAACAGAGGCAAGTAACTGTGGAATTAGGTGGATCTTCTTTACATGCAACCGTAACAAGAGGAACGCCTCAGGGCACAGTGTCACATTTGGCAGTTTTAGAACGACAAAAATTAAATTTTGGAGATTTAAGTCTGAAATTGTATATTCTGTTAGTAGATAATGCCATAAACATTCCCACTCAAAATGGACGGGTAGAATCATTGCCACTCCCATATTGAAAAAAAATTACTTTATTTGTAGGAATTTCGGACATATTTTTGTAAATTTTGTTAACATAAAGGATATTTTAATAATAGGCGTAGCATGATCTTATTACACCAATCTTAGAATAACAGTTGCATAACAAATGTTCAGCCATTACCTTAAAATGTTTAAATAATTCTTAAGGAATTGCTAATGCGAGGTACCGCATATTTTTTCTAATATTTCAAAAGATCGCAAAAAGTCGTAACAAATTTTCTCAAATATAATTTTATAGATGTTCTTTTACAATTAAATCGTATTTTTAAATTGGAACTCGTTGGAACTTTTTAGTTCCAGTCCATTAAAAATAGAATTTTTCAAAAAATATATTTTTTAATATTATGATTTCATTTAAATAAAAAAATATGTTATCAGTATTGATCTTTTAACTTCGCAAATTATAATGGAATAATTAAGATACATTTATTATGATATGCCAAAAAAATCTTATCAATATCTGCAGTATTTCCTGAGATACATGAAGTTAAAGTCAACATACTTCTTAAAAGTTGCAACTTTGAAAATCCATAATTCGCGCTATAGACACTTTCCAATACTTTAAGTATTTTTTCCATAATATATGACATGTTTACTAATAAATTCGAAAAGAATAACTTCAATTAATAAGGTTTTATTTTCGTATTTTTTTCGTTCCAATTTGGATAAATGTGACACTGTGCAGGGTGGTGTTATATCGCCACTACTTTGGTTACTTGTTGTAGATGAGATTTTAAGCTCTTTGGATGCTACAGGCATAAAAGTGATTGCTTATGCAGATGATTTAGTAATATTATCATCGGGAAAATTCCTTGATACTATATCTGATATTTTGGGGAATTCATTGAAGATGATCTCGGTGTGGGCTACGAAAAGTGGTCTTAATGTAAATCCTTCCAAAACCGAATTGATACTTTCAAGTCCACTCAATAACTTTTTAAGTTGACCCTCGCCTGATTCAGCAAAGTGTTGAATTATTCTTGATTTAATAGTTAAAAATTTATTTTCAGACGGAGAATTTATAATGATATCCTTTACCAGAAATAAAACAGATGGATCTAGATGACTTAAAAGGTACTCATATTTTGTGGAGTCTTGAGTAATTCCATTCAAATTGAAATTAGAGTCCACTTGCAGAAACCATATTTCAGGTTCTTCGCGCCAAAATGGTGGTAATTTGGCAATACGAGCAGCACAAATTGTGGGATGTTCTAAATTTATATTTCTTGGTATGTTGCACTGTTGTTGTGGTGAGACATGAGGATTGTCGCCTCCAGAATGCGATATATGTAAATTTTCTTCTCGTGGAGTTAACGGCATTTTTTCTTCGTCGGGGTCACCAAATTGTAGGGTTATTTAGTATTTAAATAATTTTATTTTATTTAAAAAACGTTTTTTATTTTTATTAAAAAGTTTTTCTGACAAGAAAAGTTTTCTCAAGAATAATAAAATTTTATATAATACAATATTAAAATTCAAAACATATTTGATTAAAAAAATAATATTAATTATTAAAGTAGTAAAGTGATCACACTACACTTTACACGAGAAAAAGGAAAACACCTTCTTTAATCTCCTTAAATTTAATGGAGTCACCCTTTCGCTGTCTAGATCTGCGAAATTTCTGGGGATTCATCTAGATGGTAAATTGAATATGCTGCATAAAACCGAAATTATTCTATTGGCTTTATACTGCGGTTGTACGGCCTGTAGCCACATATGCCTGCCATGTGTGGTAGCCTATTATTGACAAAAAAGGTTTATGCTGATGCACTGAACAAACTAAATAGGTTAACACTGTTGAGTATCACGGGGGCGATGGAAACTACGTCAACAGCAGCCTTAGAGGTCCTTTTAAACGTTATGCCTTTGGATTTGCATGTTAAACAATCAGCAAGGATAACCCTTAACAGGCTAAAGCAAACTGATTCATTGAAAACTGAATTGGTGCGTCACTCGGAAATAATAAGGGATGTGACTGGAGGCTGTATAACAGATTATTTAACACACCTACAATGTAATGGAAGAGGAATTAAATACCACTTTTCCATCATTGGATAATTGGCTAACTGGGAATGTAAAGTTTTCAGAATTAAATTTTTACACTGATAGTTCTAAGATCTATGATGGAACTGGATGTGGGGTCTTTTGCAGTGAACTGAATTTGGAGACCTTTTATCGTTTAAGAACCGATTGTAGTATCTTTTAAGCCGATTACGAATTAAAGAAGATGATACTTGTCCTTGGAAGGCGTAGATTGCACTACAACACGAAGAAGAGGAGTATAGCTTTTAAGGAATCATAATGGACCACCTTGGTCTCTATGGGTACCGACTTTGAAATAGTCGGTGTCATCCTTACAACCTAACCTAGATCAATTTAAAAAAGTGATTCTGAGTCGATTGGTATACTTTAAGGTGGGTGTTGGATAACGTTTTCTATGCTTTACAAACATCAGCACAAACGTATAATACCCCAACCACCTATGGTGGTGTAGGGTATAATGATGTAACATTCTTTAAGTTACGTTATATTTCTTTAAAAAAAAATCTTGAATAAAAAAGAAAAGTAATAGAATTCAAATTAAATTTTTATCTTTTTTTTATTAAAAAACAAATGCATGCGTAACGCATAATTATCACTCACCAAATGATTGATGACTTCCAGTTCCATCAATGAGTAGCTTTAATAGTTTTTCTTTTCATTTTTATCTTTTTTCTCCTCAACACGATAAAAACGTGCGTTAAACGTGTATTAATTTGTTAATTAAAAAATCATTATTATTAAACATGTTGAAAATGTAGATGATAAAAAAAAGGAAAGGATGACTCCATTGGTAATGACGACAATAATGCAGTAATGCATCATTACTGCATGAGTAAATATAGAATAATAGTTGATGAAGTAATACATACTTATATTGATATATAAATGCTGTACAATAGGTTGAAGGATATTTTTGATTTGACAAAGAATTTGAAGTACTCTAATGAAATAATGAAAAGCTTAATATAATAAGCTACACTACAGTGCACTATCGGATATACTACAGGCTAGACTATAGTGCTGACTAAAGTATTGAGTATAGGCAAGACTTTTTTATTAACGAGGTGAAATCATTGAAGGACTCTGGCACTACTAGAATGCCAGAAGTGCGAAACTCTAACACGCTAAAACACCTCGGGGCACCGATCCATCGCAGGGTGGGAGTGGTATAGATCTTAGTTTAATTGTATCTTTACTAATTCGCTCCAATCTACGAAGTTCAACAAGTACAGACTTCACAAAGCAACTTACAAGTGGTCTGGGAAGGTTAACATAATTCCAATTATGTTCGTGGGGTTAATGCTACACCCTAAAGTGGTTTCCATGTCTAACCTGTTTTGAGAGGATCTATGGCAATCGAATTTTTCTGTACGCTGGGGGAACAGCTGGGACAAAAGGGATCACTATCGCGCCAAAACACCTCGGGGCACCGAACCATAATCCCTGCGGAACTACCGCTAGGCTATCCGTCGCAGGGAGGGAGTGGTATAGACCTTAGCTTAATTGTATCTTTACGAATTCGCTCCAATCTACAAAGTTCAACAAGTACGGACTTCACAAAGCAACTTACAAGCTCCCAGTGGTCTGGGAAGGATAACATAATTCCAATTATGTTCGTGGGGTTAATGCTATACCCTAAAGTGGTTTCCATGTCTAACCTGTTTTGAGAGAATCTATGACAATCGAAAAAGGACATGTTGAGCATTTTTCCCTACGCTGGAGGAACAGCTGGGACAAAAGGGATCACTATCGCGCTAAAACCTGTATAAGTATGCCCTGAAGCAACCATGTCCACTCAACATTTGAGTGAGGTAAAAATTCAGATCGCCGTGTTTTCTTGAGTACCATATCTCAACGTTAGGGATCAGTAAGTTGGTCCATCTACCTTTATCAAATGCAGACCAACGGGTTTTGCCATTCATCAAGTGTCATGCGTCTTCTCTCTGTGGGGTTAATTCCAGGGACAAGAGTTCCTGATTCTTTGGCTTGTAGATCTATGAGTATCATACTAGATATAACAAAGGCAGCTTCATCCGACACAGTACGAAATGCAGAGCAGACTCTCAAGGCAGCAAGTCTGTAAATGGGTGTTATTTTGCGGCTATATGATCGGAATTTTAGAGCCTCGAAACATATAGGTGATGCGTACAGTAAAATACTTCTTACAACTCCAATTAATAATTTCATTTGGCACTATGATCACTGTTTGTATATATATCCCATATATATCACGTTGTTTGGTTAGCTATGTTATAGCTTGCAAATGCAAGATCAATTACGGATTCACTCTCTTCTCTTCTGAATGTTGGTTCACTCCCTCTGTTTATTAGTACAGCATTAGGAGCTGATAATGATTCCAATAAGATTCTATCTCTTGCATTCGTTCGAGGGTAACCCCACTCTACAGCCCATGCATTAAAGTCTCCAATTATCAGCACAGAGGATTTGGAGCTTGCATCGAAGACAATATTAAAGACAATATCCTCAAATTCTTCAGTTGTAAATCTTGGGGGTATGTAGCAACTATAGATGACAACACCAGATACTACTACGGCCCTAGTGAATCCAAGTCTCTTCGTAAGTGTAGACTGCAATTGAAATTTTCCAGTTGACCAAATAGCAGAAGTTTTGGAGGTATCATATACCCAATTAACTGACTCAATTGTATAGTACGGTTCATTTAGTACAGCGATATCTACGGCCAATTCAAGAACGCTTTGTTTTAGCAGTTAATGCGCAGCTTGACAGTGGTTAAGTTTGAGTTGAAGTATTTTCATTTTCTCATTCTTAGGAATGGGACCGCCTTTTTATAGTATAGGCAGGCCATACTGCCAGTGATATGACCGTTATTTTAATGTTTACATAAGAAACATTTTGGTTTGTTTGTATATTTTCCAATTTTGTAACCGGTTTCTCCACATTGTAAACAACTGTCAGAATAATCCAATTGACTCTTGCACTTATATGCTGTATGACCAAAGTCAAAGCATTTGAAGCATCTTATTGGCTTTATTTTCTCTCGGATTCTGCACACAACCCATCTAATCTAAATTTTATATATGGACATCAGTTGATTTGCCAATCCTGCGCTTAAGGCAATGCTTTCCTCATGGATTTTATTGATGACATGGACAGAGTTTTGAAGTCATCGGAAACGTTAGTAAGATTTTCTAATACCTCATCTGTAGTAGTTATTTCATCAATATCCTTACTGCCTGTTTCTCTATGTCGAACGAAAAATTCGTTTCGAATAAATGTATAGAAAACTAAAACAAAATTTTAAATTTATTTGTTGTTTTCCATACATTTATTCGAAACGAATTTTTCGTTCGACATAGAGAAACAGGCAGTTAATTTCCAAGAATATCTCATGAATTAAAGCAACGACTTCAGCACCTGACCGAGAACATCTTCGACAGAGTGTCTGAAGAGAGTCGTATTTTCATGGGCTAAAAAGTGACAAAAGTTCCCCTTTACCTGTTTTCCTGATGCTCTTTTCACCAAGAACTCTTAACGGTCTTTTTCACCTGTTTTAAAATGTCTGCATAAGATGAATCACCACTCACTTTAATTACAAGAGCATCTGGACAAGTTTGTTTCGATCTTCTCCCCGCTCTCGATTTCACTTTTTTCCACTCTAGTTTAGGGACTTCCTCCAAGGCGTTCTCACTTGTGTTGGCTACGGCGGAGCAGAGCTCAACGTCATTTCTAGTATCCTTTTTAAAAATTGTGTTTTTCTTCCTTGTAGGTCTACTACTATTCGGACTTTCGGGGGTATCCTTCTGTGTATACACATGCAGTGGCGGATTCCGGTTTTATTTCATGGCGTTATCTTCGAAGTCTACAGACAAGTTCTACATTTTTCCCTAGTAATACACTTACTATCTGCCTTATTATTGGTAAGCACGCCGTTACGGGGTAAGTCTTCATCCACAATGTTTACAGGGAGTGATCCCATTATCACCGAGCTCCTTCTAAAATGGATGTGTAGATAACCCACACATCCATTACTTCCAATCTTGTTATTGTTGTTTCCATTGTTATTCATATCTGATAGTTCAAACTCAAAACCGCTATCTCCATTCGATGTGCAGTCGCTTTATGATCCCATGGTTGTCTTTGCATGCAGGTAGGCCAAGCGATGGCTTGACTCGAGATCCTTATGAGCTTTCGAGCCAGTGGCAGATCCGCATTAGTCAGGAAAGAACATCCGAGCCTGCACCACCAACTTAACAGCCACGAACTTTGAGCGCATTTTGAGACCTGCCAGGTTTTAATAGGAGGAGGCGGTAGTGGCATTAGCCAGCAAACCATTTACGTAGAGTTTCACCACGACGTACACAGGTTACAGAATACCACATACCGTCAGTCTAGGATTCATTTTTCCAATCGTTATCCTGGAATGTCATAATCAAGATCGTACTGGACTTGACCTTGATGCCTTTCGGCGGGTTCGTTTATACCACATATCATCAGCCCAGGGTTCATTTTTCCAATCGTTATCCAGGAATGCCATAATCAAGATCGTACTGGACATGACCTTGATGCCTTTCGGCGGGTTCGTTTATTATCGCAGGTTAGAGTATGTTATTTTTTGTACGTTTACTAATCTCCTAGTACAAGATACATAAATTTGCTTGGTTTTTTCTCGGCTTCTCAGCTACAGCAAAGTCTGCTGAAACATGGAGAAAACCACACTACTCCTATCCAAAAGAGTATCCCTGTGCTAGAATGCATATTTAACGGGCAGCATTCACTCGCCCTTTCACAATGCTTCTCTGAGCTCATGCACCTATTTTGGCACGCTCTCCACATCTCAGGGTACGCGGAGTCTTTACACCCGTTTTCCTATAAACAGGATAGGATAGGACAGACGACTATAGTGCCTGTATTAGTCTATAGTCTAGGCTATAGTTTAGTCTATAGTCTATCCTATAGCCTATAGTTTAGTCTATAGTCTAGGCTGTAATTTAATCTATAGTCTGGCACATAGTTTTGGATATAGTCTAGACTCTATTGTAATATATAGTCTTATCTTAATTTAGTCA
Source organism: Protophormia terraenovae (assembly GCA_951394005.1). Lineage (NCBI taxonomy): Eukaryota > Metazoa > Arthropoda > Insecta > Diptera > Calliphoridae > Protophormia > Protophormia terraenovae. The sequence continues at coordinate 14,736,667 of OX596075.1, read as the reverse complement.
ATGTTCTAAACTATAGTTTAGTCTATAGTGCAGACTAGACTATAGTTTGTTGTAAATTCCAGTCTATATTCTATTCTATAATCAAATTTATAATTAGTTTAGTCTGTATGCTAAAGGGTATATTTTTACCTCTATGTATTAAGTGCCATTATCCTGACTAATTGTTTTAAATATAAATAATCATTCCCACTTCCATATAAAGAAAACTTAAACATTCATCACTCGTTTTCAGTTTTCATGATAAACTGTCAGGATACTTTTTTTTATTTTCCATACGTGGATGTATTTATGTACATGAGGTTAATACTACAATAATTTATTTTAATATATAATACAAATTATTCACACTCATACATATATCATTTCAAAATATTTTATTTTTTTTACGCTGATAATATTTTAATTCAATAAAACATGAAAATGTCAAAATAAAACATCTTTGCCTACATATTTATTTTAAAATAAAATTGCAATCAACCAACTGCAGGCATCATATAGTAAAATAAATATAACTGAAATTGCCTTAAATTGTTTAATAAAATGTTAAAATTGATTAATAACAAGCAGGTTTTGATAGGTTACAAGTAATATATTATTATTTTAAAGCTGAAACAAAAAATTAATTTATATTCTTAAGGGTTATATAAAAATTAGCAGGGGAGTAGTAGTTTAATTAATAATATTAATATTTTATTATTATATTTTATATAAAAAAATAATAATTATTTAAAAACATAAATATTATTTTTTTTAGCTACACCCCTGTCTTTAGATCAAGATATTTTGATATATTAGTAGTTTTTATTTCGAACATATCAATGCTATCATACATAATTAAAGCAATATTGTCATTAATATTTATTCCTTTAAACAACTTTTTTCTTATTGTTTTAAAAGTTCTAGGAATTTCATTGAATTCCATTAAAAAACAAGGAAGTTTTTGTTCAATTCACACTTTATACTTAACATAAGGAAAAAACTATATTACGAAATGAGTCATAGCTAAGCTGTGCTAACAATACTATAACTATATTTATAGTAAATTATAAATTCATAACACTACTCTGTAACTTTAGCTCAAAGAAAACCCGTAGCATTAAAAAAAAGTGAACGGGCCTCATCATCATAATCATAAAATATGTAAAATTGTTCTAAAAGTTATGATTACTTACTTACCACAAGTTACTAATAAAAAAAATAACAATTGTATTATAAAAAAATGAAAAACAACATTTATAATATTTTTTTCTAGGACTCTTATAGAATTTCAATGATAACCAAAACAAAATTTTTGTGAACGTAAACAAAATTTCTTGTAATATGTAATTTATATACAATTTTTATGAATTTTACTAGGTTTTAATATTTACATATGTATATTAGTAGAAGTTAATGTAAAATTAATATAGAGCTTAAAACGTTTAAAATCATTTAAATTGCTAAATTATGTTTATTGATACATTGTTTACTTTTAAATATGTTAATGGAAAAAAATAAATATGTAACTGCGAATTAAACTAAATGTATTATAGTACCTTTTTGTATAGATGATAATATAGTCCTGAACTTAGGTTAGACTATAGTCAAGACTATGGTCCTAACTAAAATCAAAAACTATAGTCGACAATACTGTCCAGACTATAGTCAATCCTATAATCAATGCTTTAATAAAGACTATAGCTCAGACTAAAGTTAACACAGTTCAGAATATGGTTATGTCTATATTTCAGACTATATATAGTTAAGACTATATATAGTTAAGACCATATTTCAGGCTATAGTTCAGACTATATTACAGACTGTAGTTCAGACTATATTTAAGATTATAGTTTATACTATAGTTAAGACTATAGTCCATACTATATTTAAGATTATAGTCCAGACTATAGTAGTTAAGAATATAGTTTAGGATATAGCTAAGACTATATATAGTCCAAGCTATAGTTAGCACTTTAGTCCAGACTATAATTAAGACTAAGATTTTTCTTGACTATAGGAATATAACTTCAAATTAAACATAGTCCTGACTACAGACTATACTATAGTTCTGACTATAGACTATACTACAGTATAGACTATACTATAGTCTAGACCGGAGATGCGCATTTTTCAAATTTTCTGACTCGTGAAGTTAGACTGCAAATGCTGCTTACGCAACGTTGCTTCGCACATATAGACTATAGTATTAACTATGTTCAATACTATAATATAATCTAGACTTATAGCTAGACTATATTCTTAACTATAATCAGGACTACAGTTTTAACTATGGTCTGGACTATAGCCTTAACTTAACTGTAGTCTGTATTAAGTCCTAACTACAGTCTGGACTATATTCTGGATATAGTCCGGACTATAGTCTTAACTATATAGTCGGGACTATAGTCTTAACTATAGTGTGGACTATAGCCTTAACTGTAGTAGAGTGTTCAAGTGCCCACGCTTTCGCCACGATAGGCAGATAGGAGAAGAAGTCCTGCCTAATGAAAAAAAAGCTTTAACTGTAGTCAGGACTGTAATCTTAACTATAGCCTTAACTGTAATCTGGACTGTAATCTTAACTATAGTCATAACTATAGTCTGCATTATATTCTTAATTATAGTCTTAACTGTAGTCTTAACTATAGCCTGGATTACAGTGCAGACTATAGTTTCACTATAGTGTTGAGTATAGTCAGCACTATAGAGTTAACTATAGTCTGTACTATAATCTAGACTATAGTCCGGACTGTAGTCTGGACTATAGTGTTAACTATATAGTCGGGACTATAATATTAACAATAGTGGACTGTAATCTTAACTATAATCTGGACTATAGTCTTAAACTATAGTCTGGACTATAGTTAATTTTATATATAAATTACTGACTAGACTTAATCTATTATAATTGTCTACACAATCGATCTACTTGCCAAATATAAAATCTTTATGAAAATGGGCATTAGACTATATTATAAGTAGTCCAGACTATACTTTGGGCAAGACTATAAACTAGATTACTGTCCAGATAAGAGACTAAACATATATCTTAAATTTAAATACTGATCTGCTACGCACAGTGGGACATTTTTTAATTTTCCAATCATAAGTTTGTAACATTTAAACCTTTGACAATAATTAAACACAACAATTTAGGAGTATACATATATATTTTTGTACTTAGATATAAGTTAAAATATTCTAATTAGTTATCATCTTAAATTAATTAAATTAAAGACTTGATCAATATATCCCAGCAAAAATAAATTTAAGTAATTTTTAAAGAAGTACATTTTCACTACATCCAAAGTATCAATAGGTATATGTTTTCATGATCTTTAGAAGTAATATAAACAATACCCAAAGATGTAATTAAAAATTTATTCAAAAGATCTTTTTAAAATATTTGTTACGAAAAATAAATTTTATTAAAAAAAAATATATTGGTTTATATACAAATTAAATTTAATTTCCCTGCAGTGATAAAAAATGATTTTCATTAAATTTTCGACATATAGAGAACTTCATTGGTTCTATCCAAAAATATGTCTTTGTTGTTCACCACGCCCACACCACGCTCACTTTGGACAAGAATATAAGCCTATATTTGAGTCATCATTACACCCAAACTACTTCGTGTGTACATCTAGCTTATCATCGCATTAATAAAATTAAAATAGGATGGATAAGTCCAGGGGAGGGGTAATCCCCATACAGAAAAAATATTAATTTTCGCATATCTAAAGGAGTATTACAGTGAAAAATAAAGTTAAAAAGTTGAAGGAGTAATTTTCGTATTAAATTTCCATTAGAGCGAATAGGTCCAGGGGGAGTAGTATCCCCGCACAAAGAAATATTAGTTATAGCATCAATAATAATGCGATAATATTTTCTATTTTCTATTTACTATTTTTTTATTACTATTTTATTGTGTTATAAATAATTTTAAATTTTTATACAGTATTTAATATTTCAAAAATTCTTACTTAATATTAAATTTTATAAAAAACATCTTTAAAATTAAGTAATTCGATTTAAAAATAAATTTTAATTTATAAAATTTCAATTAATATTTTTAATATTGACACAAACAGACAGACTGACGGACGGACAGACATTGATGTAGTTTTAAAAAATATCCTAAAACTCAAAAAAAAAAAAATTTCTTTCTAATGAATTTATTTAGATAAATAAGAGGTAATTATCGAAATAATAAATTAATTTTATTAAAATATTAAACTTTATAAAATTATCTCCAAAGTTCCGACCTATATTTACTTCGATTAATTGGTTTAAAATTAATACACATAGACTGATGGACAGACATTCACGTAGACTTAACACAAATTCTAAAATTCTCAAAAAGGTTTATTTTAGTTACTAATATACTTTTATAAATTAATAAGAGCTAATTAAAGGAAGAACATAATAATTCTCTTGATATATTAAATTTTATAAAACTATCTTCAAACTTTGCAATCTACTTTTGTTTCGATCAATTTGTTTAAAATTAAAACATACAGACTGACGGACAGACATTGATGTAGTCTGAAAACTAATTCCAAAATTTCCAAAAAAACATTGTTTTACTTATTAACATACTTGTATAGGTAACTAAAATATAATTATGGAAATAATCAATAAAATAAATAATATTATTCAAATATTAAATTTTATAAAATAATCTCCAACATTTGCGAACTATTTTGATTAATATGTTTAAAATTACCTCACACAGACAGACGGACAGACATTGAAGTGGGCTCAAAAAAATCTTAAAGCTTCCAAAAAAACATAGTTTTGGTAACTGTAGTATTTTTATAGATAAATAAAGGCTGGTTATTGAAACAATAAAATAGTTATATTGAAATATAAAATTTTATACAATTATCTCCAAAACTTAAAATTGCGATTTATATTTTGATTAATTTGTTTAAAATTAACACACAAAGACAGACGGACAGACAGACATTAAAGTAGTCTGAAAACTAATTCCAAAATTTCCAAAATGAATTGTAGTAACTGAAGTACTTGTTTCGATAATAAAAAAATTGTTATTGAATTAATAAAAACATTTTTATTGAAATATTAAATTTTAAAAAATTATCTTTAAGACTACGACCTGTATTTTGATATGTAAAATTAACACAGACAGACGGACAGAAATTGGAATGGGCTCAAAACAAGTCTTACAACTCTCAAAAAGCATTGTTTTGGTAACTGACATACTTGTATAGATAAATAGAGGATAACTATTAAAATTATAGAATAGTTTTATTGAAATATTAAATATTATAAATTTTTCTTAAAAACTGCTACTATTTCGATTAATTTGTTTAAAATTAACACACACAGACAGACGGACAGACATCGGCGTAGTCTTAAAGCTAATTCTAAAATTTCCAAAATGGATTGTTTTAGTATCTGTAGTAATTGTTTCAATAAATAAGGGATAGTTATTAAATTAATAAAATAATTTTGTTGAAATATTAAATTTCAAAAAAATTATCTTTAAGACTACGACCGGTATTTTTATTAATAATTATGTGTAAAAATGACAGACGGACAGATATTGGAGTAGTCTTAAAACAAATTTTTAAATTTCCAAATTGGATTGTTTTAGTAACTGAAGTACTAGTTTCGATAAATAAAATGAGTTATTAAATTAATAAAATAATTTTAATTGAAATATTAAATTAAAAAAAATCTTTAAAACTACGACCTGTATTTTGATTAATACTTATATGTAAAATTAACACAGACAGACGGACAGACATTGGCATAGTCTTAAAAGAAATTTTAAAATGTCTAACTGAAGTACTAGTTTTGATAAATAAAATGAGTTATTACATTAATAAAATAATTTTAATTGAAATATTAAATTTAAAAAAATTATCTTTAAAACTACTACTTGTATTTTGATTAATACTTATGTGTAAAATTAACACAGACAGACGGACAGATACTGGAGCAGTCTTAAAACATATTTTAAAATTTCCAATAAGTATTATTTTGGTAACTAAAGTACTTGCTTCGATAAATAAAGGCTAGTTATTGAATTAATAGAAACAATTTATTGAAATATTAAATTTTAAAAAGTTATCGTTAAAACTACTACCTGCATATTGATTAATACTTATGTGTTAAATTAGCACTGTCAGACGGACAGACAGACATTGACGAAGTCCTAAAATAAATTCTAAAAGTCCCACAAAGCATTCAAAAATATGAAAATGTTCTCTAATTTAAAATATCAAATTAAGTAATTTGTGAAAATTTATAATTAAGATTTTGTAAGACAATAAGCTAAGCCGATATATTAAAAAATATCTGTTGAATTTTTGTGTATTACATATGTATGTTCAATATAAAAAATTTGTTTTAAAAATTTGATGAAATGAGATTTTTTTATTATTTAACTATTTAAACATAATAATTATATTTTATATAAAAATTCCTTTTCTATCTGATTATTCCACACAATTCCTGGGAATTTTGTTTACTACCACCTCCAAAAAAAACCCATATTTATTAAAAACCAAATTCAAGCAAATTAAACGCCACACCATATAAGTAACCTTAAATGGCCAAAAATTAATTTTTTGCAAACTAAAAATAGCGAAAATTAAATATCGAGGTGTTAAGCAAATAATGTTTACCGATCAAATCCTCTAAACAAAATAAAATTATAGTAGAAAAGAAAAGACAAAAACCCCAAAAAAAAACAAATCAGTATGACGATGAAGTAACTCCACACAACCAGAGAGATAGAACACACTATGAATGTTAAATTAGTAAAAAAAAAAACAAAATCGAACAGAAAAAATGGACAGACTTAAAGACAGACGGACAGACAGATATGGAGGGTTTAATATGGATAGATGATTTTTACTAATAAGACAGTGATGACTGACGACGAACTGCTAACCAGTAGCTACAATTATTAAAAGTATTATAGGAATAGGAACAACAACAACCACAATTATGCGGGTGAGCATAGTGGTGGTGGTAGTGATGGTGATTATCAATAGCATAAACAACAATAAAGCTCGAAATTCAAAACGGCAGCAGCAACAAAAATCAAAGAAAATAAAACTACTACATTTATTGTTTTAAATGTATTTGCGATTTTTTTTATATATAATTTTTGAATTGTTTTTTGTTTTTATTTTTTATTATAATTTTATTTTTTGTGGATTTTTTTTTAAATTTTGCACTACTACCATTTTTCTGAGCCGTTTAGCCGGTATATAAATCTAACACAAATCAAGGGAAAGACATCATTTCTTTGGTGGAAACTTAAGTGTTAAGTTTAGCTCCAGTGCTGATCAGTTTCTATTCGCGAATTCAAAAAACAACTCAAAATTTTTATAAAAGCATATCCAGTGAAAAAAACTTTTTTTTGTTTAAAGGATAATTGTTAAAAAAAATAAATAAAACAAAAATGAAATTCAGTGCTACTCTTGCTTTGGCTGTTATTGTGGGCCTTGTTGCCAGCAGCAGTGCTTTCCCAGCTCAAAAAAGTATGTGTGAGAAAAAAAATAAATATTAAAAAAAAAATTTTAAAAATTAAAAATTTTTATAATTTAAAAAATTATAATAAGTGAAAATATTGTACATACTGTAAGAATTTGTAAAAAATAAGATTTTCGGTTAAACGGTAAAATTTTAAAAAATATCAAAAAAAAATTAAAAAAGATTTCTGACTAAAAAATTACCAAAAAAAATTAATATTTCATAGCAATACAAATCTAATGTTAACTCTACATCAAGTTTTTTTCATAAATGTAAATTTACACTATTTATGTGTAAATTTAAAACAAATTTCAGAGCAAGTTAATACATTTCAATGACCTAGTTAAATAAAATTTATCTACAATTAAATATTCTAATTTAATTTTTTAATTCTTTTTTTTTCACACTTGTGTAAAATTACACTTTATTTATGTAAAAATTTTAGAACAATTCAATGGCTTAATCAAGACTTTTCTTCCAATTATTGAATTAATTCAGCTTTTCATAGCATTTTTTATTTTATTTTTAAATAAATCGAGTTTTCAAAAAATTTTTACAAAATTGTGTAAAATTACACTTTTATAGAAAACTCTTTTTTCTCTTTAGTTTTCTAATAAACGTTAAAAAATGTTTATATTTTTTTTAATCAGTGTCTTTCAAAAAATATTTCTATTTTCTTATTATATTTTTTCACATTTAAGTAAAATTACACTTTCTTTGTGTAAACATTTTAGAAAAATTCAACCACTAGAAAGAGATTTCTTGGCTAGTTATTCGTCTAATTTATATTTTCTTTAAATTTATATACTCCTTTGGTAACTATTTGGAGTTTTTAAAGAGTTTTTACATAAATGTGTAAAATTACACTTTTAAACAAAACTTTAATTCTTGCCATGAATTCAAAGAAACTTAGAATAAATTTGAAATGTTTAAACTCAAATACATTTAAGAAATAATTACAGTTTTCAGATAGCAAACCTGAATTTTTTATGCAAAAGTGTAAAATTACACTTTACACAAAATTTGTTTTTTGAGTTTTTTTTTTATCAACACAATTAAGGATATATTTAGATAAAATTTCAGTTTTATGATAGGATTCCGATTTTTTTACACAAAAGTGTAAAATTACACTTTTACACAAATTAGTTTTTTGATAATTTTTTATTATAAACACAATTAAGAAAATATTTAAATAAAATTTCAGAAAAAAAAAGGTTTTTACCCAATTCTGTAAAATTACACATTATTTGTGTAAAAATTTTAGAAAATGTTTAATGATGAAGCGAGTTGTATCTACTGATTAGTGTAAAAAACTACTTGTTAACATTCTCAGTTATTAAATCTATTTCTCATGGAGTTTTTAAACTAAAATGTAAAATTACACTTTTAGAAAAAAATCCGTTTCTTTTAAACATTTTCGAATAAATTATTTAAAAGAAATTTTGAATAAATTTGTTGAATCAGTATAAAATTATTTTTTCGTTGATTAATTTATTCTTTTAAATTTTTATACAAAATTGTAAAATTACATTTTTTCTTAAAGGATATAATCCCTAAAAGTTTTCGCTCAAACTTTACAGGATTTAAACTTTTTAGAATAAAAACAATATTTTAATGTAATTCCACAATATTTATGAACATTTTTTGGTGCCCAAAACGTCATTAAACGAACCGATTGCGAAAAATGAGTAAAATTACATTTTTTTTTTAAACAAATTATTAAAATTTAAAAAAAAAAATGATACTTTTGTGGATCAAGACAAGTCTAAGAATATCTGTACATAATTTTAGATAAATTTAAGAATTATCTTTAAGAAGAAACTTCTTTCAAAAAAGCCAGTTTCTAAAAATGTGTAAAAAAAAAAAAAAACGGAAATTTTATTAAATTTTGTTAAGAATTCAGTCAGACTTTTAAACAATTTGGATTCAAAACAAATCCGGGAATAACTGACCATAATTTCACACTAATCCTAAATACTTTTTGTAACAGAATCCACTTCTAAAGTAGTCAGTTTCCAAAAAATATTTGTTACTCAAAAGCTAAAATTTTCGAGGTTCTCTCTCTATTCAAAAAAATCTTTTGTGAAATCCCAAAAAATCCAGAGAATTTTCCTTCGAAGGATTCAATCCTTAAAGATTTTTTTTTCTGAGAAATATTTTATATTCAGATTTACACTCAAGACGTGTTTAAATTTTAGACCCCAAAATGAATTCAAATATAAAAAAATTTCCTCCAAAAATCTATATTCAAACAAAAATTTTCAAGGCTCAATTTTCCAAAAACAAAAACTCCATCCTTTAGTTTTAGAAAAACAATTTTCTAAAAATAATTTTCACTTCAAATGCTTTTTCCTAAAAAAATTTTCTTTAAAAAAATCGTCCTCAAAATTTTCATTTCCCCGGCTCCCATCAGATGTACATTATTTTCTCTAAAATCATCTTAGTATCTGTACATATTTCTGTATATAAATCTAATTTATCTTAATTATAATGAAAAATAATAATAAAATTAGGAATGATTTATTACCAACGCCCCGCTCAATATTATGCTGCTCCCCAACGTATGATGTATGTTCAATACATGCATTCCTCACCATTTGCTCGTTCAACCCAAGGAGCTGAAGCTTTGGTAGCTGGTGAATCTGTTGCCACTGGTACCTATATGCAAGGTACTTTTTAAAAGCCTTTTTCTAAATTCACCGCAATAATTTAATAACAACATGGGAAACTTTTTTGTGTTTTAATTACAGATTGTGATCACGCTGAGGGTGAAATTTCTGCCGCTGGTCCCGCTGTTGCCTTTGAAAATACCGCTTCAGTTGATATTGTAGCCGAACGTGGTGAAGATGTTTTGAGCGAAGCTCATAGTGTTGAAGGTACACAAGCTGAGGCTGAATCTTATCCTGTTGCTGGTGAAACTGCTTTCGAAGTGCCCGCTGATGTTGATATTGTTGCCGAAGAAAATGAGGTACCCGATGATGATGCTAAAGTACCACGTGACTTCAACTTGGATGGAGCTGACAGCAGCAATGCCCCTGGTGCCGCTGATGCTGGTGTAGCTGGTGTTGTTCCCGATCATGTACCCGAAGTACCCGCTGTTGATGTAGAAGCTCCCGTTGAATATCCAGCTGAGGCACCCGTTGAAGTTCCCGCTGAAGCCCCTGTTGAAGCTCCCGTCGAAGTTCCCGCTGAAGCTGGCGTAGAAGCTGGTGTTGCTGCTGATTTGCCTGCACCCGCTCCTATTGCTCCCGTTTCCTCTGTTGCCAAGAAACCCGTCAACCGTTACTTGCCCGCCAAGAAGAAGGTCTACGTTGAATTGGACCAATCTGTTGAATCCGCTGAAGATTCCGGTTTAGCTGTTGCCTCCGAAGAAGATGATGAAGAAGAGGAAGAACATGTTGCTCCCGTTACTCGTCGCCCTGCCCGTCGTCCCGCCAGCAAGAAACCCTCTAAGGCTGCTGCTGCCGGCTCCAAGAAGGAAGAACCTCTTCCCGTTGGCACTTTCTTCCCCGTCAACTTCGGTGGCACCAAGGGTGGCGCTATTGCCATTGCCAACTCCTTCAGCACTGGCAAGGGTGGTTCCGCTACCAGCCACGCCATCGCTTATGGTTCTCCCGATGCTGCCTCTCTCCGTGGCTGTGTAACTTGCAAGAAACATTAAGTTGACTGTTTTGCCAAGGCATTATTTTTTTTCTTTTTTATCTAATGTAAGCCATTGTTCTGTGCCCTATTATAGGTCTTTACGACCTCTATAGTTTTTTTTTTTTTTCTTATTCGAATTTTATTTTAAAACTTTTAAAAATGTTTTATTGATTTTATTATTTTTTTAGTCCAATTGTATAAAAAAAAACAAAAAACGAAACCCCAAAAAAATAAATAAAAAAAATTATCCTTTAAAAAAAAAAACTCCAAGCATTTTAATTTATTTCACCAAAAAAAAATCGATTTTTTATATGAAAGACTAAAATGGGATTCTATAGGGAATTTGAGGCCCTAAAGCAAAAGGATGAACATCTGTGAGCACTTTAATTTTAACCCAAAATCTATTTTTTATATGAAAAACTAAAGTAGAGTTTTATCTAGGAAACTCCAGCAGCCGTGTCCTAGGCTTAGACAGTTAAGAAATGATTGTAGGAAACTTTTCAACAAGGTGAAAAGGGAAAACAATTCGACAAACTGGGATAACTACCGTCGCAGTTTCAATACTTTTAAAAGGGAGAGCAGAAAGGCGAAAAAGGAATCTTGAGAACGGTTCTGTGGAGACTTGGAGAATACCACGGACGTATCTAGGCTAGGTAAGGTATTATCCAATGATCCTGGCACGCCCGGATTTCTCATGAACCAGGACGTCACCTTTACGGAAAGTAGTAAGGATACTCTGGAATACTAATGAGCATACACTTTCCGGGTTGCACTGCATGATGTGGTCGGTACTATTGAGGATACACTAGACAGGAAAGAATATATGTTGGAGTCCTTTTTTAGATATAGAAAAAGGATTTCAACAATGTGAATACATCTCAATACTTGAGACATCTAAGGGTCGATAGGCGGACCTGAACATGCTGAAAGGTAGGGCCATAAACTCCAGTTTAGGAATAAGTAGTTCAAGGAAGGTTGTAAGAGGTTATATCTCCACTCTTATGGAACCTTGTGGTGAACAAAGTCCTTCTTGAAATCAGCGATAGGGGTACCAAAGCTGATGACGTTGTGCTCCTCATCAGGGGAAAATTTCTCACCACGATAAGTGAACTCAAGGAATCAGCTTTAAACAACCTTCTAACATGGGCCAGGTACAACGGACTGAGCGTAAATCCTACAAAGTCCGAACTAGTATTATTTACTAGAAAATATAAAGTTCCAGTTTTTAAGTTACATCGTTTTGATGGTATTACCCTGGAACTTTCGAAAGGAACCAAGTATCTTGGTGTAATCCTTGACTCAATGCTATCGTGGAAACAAAATGCCGAGTTGGATGCAGAAACTCTATGCACCTTCTACGCATGCAAGAAAACTTTCGGGAAAAGCTGGGGTCTGAAATCGTATATCGTACATTGGATATACACCGCGGTTATTAGACCAAACCTAACCTATGGTCTACCTATATGGTGGAAGGTACTAGACACGAAGGCTCACATCTCTATTATGAACAAAGAACAGAGATTGGCTTATTTCTCCATAACTTGTGCGATGCGCTCCACTCCTCAAGCCAGTCTGGAGACAATGTTAGATATTTTTCCCCTTGATATTTTCATCAGAAATATATTCGCTAAGTCCGCACTACGTCTCAGGGAATAAGGCGAACTTAAGCATGACCGGGTTGGTCATGGCGCTATATTAAGAAAGATAGGCATATCAACCCTAAAACGGGAAACCGATTATCTGGTACCAAGAATGAGCTTTTATAGGACCTTCAATGTGAGAATCCCATCTATGGAAGAATGGGCGACTAATTCCGTATTTAAGGAAAAATCGCACTTGTTCGGATATTTACTCTGATGATTTGGATATTTAACTGTCTCTCTGGAGGGGCTAGAGCAAAAAACATGAAAATCTGTTATCAACCAAAAAAAAATATATTTTTTATGAAGAACTAAGACTAAGATTGAATTTTATAAGAAAACTAGAGAAGATTTTGAACTTATTTCAAACTTTCTAAATATTTTTAATCAATTTCGAATTTTCGAACATGGCTAAAAATTAAAACAAAGTATAATTATTGATGCTTATCTTATTTGTATGGAATAAAATCATAATTTTAAGGTTTTTAGTTAATATCGAAATTAAGTTCGAAGTTTTCGAACATGGTTAAAAATTACAAAAAATTGTATATTATGCAAAAAGCTTAAAAATAAGGAGACTAGAGAAGTTTTTAATCGTATTTCGAAATTTATAAACAGTTTTAATCAACATCGAATTTTCGAACATGGCTAAAAATTACAACAAAGTATAATTATTGATACTTATGTTATTTGTATGGAATAAAATCATAATTTTAAGGTTTTTAGTTAATTTCGAAAATTCGAAATTAAGTTCGAAGTTTTCGAAAATGGTTAAAAATTTGTATTTTTTGCAAAAAGCTTAAAAATAAGAGAACTAGAGAAGTTTTTAATCGTATTTCGAACTTTTTAAAGGATTTTAAGCAATTTCGAATTTTCGAACATGCTTATAAATTGCAAAATTTTTTATTTTTTGTAAAAATAATGAAAATAAGCAAACCAGAAAAGATTCTAATCGTTTTTCGAACTTTCTAAACGTTTTTAATTAATTTCGGAAATTGAAAATTAAATTTGAAATCTTCGAACTCGTCTAAATGTTATTTCAATAAAGTTTTTAGTTAATTTTTTTAACATTTTTGAGATTTTAATCGTATTTCCAACTTTCTAAAGTTTTTAAACGATTTCGAATTTTCGAACATGCTTACAAATTACAAATTTTTTAATTTTTTTGCTAAAATAATGAAAATAAGGGAACTAGTAAAGATTTAAATCTTTTTTTCGAACATTTTTAATCGAATTCGAAATTTCGAACATGCCTAAAAACTACAACAATCTATAATTATTGGCACTTATGTTATTATTATGAAATAAATTCGTAATTTTAAGGTTTTTGGTTAATTTCGAAAATTTTAAATTATGTTCGAAATTTTCGAACTTAGCTAAGTACAAGTTTAATAAAGTTAGATTTTAATCGTATTAAGAAATTTCTAACATTTTTAAACAATTTCGAATTAAAAATTACAAAAAAAAATAAGGTTAAAGAAATAAAAATTCGAAATTTAGTTTGAAATTTTCGAAATTGGCTAAATGTTTTTATTTTAAGGTTTTAATTCATTACTTATAATTTTTTTTAAAGCTTGAATCGTATTTCAAACTTTCTTAACGGTTTTAAGCAATTTCGAATTTTTGAACAAGGTTAAGAGTTATAAAATCTGAGATCTTTTTCCAATCACTTTTAATTTTATTTGAAATTAAAGCCGCTAAAAAGAAAGGAAAAGACGTATAATTTTTTTTTTTTTAACTTTGTTCAAAAAGGAAGTTCTTTATATCATTTCTTTCTTTTATTTACTTTTCTTTTTATTATTATTTTTATTTTTAATATTCAAGGTGCAATTTGTTTATTGTATATCAGATATAATTAAAATTTTTATTGATTTATTTTTTTTTTTTTTTATATAATTTTTCTTTTTATATATATGTATAATATATTGACAATTTCTTGTATATTGCAATATTAACTTATTTATAAATTGTTAATTTAATACGTAATTTATTTATATATTTTGTTAAATGGAAATTTTGTTTAATAAAAAATATGATTCTGTTCTGTTTTAAACAAAAACAGAATTAAATATTTGAACGCATAATAGAGATAAACTATAATAAAAAAAAAAACAAGCCCTCTAAAACAAATTTAAAAAAAGGTGAATGAAGCTCTTAAAATGATATGAAAAAAAATTTTGTTCTACTACTAAAAAACCAACAAATTTATGAATTTAATTTAATAAAAAATAGAAAAATGGAAATAGTTTTTTTCGTTAAATAACTAATTAAAAGTGAACAGAAAGAAAAATGCTAATAGAAAATCAAAAACAAACACTATCAGTAACCATATTTATCTTGTAAAGAAGACATAACATCATTGGCCAAATTGCTTAAACGTCCAGCCACTTTATGAACTCCCTGGCGTACACTTTCCTTGACATCATCTAAATCAGGAGCTTGGAAATTAACACCAGTATTGTAACCTGAAATCGTAACAAAAATTAAAAATGTTTTCTATAATTATCATTTAAAATACCTCTTGATCCCTGTTGTTGACTTGTTCCATCACCAAAATAATCCGAAGACGATATAGCTCTTGATCCCTGGAATCTAGATAAATTTGCACTTATATCCGGTTGTGATTGACTATCCGAAAAATATTGATCCGAACCAAAACCTTTTGCACTACCAAATTTCTTTTGAGCTGCATTATCTTCAAAATTATTGGAATTTTTATTTTGTGTTGATCCAGTTTTACGTGCATAACTATCATAACTAGTTGAAGAGGGCAGCGTTGTTTTAGGTTTAGGTTTTGTTTCTACGGCGTCACCACCACCATTACCAAACATTGAAGTTATATTGGAGTGTGTTGAGCCTATGGGTTCAATAGTTTCAAAACCCATCATTTCCAATTCATGTTTATCGATTTTACTGCTGCCACTGTTAGATGAAAGACCAGTGCCACCACTACCACTATACATACTAGTCGAATAGTCATTAAAGAAGCTATCATTGTCAAAGACTGAGAGCTTGTTGAGGGCCGACGAAGAGTTATTGGAATTTTTGGGTGCTGGAGCTTGTTGTATGGTCTCCATGTCACTAAGAACGGAATGGGAAATGTCGGCGCTAAATACGCAAAAGAGAAGGAAAGAATACCAAAATTAATGTAGATGAACAGACTAGAGAAAAGAACACAGACTAAACAAAAACTAGACTATATATTTGACTATAAACTAGACCCTAGACCGGACTATAGACTAAACTATATTCCAGACTATAGTCTAAACTATAGTCCCGACTATAGACTAAACTATAGTCCAGACTATAGACTAAACTATAGTCCACACTATAGACTAAACTATAGTCCAG
The DNA here is from genome assembly GCA_951394005.1 of Protophormia terraenovae. Classification (NCBI taxonomy): domain Eukaryota; kingdom Metazoa; phylum Arthropoda; class Insecta; order Diptera; family Calliphoridae; genus Protophormia; species Protophormia terraenovae. Next base: position 14,720,540 of record OX596075.1, on the reverse strand, counting down.
ACTATAGACTAAACTATAGTCCAGACTATAGACTAAACTATAGTCCAGACTATTGACTAAACTATAGTCCAGATTATTGACTAAACTATAGTCCACACTATAGACTAAACTATAGTCCAGACTATAGGCTAAACTATAGTCCAGACTATAGACTAAACTATAGTCCAGACTATAGACTAAACTATAGTCCAGGCTATAGCATAACAATATTCCAGACTATAGCCTAACTATAGTTCAAACTATAGTCTAACTATAGTCCAGACTATAGCCAATCTAAAGTCCAGACTATAGCCAAACTATAGTCTAGACTAAAGACTAAACTATAGTCCAGACTATAGACTAAACTATAGTCCAGACTATAGACTAAACTATAGTCCAGACTATAGACTAAACTATAGTCCAGACTATAGCCAATCTATAGTCCAGACTTTTGACTAAACTATAGTCCAGACTATTGACTAAATTATAGTCCAGACTATTGACTAAACTATAGTCCAGACTATAGACTAAACTATAGACTATTTTCCAGACTATAGACTATAGTTCAGGCTATAGACTAGACTATAGAATATATTTCAGGCTATAGCCTAGACTATAGACTAAACTATAGTCTAGACTATAGACCAAAACTACAGTCCAGACTATAGAGTAAACTATAGACTATATTCCAGACTATAGTCTAAACCATAGCTGTTCATTGTGAATATTTTCAATCAAAATATTTGTTAAAAATAAATTATTTTAATATTTTATTTATGTTTTTAGAAATAAATTTCTTTAAAATTATTTTATACTCTTTGTAATATGATTTTCAGTTACTTGAAATTAATTTGAATAAAAATTATTTAAATATTATTCCATTTGTTAACAAGTTAGATAAAATAATATTTCCACAAAAGTATTCGAATATAAATTTATAAAATATAAATTAAATTCTTAAGTCTTTAACTAATTTTAAAATATATTTTATTTCTTTAGTTTGAATACAATTGTTCTTTATTTTATTTTCCATTTTAAAAATAAAATAATATCTGTTTTAAAACATTCAATTTTTTTATTCATAGAAAACTTTTGAATATTTTTATTCAACATGAATTTGTTTGAATAGTTTTAAATTTACTTTGAAAAAGAAAAATAAGTAAAATATTTTTTTTATACTTGAATATTTGAAAAAATTTTATAATTTTTTGTTATTCAAGCCTTTTGAGGCTGAATATTTTTATTTTTTGGAGTTTTGTTGAATAAAATAATAAAAATATTTATTTTAAATGTTTCTATTTGAATATAAAGTTTTTGAATAAAAATCAGAAAAATTTGTTGAAATTTTTTTATTTAAATAAAATACATATGAATATTATTAAACTTTAAAATAGTCAAATAAAAAACTTTTGATTATCTTCTTATAAAAATATATTTGTTTTTCTTTTGGTTAAATAAAATATTTTAATTTTTAATTTATTTTGTTCAATCAGATACAAATTTATAATAAATTCAATTGTTTTAGTATAAAAAGAAATCCTTAATATTTTTATTCAAAAGATAATAGATTGACTAACAAATATTTTTTAATTAGAAATAAGAACTAGAAATGAAATAAAAAGTATTTTTATTTTTTATTTCATTCATAAGTTACAGCTATGGTCTAAACTATAAACTATAGTCTAAACTGCAGTCTAATCTATAGTCTACAGTAAAGGCTAAACTATAGTCTATATGGTGATATTAGAGCTTAAAACATATCTCGTTTTATAGTCATATTTTAGCCTAAAATGTATCTCTTAATAAATCATATTTTCGCATTAAATATTTTTCTAAGTTTAGTTTTATTTCAGCTTAAAAACTTTTTTATAGTAAATTTTAGCGGAAAACATATCCCTTTCTGTATTAATATTTTCTTCTAAAAAGTAGCTCTTTTCATAGTCATATTTAAGCTAAAAACGTAACACATTCTATAGCTATAGTTTTTAATAAAATTTAGCCTTTGTTATATTAATTTTCTTCAAACTTACTTTCCTTTCAAATTAAAGCCCATACCCAAACGTTCCATTTGTTTAGCCTTAACCGGATCAATGGACTTTAATTTATTCTCCTGCTGTGATTGTTTCAGCGATAAATCCTGATAGGCCAAACGCATGCTGGCCACCGATTCTAATTCCTCTTCGGCGGTTAGAGGTTTATCAGGCACAATTGGAGCATCTTTTAGTTGATTAGCCATATTGGCACGTTGTTCAATTTCAGCAAAATTTGTTTTAACTTTAGTAGCACCTAAGCCGCCAGTTTTGCGGGCACCCAACTTTGCAAAACAATAAAAGAAATATATAAAATTATAATTAAAAATTCATTATGAAGAAAAAATAAAGTTAATAAGAAACTTACCCCCGATTTTTTAGGTTGTATTTTACGTACTCCTATGGATGAAGTCATGGTTGTTTGCGGTACTACAGAATTTAATAAATTTACACTAGGAGCACCGGTTAAAGTATCAGCTGCGGTGGGTGGTTTGTCAGTTAAAGACGGCGTTAAAGGTTTAACAGATAAATCGATCTACAAGAAAAAAAATATAATTAAATCATCAAAACCGTGGTATTAAAATAAAAAAAAAAAAATATTATTTAATAATAAAATATAAATATTTTTCTTTTATTATATAAATTAACTCAAAAATAAAATAAAAATAGACATGCAAATTATTTTTTTTTAACAAAAAATATTAAAGCTGGTGCTTTATTTTAGAAAATAAACACTTACCTTTTGCGTATTATTAGTTTCGCTATTATTATTTTCGAAAAATGCATCTTTATTATTATCATTATGGCATTGGGCAAAGAAATCATCCTCTTCTTTGGCATTATCATTATTTTCCGTTTTTTCATGGTGATTATCCAAAAAAAGCTGTTGTTTGTTCCATTTACAAAATTTTTAATCCAAAAAAATGTTTGTTTATGGAGAATAATTATTAGAATTAGTTTGTGTTGGTGTGTATTAGCAAAATTTTGGGTTTAAAAAAACAAACAAACAAAAATTAAATAAAAACAATTGTTAATAAGAAAAATTAATTAAAAATTAACAAATTAACAAAAAAAAAAAAACAATTTCAAAACAAAAAAGCAAAGATACCATTGAAAAGAAAATGAAAATGAATAAGATTTTCAGGACTTGAGACCCTTAAATATATTAAATTATATTAAACAAGTTTTAATTTTATTTAATTTTTTTTTTTTTTTTTAATTATAGATTTTCCTGTATTTAAGGTAAGAATTTTAAATAAACCTTTTTAAAATTTAGGTTATGTTTTAATAACCTTTGACCTATCAATCTAACAAATAATTAAATCTTAAAAAATTTGTTCTACTCATTGTTTTAAAGATTCCTTTTCACTTTACTTTTTTTTTTTGCTTCAAAGTTTGAAGAAAATTTTTAAAATGTTTTTATGGTTTTATTCAGTTTTTTTTTTTAAGATTGCATTAATAATTTGATTTAATAAAGAATTAATCTTATAATAAACTACCACACTATTTTATTTATAACTTTTTGCAAATTTATTTAAAAAACATTAAATTTTTTATTATTTCACAAAAATATTAATCACACTTAAGGTGTAGACTTTAGTAACATTTTATGGCTACCCAAATATGCATGTTAATTTAAAATTTTTATTTAATTAAAATGTGCTAAAAATTATCATTAAAAATATTAAGCAACAAATGTTATAACGTGATGGGAATAAATATTTAACAAAAAATATTGAAAAACAATATTAATATCTTGTTAATAATAAAAACAATTTAGCTATTGCACTAGAATTAAGGCATAAATAGATTTAAATCGTTATATCTAAAATTGCAAAATTTCCTTTTTTTTACTTGTTTATACACAACTTAATGAAACAAAATAGAGAGTAAGTTATTTTTAACATTTCCTGAGTTAAGCTCAATTTTGTATATCATTGAAACCAATACGCTACGTTTCACATTGTATTTGTATCTTCTGTAGCAAGGATACTTGTACCTGTCATATATCCTTCTTCTATAAAATCTCATTTCGTTGAAATTGTCTTAGTAAATCAAATGGTATAAAAATATATTTTATTAGTAGACGTATACGTGTTATAATTGATTAATATTACTCATACGCTCACATTGCTAAATTAAGTACACTGAAAGCTCCCGTAGGCGGACAGCAATCGTCATTCCGATTATGTTCGGTAATATAAGCTTGTAAGCTTGTTATGGAATAAATATTTAAAAATTTGTTCCCATGGAATTTTGTTACGCTAAAGGACTATTTAGTGCATTTTAATGATTTTTTTATAATCGAAATCAAACAATTCATCCTTTAACCCATTAAAGGAACAAAATTACGAAATTTTTATTGATTTTGCAATAAAAAATAACGAACTTTTTTTTTCTCATGATATACTGAAATGGCAGTTTTGGACCAACATTTTTGCGTAAATTTGTTTTTCCATTTTCTTCATAACTATCTCAAAATTACGAATTTTTTCGTAGCCATTTCAAGACAAAAGTCAAAACTTCTTTCTTGGGCAAAATATTCTAAACCCATGACATTCAATCGCTAGTAGGAAACTGAAGATCAATTTAAAAATGTAATATTTTTTCATATTCAGCACATTTTTATTCATCATTGGAAGAGTCTCCTATGAACTTTTTTTCTACTGGGCACTCTAGTTAACATTCTGCACTTTATTAACAGCAAAATCAAACATTTTTTTGCTAAAATTTTTGTTTAAAATTAATGTTCCACCAAATTATAAAAATTACCCAAAAAAAATCGAAATTTTACTAAAAATTTAAAACCACCAAAAATTTAAAATTTCACCAAAAATCTCAAATTTTGAACAAAAACTCAAAATTTTACTAAAAAATTCGATTTTATGCAAAAATCGAAAATTTCGCCAAAAATTTCAAGTTTTAGCACATTTTCATAGAAAATCCTTATTTTAAAGCAATTTTTAGAAATTTAAATGACATATTTTTGCATATTTTATATTAAAGAGCATTATTTTGCACATATGACACTAAATACTATATTTTAGCCTATTTTACAATCAAGAGAATTTTCAGTCCTGATTCCGTTCCTTACTTTTAAAAAAAAAATAAAATTAAATAAATAAACTGGTTGCTATTTTGACTACAAAAAAAATCGACAAACCGAAAAAATTACAAAATAGTAAAAAAAATAAGAAAAAATCGACTAACTGAAAAAACGCCAACATGAAAAAATCGGATGGGAATTATTACAGAAATCCAAAGTCTATAACATTTTTAAATTGTTAAAAAATGTTGGACAAATATTTATCTACTTTACAGGTAACAACTGGCTCTGTATTTGATTTGTTATAATCGTTAAACGTTACTACTAACGTTTCTATTATATTCGTTTCTATTATATCGTATATCAAAAATAAGTCTTATTTAAACTAAACTTTTTTTATTTTCTTACGATAAGGGAAGCGGAGAATCCCACATATAATCTAGTTATTTATTAAACCATGATATTGTTGCTTAATTTTCTGATCTAAATATAGTCTTATATAACACGATTTTCAGATCTCTTATTTTATCTCGAATTTTAAATCTTCATAAATCTGGAATCGAAATTCATTATATAATTATATATCAGACTTTTTCTTTTTTGTAATTAATTTTAAATGTTAAATTAAATTTCAAAATCTTTCAATATTTGGTATCTTTACAAAACATCTTAAATTTAATAAAATAAAAACCAAAACTTATTACCACTCTCATATTCATTTTAATCCTTACCTTTGTACCATGTATTTTCATGGCTTGTTGAGCTAGACCAGCCAATTTATCGCGATATAATTGAGCTGCTCGTGAGTTATACTTTTGCTGAGCATCCGTGGTAGTGCAATTATGTTGACGGAAAAATTGAGCAGCATTGGCATTACCACCCAATTGCATTTGACGTAATTGTAGCCAAGTCCAATTGGTATCCAAATTTGTGGAACGCACAAATGTCAAATGTACACCCAGGCTACGATGCACAGCCGAACAGTCAATGCAAATGAAAACACCATAAGTGACCGAAGACCAAGTGGGAGCCTTGGCAGAACAATCAAAACAGGCCTTAAGAAAAGAAGAAACAAATCAAGTTTATAATTTAAGTTTGTTAAAAGCAATCCTTTTCTTTATTATTCCTTTAAATTCAGGGTCGCCTTTCAAAACAAGTTTATTGCCCTCATTTTTGTTTGTTAAGGACGTCATCAACATTTTTTGCTACAATAATTTTTGCGTGTGTGTTTTTTGTTAAACTCCCTTATCTTGTTCGTTTACTTACGTGTAGGTTCATTTAAAAGTAAAACATTTTTAAACAAAATCTATAAAAAAAAAATGAAGATTATTGGTCTTCCATTTTACCTTATTGGCTGCTTGTGAGCGTAAACGTGCAAATACAGCTTCAATTTCTTGTTTCGTAGGACCTGTTGTATTAGCCATTTTTAATTTTTACTTTATTATATTTAAAAAATTCTTAGCACTATTATGTCCCACGACTTTTTATTGTAGTTAACGAATGGGGTCTAATTTTAATTAGTTTTTTTTTTGGGTTGGAGATTTCGTTGTTTTTGTTTGTTTGACAAAAAAAATTTTCAAAGAAAGACACTTTTTTAGCGAAAAAATAAAACCTTGTTTGGTTACTTTTTTGTTTTGTTAGCAATTTAATAGTATTTAGAATATCTTCTTTAAATAATAATATAAAAATCTTGAACTTTTGCTAAGTATTAAATAATTAAATTTAATTTTTATTTCTTTCTTTTTTCGTTTTTGTTTCTTGGTAAAATTTTGACGTGTTTTTTGCTCATTTGTTTTCTTCCAAAATTCCACGTTCACACAACTGGAATGAATAAAAATGTCAAAATAGAAATGACAACAAAAGTGATGCCAAGTTTATTGCATACCAATGATTGGCAATGTAAACAAATAAAAAAGTAAACAAATCAGAAATCAGTAGGAAATTATAACATGAAAGAAACGTTAAATTTCTGGAGTTTTAAAAATGATTTTAGTATGTTTTTTTTTTCTTTTTGATAAAAAGGGGTCTAGAATTAAAGTATATTATAATAGGGTGGCCCTGTTTGTATAAAAAAATTTACTTCATTCTAAGACATCGTTTCTCAAAATTTTGGTCATGACATTATCATGAGCTTAGTCAAAAGGATAAAATGTCGTCCTTTTTTCGGGGTTTTCGGATTTTCATATTTCTGCCAAAGGAACAATATGCAAATCTAGTATCGCAAGAAAGGACTTTTGAGCGCGCATTTAATGACATAACATAGGGCCAGGTCCAAATAAGTCCAAAATTTTGCAATTTTTCACAAAAAATTTAGAAATTTGAATTTTTTATACATAAATGTTAAAAACAATAAGACGAAAATAATACAATATATTCCTCTAGCAGTTATATATATTCCTAATATTATAGTAGTAAATAGAAAAATATAGTTTGTAATACTACTTTGCCAAAAAAAAACAAAGTATCAGGTTGGAGGTTATGTTGAACTGACCTGAATTGAGATATTTTTTATAAAAATAAATTAAAATTAAATTATAATGGTGGATTTAAATATAAAAAGAAATTTTTTTAATTAAAATTAACAGTAATCCTGAGAACAAATTTTACAATTTAATGTTTTATTTATAAAAACAAATTTGGGGTTAAGTTTGTCAAATAAAAAATATCAAAAAGTTTTTCCATTAAGACTGATTGATATTAGCTATATGAATAGCCACGATTTACTCGAAAATATAAATATAAAAAAAATATTTAACTTTTAAACTAAAATATAACTTTGTACACAAAGTTTCAAGCTAAATTATGAATATAAAGGAAGAATATTTTCAAGCCAAAAAAAAAAAAAAAAAAAACTTTACGAGAAGCAATATTTTATTCTATAAAATGCTACATTTTAAGCTAATATATATCAAAAGTCTTAAATTTTATGCTACATTATAACGCCATAAATAACAGCTTTAAATTGCAAAACTACTAAAAATTATGCTTCGTTTTAAGATGAAATACTATACATTTTGGAACTGAAATACGACTTTAAGTAAAAATCTGAGTTGAAAATCATAAATATTTAAGCCAAAACATGACTAAAAACAGCTACATTTAAACTTAAATATGATATACAGAACTTAGTTTTGAGCTAAAGTATGCTTATGTTGCGTTTTATACTTTAACATAATACAACACACCTTTAAATTAAAAAATAACTACAGAAATACCTTAAAATTTGGCTACATAAAAAACTTAAATATGTCCATAAAAATAGCTTAGTTTCCTGCTAAAATATTCAAAAATAAAATAAGACCATACAAACATTAAGAGTTAATTAACCTTGTTTTATTATTACAATTATATTTAATAAAACTTAAGTTTAACAACACTTAACTTTTTCGTTTCCCCGCATCATTAATCCTTATTAGTTAAAGATGTTTTCGCTTTATTGCCTCCCGTCACTGTTGCTATACTTTCTGCATCTTGCAGCAAAACTAAGCGTACAAAAGCCAAATTTAATAACAAAGTTTGACCCAAAAATTCACGATAATAACGTGGTGCCTTAGAAAACATTTGTCTTAATTCTGTTGGAAATTGTACCTTTCCCGAAAGATTTATTTCTTTATCTTCCAATTGCTGTTTAATTTCCTCTCCCACCTCTTCTTCTGCTGGCAAATAATCTTCCATTTCATTTGTATTATAATAGGTGCGCATCATATTTAAAATTGTTTGTTCCGAGGATACTCTCTCTGTGCCCACTAAATGATTAAACAATCTAGCTGTTAAAAATCTACGCACATAAAAAACATTAGGTAAATATTTGGATTTCTTATCCATTTCATTAACTGTTAATTCCTTTAATTGGCTATTTCTAGATGCTAAAGCATAACCCATAATACCGGTAACTTGTGCTTTTTGTATATTAATATTTTGTTGCTCTACACTACCAGGATTATTGCTAGCTTGAGCCATTTGGGGATTTTCAAAGAGATAACAGTCTGCAGAGGGTATTAAATGATTAACATATAAACATCTTTGTATAAGTTCATTTAAATGTAACTTTTTCTCAGAAATTTCGTGATGTTGCCAATGGGTTAGTAAACAAGGAGCATTAATATCTTGTCCTGGCACATCTAATCTAGCCCAGGTTATACTATTTACACCGATACGCACGGAAACACAAGATTTTATTGTCTCTCTTTGTTCTGCCTCTAAAGAGGGTGTGATGAAGGGTGCTGTTCTAGCTCGTCCCGTTTTACCTAATTCCAACACATTTTTGGGTTCTTGTAGCAAACTTTGATAGAATTTATCTGCTACTTTAAGACCAAAACCTTCTATGGAAAATATGTCATTTAAATTCTTTAATAAACCATTACGCATACGATAAGCCAAAAGTTTGTTGGCTCTTACTTTGGAAATTTCGTAACTGAAAAAGATTTAATATATTACAATTTTGTTTTAATTTGTTTATGTAAAATGAAAACCTACCCTAATAACTCATTTAAATTATAATTGTTTACAATTTTTAAAATCCTTTCTTCTTGTTCTGCAGAATATTTACCCAATAATTCATTGATTCTATTCACATGTTTGTTTTCCACTGTTTGAGTTTCCTCTTCTGCTAGTCCTTGGCAAGTTGTGTGTATTGTGTTGTTGTTTAAGAGAACACATTGTTTGTATCTTTTGATTGAGTTTAGTTTTAGAAAATTCCTTAACATTTTTAATTAACAATTTTTAATAATTTTACAATTGGTTTTATAATACAAAAATAAAAGAAATGTGTTTTGATGGGAAAAAAATGTAAACAAAAAACAGATGATTGAATATAAACTCTGTGTGTAAGAACAAGATTGTATAAAAAAGTAGTAAATATAGCAGTGTTAGGAAACTTTAGCTGTGTTTTGTTGCTCCCGTTGAGTGCTAACGTTCACTGTTAGCAAAAAAAAAAAAACGACACTAACCCGATTTGGGAACACTTTATATTTATTTGTAAATTGTATCACGAAATTTACTCGTTTTTCTGTAGAAAATTGAAAATTAACAAATTTTTTATTTCAATTTTAGTTTATTTATATATTTTTTTTTATTTTTTGTCATTCTTCTATTCATAATAGTAATTTTGTTCATAAATTGGGAGCACCTTTATCGACGTTAAAGTTAATATGTATAATTGTAAACGTTAACTCCTAACGTATACAAATTTAAATTTTGTATGAAATTGACTATGAACGTTAGCAACAAAACACAACTTTCTTAAAATTTTAATATTAAGATAATTGTTAGAAAATATCCTGTAAAACTATTTTAATGATTTTATTTCGTTGTAAGTTTTATATATATGTCATTGTGAATCAGATTTACTGTTTTATACGTCGGATTGATAATAACAATATTTAAAAAATATATATTCTCTGTTCCATTATTTTTCAAAATTTGTATTTATTTTTTTTTTTTAAAGATAACGATGGTTTTTCTGTCATTATTCCAACAGATTATTGTGCGGAAGATTATTTTGCATTTTTGTAAGCTATGAACCTAGTCATTTCACAGATCCTTTTAAACATTGAATACATTTTTAAAAACTAAATAAATTTTTATAAAAATAAAATTAATTAAATAAAAAGTATAATTTAAAAAAAAAAAAACAAATTTTCTAATTGCAAAATAATTTACCAATTTTCTAAAAACATATCGATTTTCAAAACACAAAAAAAAATATCAAAGTAATGTAACAATCCTCCTCCAATTTATTTTAAATTATTTTATTGACTTGTTTTTTGAAAAACACAATGAGTTTAGACATCACTGTTTACATATAATTTTATTGTGTTTTTCCTTTTGGCCTGTTTTTCGTTTTCCAAAATATGTTCACAAATTTTTTATTTAAATAAAAAAATTCACACACAATAACAAAATAACAGTTTTTAAACATATAAAATTTATTAACAAATGTAAATTTCATTCGTAATTTTTAATTGTTTGTTTTTAAGCTGTTTGACATTTTTTACAAATTCTTTTTCCAACAAATTTCTATATACTACAAATACTAAACATTTCTTCTCTGTATGAAAATTTAGAATTTAGTGCTAAATAATTAAACAACTCGAATGGAGACACCATCTCCTTTTAAATATATGAAAAAAAAAAAACAAATTAATTTGTTTATTTTAAGAAATACTTTTATTTTATGTTAAAATTGCATTTGGGAACCATTGCTCTATAAAAACCATTGCTTTAGAAATAAGAAGTTCTTGTGTTTTCTTTTGCGCCGGCAAACTGCTAATTTTGATCCGCAGCTTACAATTTTTACAAAAGCCGAAGACGCCGTTAAAATTTCTTCGGCTCAGATTTCTGTCCCATACTCTCTTTCGAACTCTCAGCTGTTCCAACAACAACAAAAACAACAATTTTTTTTTTTTTTTTGGGTGGCAAAAATAAAATACAGAGAAATCAGTATTCCAAAGAAATTCGTGATGTTTGGTTAATGAAAAGAAAATCTGCGGTTGGAGCAAAACAGTGTTAAGAAAAAATTACCAACGTGGGTAAAAAGAATTAAAAATACATATAAAAGTAAATACAAACAAAATATATTTATTGCGTACAAAAAAGTGAAATTAAAAAAATTTATAACAAAAAAGTAAAGCAATAAAATTATTAGAGTAAACAAAAATAAAACGTGTTTTTAAAAGAAGTATAATTAAAAATCCCAAATTGATTTTAATATTAATAAAAAGAAAACAAATTCCACCAAAAAAGGTCAAAGGTGTTTTAAGATTTGTGTGTTTTTAAATCAAGATTATTGTTTTAAAATTATATACCAAAAAAATAATATATTAGAAATACATTCATATTACGAAATATTGCAATTCAATAATATACAAAATAATCTATACAAATGAAAGTGAAATCATCTATTTTTGTATTTGTATTTTAAAGTTGTATTTTCTTTATTACTCCTTTTGAATATTTCTTTTTTTTACACTTCCCCTTCTTGGGTATTTTTTAACATATTTAATGAAGTTTAAATGTAAAACGTAAATAATGCAGAGTATACGAACAAAATATTAACAAAAAATAAAAAACGAAAGTAAAAATACCAACAACAAACGTTAATGTTGAAATAATTATAAACATAAATGGAAAAATAAATTAAAAATAAAAAAAACTGAAGTGAAAACGCAGCAAAGCGTTTCATTATGTTGTCGTAATAAAAAAGAAGAAATAAAACAATGTATTTGTTTGTGCTATTTGTTGTTGCAGTTATATTTGCTCCCCCTTTTTAAATCCGTTACATGCTGAGATATAATAAACAAACGAACTCAATATAAAGTCAGGCAGGCCTCCCACCGCCTTCTTCCTTAGTATAAAAAAAACAAAAACTTTTAAAATAAATGCGAGTTCATTTTGTTGTTTTTTACACTTCTCTTACTCAAGTTTTCCTTTTGCTGTTATTGTTTTCTTTTTTGCTATTTTGTTATTGTATTTATTTTTGTAAATCATAAGTTGTTATTGCAGCATTCCTTTGACTTTTTCCTTGAGTATGTGTTTTTGTTGTTTTTGTCGTAATCTTGTTTGTGTAGTTTGTATATTTTGTGTACAGGTGTGTGTGTTGGTATAAGGGGATGTTTAGTGCAGTTTATTTTGTTTTTGTTAATAAGGGTTCTTTTTTCTTTCTCTTAGTGGATTTTTTTTTTCGCAAAAGATTATTGAACTGAGGAATATTTTTTCTTTTTGCTAATTTTCGTAAGAGTTTCCACAATTATTAGATGTTGTAAAAATTGTCTTTGTTGTCTGGATTTTTTCTTGTTCGCAGATTTTCACAGAATTTTAGCTAAAAATTCATATATGAAGATACGATGGTAATGCAAAAAAGTGTGGTACAGTGGGGTAAAAAAAATGTTTGTAAATAAATTTGTAACTTATTAACGACTAACAACAGCTTACACAGTGGCGCAACAGAGGAGTGGGAGCAATTGGGGCTTAAAAAACGGTACCTTTGACACATACAATTTTAAACAATTTAATTTAAAATCTTGATGATTCAGATTCAACTAACATAAACAATGCCTAGTTCTGCTAAGACACCATCAGGTAGAGCTGATATGGGTTCCGTATCATGCAGTTATTCAGGACAGCGAAAGGGTGGAATGCGAATGCGCAGCAAACGCGTCGTCTTTGGACGACACGACAGCATGCGAAGATTGTTGCTGTATTCAATAATATTGATGTGAAATAATACTCAGGTGGTCCTCAATCACAACTTCCAGGATATCAAGAACGCTCTGGGATTAGCGATCACGAAGAGACACTAATATCTCTTGATAAAACGTAGATAAAGTTTCACGTTTGTATAATCACGGGTAACTTTATGAATGGACTTTTGCAGCAGATTTACATAGGAAATATAGGAGCTGTTTAAATTAATAATATGAAGAATATCTAGCACTATAATAGCGTAAACTAAGGTTACTCGTTAGGCACCTTTGACAGGATTGTCTCAATCACAAGCCATTGACAAATCTGAGGTTTGTCAGGAGTACGGGTTGGTTTCAAAGTGAACCAAGAGAAAGGTAATTGTCTCTATAATAGGAGAGAAAATAGTTTTCTTCCCTCTTTAGGGTACCCCAATGTTTTTAAAATACTCCGATTGCACACGCATTAGCGGGTGTCCCTTAAGACATAAATTCTAACGACGTCTTTCATTCTTGGTTTAGGTGATTTTAAAATTATTTACATTAATTTAAGGAATGAAATAGGAGTCCAGTTCTAAACCTTTGAGGTTAAGATTTACCCAAATTACTTAATCGAAAATTGATTCTTCCGAATGAACCACCTGCAGCAGTGATGCGGCCATAATCTAAATAAAACTATTTTGAAAAGGTTAATGTTAGAGAATTTTCTTTCAGGTTGTAATAAAGATTCCTATATCTAAATAAATTTTAAGTGTTTAAACTTAAAAAAAAAAACTAAATAGATCTCCCTATATTGTAGAAATGCAGAACAAATTCAAATAAACCGTAAACATTTTCTTATCGATTGTTGTAAACAAAAATGTTTTAAAATAATAAATAAGTAACAAATAAAGTTAAAGATTTGGAAGTATGAATTTACAACCGTTCAACTTAACAAATCTTCCGCGTTATTAATAACAAAATAATAATTTAACTAATTTTAATATATTTCCTTCATTTAATAATTAATTTCCTTTATAAATCTTACAGAACTTTATATAAACATTAATGATATAATTAAAACATAGTAAAATAAAAAAAAACATTATGTAAATGTGTAAATTAAAAGAAAAACTCAAATAAAACAAACAAACCAGCTTCTTACTCCGCTTTATTTTCCCACACTTTCTTGCAATTTCAAAAATCTGTTTCCTGTAGTAATTAACACACAAATTCCATCATCTATAACCCACAAAAAAAATTATACACTCCAATATGAGTGTTTCGACCACTTTAACATTAACTCGTGTACCCTCACTAGATGAAACTCTACAAAAAGCTCAGTACAACTATCAATCTGTAAACAATGCAACAAACAGCTCAACTAGCAATGGCGGCAATAGTAACAACAATAATAGCATTACCTCATCAGCAACATATTATCACTTTCCCAGTGAGCTGTCATCACACAATGATTACTCCACGATATTAAATTATAAGAATGAACCAAGAACCCTAACATCCGAAGAAACCCTATTACTAGAGAAAACCAAACAAAAGGGACTACTTATGCATAAGAGTAGTAGTTATAATGGCACTACGGTTAAAGGTAAATCCACCATTATTAAACAGGATAGTTTAAATGGTCGCATTAACACTAGTCTCACCGATAGTGATAGTGAATATGCTGGCAGTAGTCATATGTCAGTAGCAGTCACAAAATCTGCCATAAGTTCTTCACCTTTAGCCAATGAAGCCGAAGAGGAACATGATAGTTTTTTGGTAGGTTCTTCGGGAGAAACTGCCACCTCAAGTAGTAGTAATAATCGTCGCCTAAATCGTTCCAATAGTAAAACCCGCTCATCAATGTGTTATCGTGCCAATGCGTTTATATCACGTAATTGGTATCTTAGTTATTTGGTGCCAATCTCTATATTATTGGCCCTAATGTTTGTGGCCTATTTGACGCGTGACTATGCGAAACGTTTACTATATTGGATTGAAACACAAAATCCTTGGATAATATTTGCCATATTTATGCTGCTCTTTGTTATAGTGAGTTTTCCAATAGTGGTGGGTTATTTTGTGTTAATGATAACTGCGGGTTATTTGTTTGGCTGCATTAAGGGCTTCCTAACTGTGATATTGGGTGCAAATATGGGTATAGCCATAGCTCATCTAACTTTAAGAAGTTTACGGCATCGTTTACCAATACAAAAGTGAGTATGAGAAAGAAATATTTTTGATTGTTATTATTGTTTTAAGTTAGAGAATTAAGTTAGTTTTAAGTAATTAATAGGGGAGTTGGAAATGAGGAAAAATTGAAGGTAATTTGAAGCAATTTTGGGACTAAAAAGGTTATTTCGTGCTAAAAAGAGATCTGTGATTGAGGGTAATTTTGGGTTAATGAAGACCTAAAATTAAATGCAAATTAAAAAATCCTATTAGAGCTTATTATCAAAATCTTAAATTGGAGCTGATTTATGAACTTTACAAAAAATTAAGATGAAAGCAAATTCCAAGCTTTAAAAAGATCTACGATTGGAATAAATTTCTGACTTTAAAGAACCCATGATTTAAGTTACTTTTTGAAAGACTTTTGACTAAAGCTTGTTTGAGAATTTAAGAATATAATTTGGTACTTTCGCTAAAAGTCAATTTAAAAGCAAAAAAAAAAAGTTTTTAAATCAAATTTGAAACATTGATATTATTTTAAGGCTTCAAAAAGACCAATAAATAAAATTAATCTGGATGTTTCAAAAGTCCTTAAAGATAATTTCGAACTTTCAATGAAGTTAATTAGGCTTCATAAAAGGACTTAGAATTAAAGTAAATTTTAAGCTTTATAAATTCGTGACTTTAAAGAATCTTATTTTAAAAGTAAATTATTAACTTTAAAAAGACTTTTGATTAAAGCTTTTATGAAATGTTTTATTAAAGTTCTTTTGAGACTTTAAAAGATCCATTATAAAAAAAGTTGCATTTTGATTAAATTTGTGACTTTAAAGCACTTGCGATTAAACTTAATTATTTACTTTAAAAAGAGCTTTTATCAAAGCTCATTTGAAACTTAATGAAATGTATAATTGAGGTAATTTGAACACCTTTTGTTAAAGCTCATTTGAAACCTTTGATAAAAGTTAATTTGAACTTTAAAATTATTTTCGATTAAAACTAGTTTGAAATTAAAAAAAGACTTAGAGTTGTAGGTTTTTTAAAGCTTTAAAAAGAACTGAGCTTCAAATTAACTTAGCTAAAATTTAAAAAGAAAAATATTGTGAGTTATTATTGGTAGATTTTGAAGCGGATTTTAAACATTAAAAAGATCTTAGGAATCTGATTCTAAAATATCTACGATATAAGTTAATTTTTAATTATTTAACTCTTTTTACTAAAGTTTATAAAGGTAATTTGGGAACTTTGATTAGAGCTAAAATGAAGCCATAGGAATCTGGGATTTGATTTAATGTAGAAATTTAAAAAGACTTATGGAAACTAATTTTAGACTTTTAAAAAACCTCCTGTTAAATATAATTTGGGAGAAAAATTAAAAAAGAAACTAATTTTGTGTTTTGAAAAAATCTCTTATTAAAGTCAAACAAAAAAAGTTTCATTAATTTGGCACTTGAAAAAGTCCTAAGATTGAAGTCTGTTTTGGTCTTTAAATATTCCTAAAAGGAAAGCTAATTAAGGTTTAAAAAACTACCCACAATAAAGGTTTATTTTGAATTTAAAAAAATTTAAAATGAATTTAAAAAATGCCTATAATTGAAGCTATGTTGGGACTTCGGGAAGATCAATGATTGAAACAAACTTAAGAATTGCGATAGGTCTACAATTGACTAATTTGGAATTTAAAAAAATACTTACTATTAAACCAATTTAAGATGAATTACAATTTTGAGGAGCCCAGTCAGGCCTTTGTCTAAGGTTAAAAAACTTAACGTCGTCAAAGAGGTTATAGATGTGGATGCTTAACAAGCATCCTGCACGAAGGACCGTAAACAAGTCGCAATCGTTAAAATCATTATTCTTAATTAATTATATACAAAAAAAATAAATAAATAAATAAATAAATAAATAAATATTATGAAATCATATCTTTTATTAAAACTTTGTGTGAATTCCCTTATTACTTAAAACAATAAAAATATCCATCTGATTTTTTAATACCATTTGATTTATAAAGTTCTATTTATTATACCACTTTATTTAAAACTTACTTTAATAAACTTTGTATTTTTTTATCATAACTAATCAAATTCCACTGCTAAACTGAAAACCCCTCATTAAATATTTGATAAAAAAACAATAACAACAATTAATATTAATCAATTAATTTATGTATGTAAATAAACAAATAAATACTTGAATAAAAGTACAATTACAGAAAATGTGTTTAAATTAGCGATAACAACAATTATTTTATACGAACAGTAGTCATTTTATTTGTACTATCGTTTCAAGTTTTATTTAATAGGAATTCATACCATCAATATTTACGGGGAGGAATTATAAAGTCATCAATTTTTTCTGTTGTTTATTAAGTGATTTGTTACGTTGTTTCTTTTTTTTTTTATCAATTATATACATGTAATTAATGTTAATAGTGTGAGAAAGAATATAAGAAACTAAAAAGTTTTTTAGGAAATTATTCATATAACTTCAAAGTTCAATACTTTTTGGAATCAAATTTTAAATTGGAATTAGCAATTGATCATATGATTTTGAAAGCCGAAAGAGATTTTTTCAAAAAAACTATCATATCGCTGTCAGAAGTCGTGAGAAATTTTTGAAATACATATATTGTTTTTCACTTATAAGTAATAGCTTTGTTCCAGTACTTGTCAAATTTGCAAGTTTTAGTCGGAATTTACAGAAAAGTGTTTTTCTGACAAAAACCAGTAAATGTGACGAGTAATAATATATTTCAAACTAGAATTCTAAAAATTATCCAAATAATATTTCCTTCCTTACTCTTAATATATATATATATATTTTTTTTTTTTATTTATTGCTGTTCATAAACACCCTTTTGAATACTTTTATGGTTTTAAAATTAATTTTTTTATGGTTGTTTTTGAAATTCATATGAAAATAGCTCTTAAAGCAGTTTTACATTTCATTTGAATAGTTTAACACTTCATTGAAGTTTTATTCTAGTCAAGGCAAATACATATTTATAATTGAAATTTTATATATCTATTTAAAAAAGTAAGTGATTATGAAAACTGTTTCCTGTTTAAAATATCAACAATAACATAAAATATAAATACTTTTTAGAATTTCATTTCAAATTTCATTTTAAAATTATAATCTCGGACAAATGTTTCCGACTATATGCAAAATGCATTATTTTGCTGATATCTAATTATAATCCATCAATAGTGCTTAAGTATCGCAAAACAGAAACAATAAAAAATTAATGATTTTTTAAAGTTATTTATGGTCCTACGAGCCGGATACAATTTAACGACATAGCAACCTGGTCTTAAAATGTTGGTATAATTTATTTAATAAGAAAAATAACTATTTTTTTATATTTAAATGTTGAGAATATCGTTATGACTTTTCGAAAACTTATTCTTTTTAAAATGAATTTAACAGTTGATTTGTTTAAAGACAAGAATCTCCATAAAATAATAAAATTTGTGTTTAATCGAAGATATCGAGAACGAGGTCTTCTATCAGATATTCATCATAACTATCATTCAAATCATCTATACCAGATAATCATCATAACTAGTAATTCAAATCATTTATACCATTACGAGCAGTATTCCCGCTACTTCGTTAGCGTAGATTTTTTAAATAATAAACACATTATATAATAAATTATAATTGTGTTAAGTTAAAATTTTATATAACTATAAATTTTGAATAATACTTCTAATAGCTTAAACACAGTGCGCTTCGCTACCCCATTATAGTGAAATAAAAGCATCGAAGTAAAATTCAAAAAACAGACAAACTAACACAGATTTATATAGATTGATAGCATTTAACGCGATCTTGCAGTACTCCTACATAGACCAGACAAAAACTTGGTAGCCTTTTTATTTAGAAAAAAAAAAAAAAATAATGAAATACTAAAAGAGAAGAAAGCCGTAAAATTCAACTATGATTCCTCCCATGGGAACATATAAATCTTTAATTTTACGTTTGGAAATTAATTATTATTACAAAAAATTCAGGTATTAATATTATAAAAATGAAAAGTACCCTCTTACGCGGTTTCATTCACTTAGGACCATATATCTTTAATTTCATGATTTTAGGTTAAATTTTATAGAAAATTAAAAAAAGTACCATTAGAAGAACAAAAAAGTACTAAAACCTCCCCCTCTTGAATACTTTTCCACATAGGACCATATATCTTTAATTTCATGATTTTATGTTCAATATTATAGATAATTCTAACAGTACCATTAGAAGAATGAAAAAGTACCACAAAGTCCCCTTTTATGGATTCTAATTTACTTAGGACCATGTATATTTATTTAAATTCAAAAAGTACTATTAGATGAATGAAAAAGTACCACAAAGTCCCCCTATTTGTACAAAATTTCGTTGACGTTTCACCTTATATGGGAGGTGAGCGGTAAAGTGGGCGGACCACGCCCATTTTTGGTTTCCAAGTTTATATCGACCAATGAACTATCCGTACAAAATTTTATTATCGTACATGCTTTTGTTTAAGAGATATCAGCAGAAAAGTATGAAATGAAGCTACAACGGACACCCTGTGTTTCTAGTTTTTAGCCCATAACTTTTTTGTTTATTAACCAATTTCAATACCAAACAAACCTTATATAAGATAAATATTTGAGCCAAATTTCGTCACTCTACATTGTCCCGTTCCTGCTTTCAACAGACAGACAGATATATACTTAATGGTCTCCTAAATGAGTCTTTCGACACGTTACCAACGGAATGACAAAATCAATATACCCCCAATCTTTTTGATGATTGGTATAAAAATTGGTCCTATGTCCTTGAAGTCGTGTTTATGAGATTGTTATAAGTGAAAAAATTTGTATCTACGAAAAAGG
This sequence comes from Protophormia terraenovae, assembly GCA_951394005.1. Classification (NCBI taxonomy): domain Eukaryota; kingdom Metazoa; phylum Arthropoda; class Insecta; order Diptera; family Calliphoridae; genus Protophormia; species Protophormia terraenovae. The sequence continues at coordinate 14,700,274 of OX596075.1, read as the reverse complement.
GGTGATTATTATTTTAATGTTTACTTTTTCAAAATTATCTATACTTTTGAAAAATTGGTACTTTTTTTCAAATTGTACATTTTTAATTTTTTTTTTTTTTTAGTAAACGTTAACTTAAATTTTTAAAAGAGGAACTTTATTAGAAAATAAATACTTTTTACAAATTGGAAATTTTTTTACTTTATTTGAAATTTATATTCTTTGGGAGAAATTTTACTTATTCAAAAAAAAAAAAAAAAAAAAAAAAAAACTAAATTTTTTGACAAATATTGGTATTATTATTTTTGAAAAATTTATAATTTTTTTAAGATTACCTAGACTTTTTGAATAAGATTTATTTTATTTTTAAAAAATTGCACCTTTTTAAGTTGGTAATTTTTTGGAAATACGATTTTTTAGAAAATGGTGCCAATTTGTGTACATAATTTTTTAAAAAATTTTCCTTTTTATAGAAAAAATGTTTTATAATTTTTAAAATTATACTTTTTTGAAAATTAATACCTTTTTTAAAAAAAAGGTACATTTTAAAAATTTATATTTTTGTAATGTTGAAACTTTATTAGAAAATAAGTACTCTTTACAATTTAGTTACACTTTTTTAGAAATGACCCCTTTTTGAAAATAGATAGTCAATTCCCATTTTTTTAAAGGTAGATACTTTTCAAAATATTTATTTTAATACTAGGTACTTTTGGTAGTTTTTTTTTAATAAAAGAGGCTTTTTATTTTTTGATCGGGGCATACAAAATATTAAAATTGAGTTGAATATAGGGGCGGGCAGATCTAGGGGGAATGGTAGCCCGCATGCAAAGCAATTATAATTATCGCATATATTAAAAACCATTACATAGAAAGATTTAAGATTTTAAAGGAAAAAGCTCCTTAACAAGATTCAAATATCAAATGAAAAAGAGACGGTTAGGTCTTGGGGAAATTAGTAGTCCCCCATATAAAATAAATCTTAATTAAAGCTTATCTAAAGAACAATTACAATCAAAGTCATAACATTTTGTGGGGTAGTTTTTCCAATTAAGATCCCCAATTGAGATGAAAATGGGACGGTTAGGGCTAAGGGAAGTGGTAGAATCAATACATATTAAATCTATATTATCGCATATTGGAAGAACTATTAAAGAGAATAATATTAATATTTTGTTAAATTTTGCAGTTGAAATGATAATAGGGCGGGTAGGCCCAGAGGGAGTAATAGCACTTATAAAAAGTAAATTTTAGTAATTATATCAAAAAGCTGTACGATGTAAGATCGCTTATTATAAAACAGGGTACTTTAAAAAAATACTATTTTTTAAAACTGTTTTATTAAAAAAATTCAACTTTTTTGAAGAATTCCATTTTCAATTTTTTAATGAAATTTTGGTACTTTTACACTTTTTTTTAAATTTATAGATAGTACTTTTTTGTTAAACAAATTAAAAAAAGTTAAATTTGAGTTAAAATAACCTTTTTTTAACAAAATTTTGTTCTTGGGAAAGTTAAGCTCTTTAGCTTTAAAATGTTATTCCTTAATAATGATAAGGCTTTAATTTCCTTTGGAGAATGTCAACTTTAAAACAATAACCCTTCTAATGGCCGATTTCATTTAAACATATTGATTGACATTTTCTTTTATTTTGGCCTTTTGTTGTAAAGAAAAAAACTTAATTGAAATTTATAACAAAAAAGGTCTAATAAATGTCCTTCATTAAATGTCAGTTTCAAATTGGCATATGTAATTTCAAAACATTATTTTTTTCTTTATGTTCGAACGTCCCTTTTAACGTTAAATTGTATCTATATATCAGTGGGTGGGTGTTTGTTATGTTCAAAAAGTTGTTACTTTTATTTTCAATGAATTTTTTATGAATTATTGTACATTTACATGTAGTTGAAAGAAACGTTGTCAGACTTTTATTTATTTTTTGGATTTATAAATTAAATAAAAATACCATTTACAACAGTTGCACATAGATATTTATATGACACTTTTGAATACAACTGTCAAGATATTGTTAGAAAAAAAGTTTTGCGTATTTATAGTTAGTTGCCGCTTACCCCCAGGCTTTCTCCTCTAAGTAATTATTTATTTAATTTGTTTAGAAGTATGCTTATAGAGAACAGTGGGGGAAAAATAAATAGAAAATAGGGAGAAAGGTAAAAGAAAGAATAATTTTATTTAGTTTTTTGAAGAGCAACAGGTAAGACAAAATAATAAGCATAGGAAGGTGTAAACCTTACACTGTAACTTTAAATAGAATTGATGTTATTTATTTAATATATTTTTTATATTTGCAACATTTCATTTTAATTCTGTTTTTTTTTTTCTTTCAAACTATTTTACATATTGTTATTTTTCTATCCATTACTGTATTTAGTGGAGAAATAATAAAAACATACGGGCAATCAGCCCAATGGTATAAGAGACAAACGGACCGACAGACAGCCCAGCCATACCTACATACTAGCAATTACCCTTAAACACATAAATAATTTAAAATACTTATTTATTGTGTGCATGTGTTTTCAATTGGACAAAATAAAATTTACACAATTTTCAACAACATTATCATCATCATTGTCGTCACTATTATCATCAAAGTTCTTTTGCGTTTTCTATTTCCAAAAAAAAAAACCCCCTTTCTCTCTAGAAAAACAAAAAACTATTTAATTGACTCGTGACCTATATAAAATTCAACGAAAAATTCAAGGTTTTGTCTATTTTATGGCCTCTTTTACGTCTTTATAACTAATTTTCAGCACGTTTTTTTTTTAGCTTTTTTGCTTTATTTTACTTTAATTTTGTCATTTTTTTGAATCGTGTACCAATCAATACATTTTAGACATAAAATTAGGTTTTTTTTGACATTTTAATAAGTGCTATTAGTCAAATATTATATATATATTTCTATAAAAAAAATATATATTTTTTTTTAGAAAATGATTAATTTTCTTATTTTTTTCGGTCATAAAATATTTAAATACTTTGCAGATAACAAAATAAATTGTATTATTTTAATTTCCTAATATATTAGAAAATTAGAAATATAATTTATTAGAATTTGTAATACTTATGTATATGAATTATAAAATTCTACTGATGCACAATAGGGCTAAACGCAAACAGTTGTAGCAGCTTGACTATCAGTAAATATTACGATATCTTATAATACCTTAGCCAATTAGTTGCCTTATTGATAGCCATTATTTCAGCCCGTAGAATGCTACATTCGTTTCGGAGTTTAAACGACATCCGCTTCCCAAATTCTTCGACGTAGACTCAAGCTCCTACACCATTCTTCCACTTGGAACAATCTGTGTAATCATGAAGGTATTCTATTATTCTATTTCTCAAAATAAATTTAAATCTTCAATATCTCTTAAATTTGCAAAAACTAGGAAATAAACATGGAACAAATTATTTTGAAATAAAATTCTATCGAGCTTTTTAAATGTTAAATGTTTTTGTGTAACAATTTTAACACAAGTTAAGTAATTACTTTAGTTACAGTTTCAGCTTTAATTATGAAAACTATTCTAATTTTACATAGCAATATAAAATCAAACCCCTTCTATTAATAAAAGCATTCACTTTGTCATAACTTAAAGCAACAATTTTATAACATTTATTTATTTATATTTTCTTTTACGATTTTTTTTGTATATATACGACGACTATATTTAATACACACATACATACTTATTTACTTGTTGATGATAAGGCATTTTTTTATTTTTATTTACTGAATATTTATGATATTTTTTAGTTTCTTTGTTTTTTGTGGTTTCTTTTACTCGACAATAGTTTGACATTTGTGCCAAGTTCAATGCTGAACTGTTAATTATTGTGAAGAAATGTGATTTGAAATGATAATAAAATGATTTTTCTATTATTATTATTTTTTTTATTTTATAGGAAATAAATATAGGTTGAAATTTTTTAAGAGGAATAGTTAATTTACAGTGATTGTCAGCTTATTTGATGCAAGCAATTCTGAAAAAGTAAAATCACTATAACTCATAAAGTAATTATAATATTAAAGAGAAACAAAAAACTCTTTAATGGGCAACATAGGCTCTTAAAAAAAATTACTCTTTTAGAATATTATCTATCGCACTATTAAAAAATGGCAAAAACAAAAAGTACTCTGTGTTTTAATTACTCAGCTTATTTGATGCAAGAAATCTTTCCTTGGAATAATACGGTTATTTCCAAAATTGTAATGCATTTATATGTTAATTTTCTTTATACTGTCATTTACTTTCAAGGTTTGTGTAATTTTTATTGTATTTTTTTGGAATTTAAGGAGGTTTTTTTGAATATGGGTTGTCGGACAACTTTAGAACAGCGGAAGCTAGTTATTCATCATTTTAAAATTGGGACAACTCAAAGAAAAATTTCAGAAATATTAAATTTACCATCATCTACAGTCCAGCATATAATAAAGCAGTATTCAAAGGAAAATAGAATTCAAATTAAAGGCAGAACTGCTCCTAACAAGATTTTTCTGCAAGTGATGAACGGTGGATTGTGAGAAAAGTTAAAGAAAACCCAAGATTATCAGCGCAAAAAATAGCAGATGAAGTGGCCACTGGTATTAGAAAGACGTGTAGCGCAACTACGATTCATCGTGTTTTACGATCACATGACTTTCATGGTCGAGTATCACTGAAGAAGCCTTTCGTAAGCCTAAAAAATAAAAGTTCACGATTAGCCATATTTAAAAAGGACCAGATTTCTGGAATACTGTAATATTTTCAGATGAGTCTAAATTTAATATATTTGGCTCAGATGGAAATACGCAGCTCCAAACAAATAACCTTCGCGCAACAGTTAAACATGGCGGTGGAAGCGTTATGGTCTGGGCTTGTATGGCCGCAACGGGTGTCTGCAATTTAGTTTTCATCGAAGGAAACATGGATAAGACAATGTCTTTAAACATTCTAAGAGAAAATTTGGTTGAGAGTGCGGAAAAATTGGGTCTGAGAAGCAACTTTCGTTTTTACCAAGATAATGACCCAAAACATAAATCCAATGTTGTTCAAAACTGGCTTATATGGAACTGTCCCCATTTAATGGAACCACCATGATTGAAAATTTATTAGAAAAAAATATCAGAAATCACCATATTTCAAGCAAAGAAACGCTGAAAAAAGCTTTACTCGAAGAGTGGAATAAAATACCAGTAGAAACCACACAAAAACTGGTTTCCTCAATGCCAAATAGGCTAAAAGCAGTTTTGGATCAAAAAGGTTACCACACTAAATACTAATTTTTATAAAAAATTCATTAAAAAATAACAATAGTACAATTTTTTTTACTTGCAATACCTTGCATCAAATAAGCTTCTTCCTGTGAATTTGATTTTTTGTTTGTTTTTCTTATTTTTCTTTACGTTAATATATATATATGAAATAAATAAATTTATGATTTTGTTAAAAACACTTTTTTAAATAACTGAGTTATAAAATTTTTCAGGAAAGGAAAATAATTAGAGGGATTTTAATATTTTGATTTTACTTGCATCAAATAAGCTGACAACCACTGTATTTGTTTACAAAAAAATAAAAATGCAGTTGCACAAATTTTAAATGTGAAAGATATTATAATAAATATAGAGCTGATGTTCAAACCTGATAAAAAAATAAATTAATAAGTAAAATAATAAATAAACATCTCACCTTAAGTGCCCGCTTTTTTGTTTTAAAATAACTGGCATCACCATAAAAAAGTATATAACGATAGTTATCAGTGCTGCCAAATATTTTCAAGTAAAATATGTTGCTAATAAATTGAAAATTGTAATTAAAATATCTACAAATATCAATTAATAGTTTTTTCTTTGATACGCATAGTTTTCATTATATAAATTGACATTTCAAGTCATTTTTTTTTAGAAATTTGAGATAAAAAAAACACACCTAAGAGAACACAATTACGTTTTTATAAAAAAAAAAAAAAAACTTGAGAAACATAATAACTACATAATTAGATGGCATCACATAGCGCAGTTAACTATTAGCTTTTCCTGTTAACTTTATTTATCAAAAGCTGTTGTCCCTATTCCACTAATGTCTAGAACGATATTTTCCCTAAAGATCTGGTTAATTTCTAATATAACTTTATCAATAAATTAGAGACTTTATGTCTAATTTTTTTTTTAATCCTTTTTATAAAGTTCCTTTGACTTAAAATAGAAATTCCTCCCCCTATTTTTACTTTCAGCATTGTTTATAAAAACGTTATTTAAATTTGATTTATTTATTTTTTGCATCTTAATATAATCTATTTTTTATAACGAAGCAATAAACTAGTTTCTTTATTTATTCCTACTGGGAAACAAATGACGTCGAAACAAAAAGAAATCATCTGCTGTATAGAGCGAATAAAACAAAAAAATCCAGCGGCACATTGCAAATTTACATAAAAACGAATGTTTTTATTAATTTCAAATACTTACGTATCGAATTTAATTACTGATTGAATACAATTGTTATAAATTGTTCTGTTTATTAAATATGATAAAGGGTAAAAGAAAAAGAAGTGTTAGACAAAGAAATTTAATTTGTTTTAGTGATTCTTTGATGGCAAGGGTAATTTTTTCTGTTCCCTTAAATTGTACTTTTTGGCAAAATTGCAAATTTGTCTTACGATCAATTTTATTACGATATAAAAGCGTTGCCTTTTAGCTAATTAATAAAAAGTTGTCCTGTTATTTTCTTAAAAAGGACAACACTTTTTATATTTTCTTATAAAAGAGGTAAAATTTTTGCCTTTAAAAAGTTAATTTTCGTATTATTTTCTAAAAATGGCAACATTTTTTATAACGTATTATTTTCTAAAAATGTCATTTTTTATAACCTCTACTAGAAAAGGCAACATTTAGAATAATAAAACAATATTTTTTATAATTACTTTTTTTAAATTTTGCACTCAATTCTACTCAAATTTATAAAAAAGATTTTGCCTTTTTACAATTTAAAAAAAACCAACATTCTTTATATTGGCTTCTAAAAAAGGCAACATTTAAAATAATACAAATTTTATAATTTCCTAAAATGAAAATGTTGCCTTTTCGCCTTTAAGTTGTATATTTTCCTATTATTTTCTTTACCAAAATCATCCGTTTGTATGGGTAAACTATTCTTTAATAATAAATTAAAAAAAAAAAAATTTCCGACCTTTTAACGATTTAAATCCAGAATTATCTTTTTAAGAATTTATTTTCTATCTCAAATCCGAACCCCTCTATTTACTTCCTAATCTCCAACCACTTATAAACAATTAAATCAATTTGTTTTAAAAACAGCATGTTCTTCAATTAATTTTTATACTATTATAAATTTATCGTATAATTTATTTATTTAGCATTTTGTTTGTATTTTGTATTTTTACAGATTAATTAAAAATGAGACTGGACGCGCTATATTGCGTGTTATATCTGGACCGAGAGCATTTCGTGTTGTATTATTTACTCGTTTAACGCCCATACCATTTGGCATACAAAATGCAATCTTTGGGGTAAGTTTTAAATGGAAAATATTTCAAAAAAATAACTAATAAAGTATTTAAATTTATAGTATTATTTTATTTTTGGTTGAAAAATATTTGTGTGTGCGTTTTGCCAAAAATAAAGCAAAACAAAATTCAATGATATTTTAAAACAACAAAAATTTCGTAAAAATCCATAAAAATAAATGGAATTGTTTATATTTTATTTTGTTGCCGTTTTAAAATTTTTTTTGATTTTTTTTTTTTTAATTCTAACAACAAAATTCATTCGGAATGTTTTGTGTATTTTCATTTGTCAACAATTTTTTTATGTCTGGACTGTTTGGTATTTTTGCTTTGGTCTAGATGCAGATGATGATCGTTGACGCTGCTGATGGTATTGTCTGGTTACCCACAGAAATGTTTTATTTTGATGTGCCTCAATAGATAGACATAATAATAGGGTGAAACGTATTAAAGGGAATTTTATTTATTTGTAAATATAAATGTCAAGAAATTGACATTAATCACAGTAATAACATTTACATTGTTATTACACTCTGCATTACTCTAAGGAGAAAATTCATTTTACAAATTTACAGTTTACATTTTTAATTCAATTTAATTCGTTTCTTAATAAGAATGTAACATTCTGATACTTCAATTTTTTGTTGTAATTCTTGCAAACAAAAAATATAATTTCTTACTTATGCATTTGATTATTAATTAAATTTTTTTAGTATACTATAAATGTCAACTTTTTGGCTTTCAAAAATTTGGCAACACTCTCAGTTAGCTTGTAACGGTGTTCATCAGTGATGTCATCTACATCTTTGAAAGCAAGTGAAGTAGCAAACATAACAAAAACCATTGAAAAGTATTTTTTTAAATAACTTAAAAATCCCCAAAAATAAAAAATAAAACGCGTCATATAAAAATAGTTTTTATTAAACAAAAAATGTAAAAGTACAAAAACAGCTTAAATCAAGGAAAACACGCAACTACATAAATATAGAAATTTCTTAGTTAAAACATGCTGAATTAAAACAAGCGCGAATGTTATATTCAGCTCGGTCGAATCTATATACATATATATACCCACCATCAACTTTTTCAAATTTTACGTTATATGGAAGGTCGGCGGTAAAGTGGGCGGACCACGCCCATTTTTGGTTTCCGAGTTTATATCGACCCCAAACTATTTATACAAAATTACGTTGTCGTACACGCTTTTGTTTAAGAGTATGAAACGGACACCAAACAAACAAACCAAATATTTGTGCCAAATTTCGGCCCCCTACGTTGTCCCGTTCGAGCCCTATCCTGCTTTCAACAGACGGACAGGCGGACGGACATAGCTAGATCAACTCAGAATCTAACCAGGACCCAGGGGTCTTAAATGATTCCTTCAACATGTTACACACGGAATGACAAAATAAATATACCCCCCATCTTCTTGATAGTGGGTATAAAAAAAAATCACAAAATTAAAAATGAACACCGAAATGTTGAAATTAATAGAATTACTAAAAAATGGTATTCAAAAAATCAAATTAAAACAAAAAGAAATACAATAAAGTCAAAACAAAAATCGCTAAATCACAAAAAATCGCAAAGCTTCTTTACAAATTACAAAAAAAAAATCTAAATAATAAAAAGAAACATCTTGAATACGAGGAAATGACACAATTTAATCAAATGTTTCAATATATAAATCGCTCAAATAAAACGCGGAAAATTAAAAAATCGCTAAATTAAAAATAAACACCACAATTTAAAAAAAAAAAATCTGAAAATTAGAAAAGAAATTTTCGATGTAATAAAAAAAAAAAATCCAAATTAAAACTGTTTAGGTTTCAACGAAACCAAAATGGATAAGACACCACGAATGCTGATGAAGTGTGTAGCGGCACAGAAAATACGTATTCCATTCTGCTGGTGTCTAATTATAGTCCATAAACTCTGCTTTGGTACCGCCAAACAGAGACAACAAGGCAATTTACGATTGCAAACTTGTTTAAAAACAACATTTTAATATAAATACAAAAATAAAATTAAAAATAGGAAAAAACGCTAAAAAAAAGCTCTTCATTACAAAGCTTCCTTATAAATTACAAAGAAATTACCAAAATTAATTAATTAAAAAAATCTATAAAATAAAAATCGGAACATTTTAATCATTTAGTTTTTAATGTACTATTTTTTAGAATAAAAATATATAATAAAATAAAAAATGCTAAAATCGCTACATTGCAAAACATTTTTCTTAAATATAAACACTTGTAAAAACTAGTAAAATATTAAAAAAATTTAATTGAAATACGAAGATAAAAATGCTTTATTAAAATTGTAACAATTTAGCTATTACTTCTTAATATAAAATTAAATATTTCAATTTCTAGTTTATCCAGTAATAAGCGCCTCCCTAATATTTGCTAAATATTAAATAAAATAGACCATATAAACATAATTGGACATTGTAAACTTTTTTTAGAAAAGACAAAAAATAATGAAATCAATTTAAAATATGACCTACAAAAACAATTTAATTGAAAACAAAATTATGTCTCCATTAGAGAAAACATAAAAATATACAGATGAAACCCTGCTGATAAATATAAATTGATAATAAAAATGTATTTCAAACATTTTTTATAATATAAAAGATAATTATAACCAAGTAAAAAAATATCAAATAAATTTTTAAAAGAGGGTATAATTTATAAATATTATTTCCAAAAATAGTAAAACATTCATTATTAAGTATTGATCAGGATATTTCAATTTAAAATCCAAATACTTAAGTGCTAATTGGGCAACACTGATTTATTTTAAATAAAATATTAATTGAAATCAAAATAAAACTACAAATTTTTATTCAAAATAAGTTTAAAATTATTATTAAAGTATTTACAATTTAAAATGAAGTCTTTGCATTTTGAATTTTTGTCGAAAAACGCTAATTAGACATCACTAACTTATTCTAGATATATTATTGTTTTAAATAAAATTAAAACTTCTTGTTTTTATTAAACTTTTTTATTTGAAAAATAAACTATTTGAGACATGTTTAGAGTATATTAAAGTTATTCAAAAGCACTAATTGGACATCACTGATTTGTTTTAGATACAAAATTGTTTTAAATAAAATTAAAACTTCTTATTTTTATTAACATTTTTTAAAATTTAAAAAAATAAACTTTTTAAAAACTCATTTAAACTATTGATTAAAATGCTTTAAAGTTTACTAAATATTTTGCAAAAAAAACGCTAATTTGAAATTACAAAATTATTTTATTGCTGTTAATATTATATGTATCATTTTACACTTAAATACAATCAAAATTATAAAATTTTATTAAAAGCGATTTAAATTGTTTAAAACGTAGATCAATTTCAATTGTTTTAAAAGTGTAGTAATTTTGCTTTATGATTGTAAATATAAATTACACTAGGGATTTTTAAATTTTAAACCTAAATAAATAGATACTTTTTTTAAAAAAAGCGTTTAATTTTGTTTAAAATATGTTTCATAAAAGAATTAAGCTTATTTAAATTTCCTTATTTATATAAGCTAAATAAATAAGGAAATTTAAATAAGCTTAATTCTCATATGAAACATATTTTAAACAAAATTAAACGCATTTATTAAAAAAAGTATCTATTTATTTAGGTTTAAAATTTAAAAATCCCTAGTGTAAAGCAAAGGGTAGACATAAATTAGGCCCTGGTTAAAATAGAATTTTGGTAAAAAATGGTCTTATGTTTTTCTAAAATTAAATTTTATTTCCTTATTTACTAAAAGTGTTCCACAACTTTGTTTTTTTGTAGCTTAAAATATAAATCTAGTACATATAAGCATTGTGTATTCAATTATGTTTATTTTCCATTGTAGTTTATTTATTATAAGATTTAAGGTAAATAATTGTGTGTGTACGGTTCCTTTTGTTTATTTATTTATATATTTTGTTTCTTTTTTGTATTATTTTTTGCGTGAAAAAATTAAATAAACAAAAAAAAAAAAAATATTTCTCTTTAATTGTTTAAAACAAAACAATTGAATGAAACCTATTTTCGTTTATTATGTCGATCAAAAACCAAATGCGAAATAAGACAATATTTTTAAAAATAATTTAAAAAGATAATCAGAAAGAACAATAGTATTTTAAATGTGTATATAATTCTTAAAAATAACAAAAACTGCAATTAAATTATATTGCAGTCATTAAGGGGTAATTTAAGTATGATTTAAAGTTTAAGAGCATTTGTTTCATTTATCACATGGCTAAAAATCTGTTTTTATATAATATTTTTATATTTTTAGGTTTTTATACGTAGGGAAATTGTGATAATGTTATCCGTCCATCTTTTTTTTTTTTTTAACTATTTACCATAAATTTCGCTTCGCATCATTTTAAATTTTTTAACAACATGTTGCTTGTGATAATAGTTCAGAAACATCTAAAAACCCATAGCAACGTTTCAATAATGTTAATTTGCAACTTTTTATAGCCACAAATCATATAATTAACTTGGCAACATTTTTTTTTGCTTAAAATCTAAAAAAAATATCAAATTTTCTAGACACAACTATTTTCTTAACTTTTGCAACATGTTGCCAAATATGGTTTCAACATATTGTCAACATGTTTTTGAGCAACATATTGCTTAATCACAGTCCGGCAACATTTTCAAAACCATAGCAACATTTTAAAAACTTTCTTTTTATTGTTAAAAATTATTTTTTTTTTTTTGCAAATTTTGTAGATACATTTCCCAAAATAAGCTTAGAAACATTTTTAGATTTATTTGAAAAACTTAAAATTATTAAACTTTTGTTGCCAAAATTCTTTACATTAATTAGACAACATCTTATCCATATTTTAAAATCCTAGCAACATTTTTTTTAAATAATAATGCTGCTTTAAAAGTTCTTAAAAACATGAAAAAACAATCAATTATAAAAAAAAATTTTAAAATAAAAAAAAAAATTGGTAACATACAAAGAGATGACAAATTGTTGAAAATTATCGGTTAATTAAAAAATCGCTAAACAAATAAAAAAGTAAATTAAACAAAAAAAAAAAAAAAACCTAAATAGTGTGGGTTAAATGGCCATTACATTACCACAGCTCAATATTCAGGTTATTACATAGTGTCTACATTAGAGAAATTTTTATCAAAACAAATGTAAAATTAGTGCGAATCTATATGAGTTAATATTCTTAAGTATTTTTTTTATATTTTTTATCACTAATTTGGCAACGGTGATGTCAATTGTTTGAAAACATAAAATGTATTGTAAGCAAAAAATGACAATATAGCTTTTATGTTTACTTGATATAACAACAAATTACCTATTTTCCAGTTAAAAACTGACGAAAAAATTTAAAACTCAAATTTTTTGTTATACCCTAAAAGTTTAAAATTTTTCTAAAAATATTTTGGTTGTTTGTTCCCTGACTCATACTCTACTATTCCTTCCTGTCATGTTAATAACATTTTACACCAAAAAAACTTTCGTATTACATACAATTTTTTCCTGCAAAAAAATATATATTCACTCGTTTTTTGTACTTTAGTTGTATAATTTAACGCTTTTAAAAAGTAATTAGTGTTTATTATGAAATCATAATAACGTAACAAATACAAAAAAAAATTAAAACGTTAAAACTTGTTTCACTTGTATCATTTAATTTCAAACTTGTTAATTATTACCTTAAACGTGTTTAATACATACAAAGTACTTACTTTATTTCATTTATTTGTGTGGAACAAATAATACTAATTTATTTTTTTAATTTGTAAAAAAAAAAAAATTACCTTGCAATTATTTGCTTTTAAGTTTTTATTTGCTGCTGTCAAACATATTGATTTAGATTTTCCAATTTTACTATTTATTCACATACATACGTACATATGTATGTTTATGGTATGTTTGTTGATATTGTTTTTAATTTTTTTTTTCCTTCTGCCTGCCCCCATTATTTATGTTTCTCTCCAGAATTACCTTTGTTTTTATTATTTGTGGTGATTTTGTTATTGTTTCTATATATGAGTGTCAGTGTGTGTATGTTGTACATTTTTTAGTGAAGGTTGATGTTAAAGAAAACCTTCAATAGGGAATGTCACAGTCAAAAAGCTGCCAGATATGATATGTAAGGAAAATTTAGCGATTTTTGCTAATTTGATCGATTTTAGCGGTTTAAAATATGGGAAGAATATTAGATTGAAGGTTATTATTTAAGTTTTTATTAAAAATTGAAATATATTAATATTTATTTTGAAATTAAAGTTAGAAATTTAGATATAATTCAATATTTATAAATATAAATAAATAACAAAATATTATTTTTTTTTTTGTAAATAAAAAAAATGTTCAAGTATGACTGCTTTAATAACAGCTAATTTAAAACAATAGGGCCACAACTTAAAATAAAAAATAAGTATAATAATTCTAAAAAAAAATCAGGGTCACTGAACCATCAATTTTGTTTCAAGTTATTTAATTTTATTATGGTCTGTGACTTTCCTTTATATTTTAATTTATAATAATTTTTTTATCTAATTTACCTTATGAATAATTTTATATGTCATACGCGTAGACATTTATATTAAAATATATAAAATAACATATAAATATGAGGTTATTGTGGTCATGAATTAATTTTATAAAAATATAAATTGAAGCCATAAATAAAAAGTCGAAAGTCAATATATACAATTTAAAGCAACAATTAATAGAAAATATTAAAGTAAAAAATAATAATAAAACAAATATAAAATGTAAATACAAATAAAAATAAAAATCAATTAAATAATATTTTATGCAAATTTTTTAAATGAAAATAAGTTTAAGAACTTTTTGAACAATTTGTTCATTGTTTGAAATAGAAAAAATAAAACAAAGTTTAAAATCTTAAAATAAAAATGCTTTTTAATATGTATTTATTTATTCCTTTTTTGTTACTTTTTTAAGAAAATTTAAAAACTAAACTTTTATTTTCTATAAAATGACTCAACCTTTCAGTTTTCTGCTTTATTTTTGGCAATTTTAATTTTTTTTCGATATTAAACTCATAAAACTTACAGATTCATGTTTATAATATATTTTATATGCTTCCAATAAAAATCAACAAAGCACAACTTGCATGCATGATTTTTAAATAAGTTTCTGTTGGCATACCCTATAAGAAATGTTTAATAATGCTGGTTATAGCAGCAAAATGCCAAATATTTTGGTTTAATGGAAGCAACTCTTACAGATTTTATAGCAAAATAGTAGAAGAAATAATTGAATATATTCAGATTTTACAAAGAACTATATTAATTAGAACTAGGTTAGCTAGAATTATAAATCGATGAAATGTAAGTACATGTACTCCTTGATTGTAATTTAGTGCTTTTTTGATATTTCAGCGATTTTTTTGTTTTTTGGTATTTATCTTAATTTTGCCTTTTTTTATTTTAGCGATTCTTTAGTATTCAGGGATTTTTATCATTTCTTAATATGAAGATTTTTTTATTTTAACCTTTTTCTTTCTAATCATATTTTGTACATATTAAAACTACATCTTTTGTAGATTTGACGGTTTATTGTATTTTATTTTTATTTTTATTTTTTTTTTTTTTTTATTAAATTTGAGCGATTTTAATAGATTTTTTTTAAGGAATAATAAATTGTTTTCCAATTAATAAAGGAAGATAAGAAAAATTGGTATACAAAATATTTAGATTCTAGCAATTTACTACTTGATTTTTTGTAACAAGGCTTTTTTTAATTCTTAATAATATGAATGTTTTTACAATTTTAATTTTTTATTTTTTTTATTAGGCAATTTTTTAGTAGTTTAGAGATTTCCCAGGAAAAATTTTATAAATTTTTCAACTAGTTCCGGAATGCAGAAAATAACCTGTACTTGTTCTACTAGTTCTGTAAAAGTGTTACCTAACTATTGAACGGTTCTAGAACTAGTTCTTTAATCAATGATTTCTGTTTAAAATTGTCACATTCAGAACTTAATCTATAGAAACGTTATGGATCGGTAACGTTATTTTTTATTCTGATAAGCCATTTCTTAAAAATCAGTTTCTGTTAATTCAACTTAATTTTGTTAAACTCTTTTATTTTTATTAATTTATTTCTTACTATTTTATTATCTTTTTTTTCTTAATTTTTTCCTGGGTTTATTATTTTTTTTTATATGGTGATGTTTTTTTTTTTTTTGGTTATTCAGCGTTTTTGTTACTATTTATATTTTGTATCAACATTATTATTATTATTTTTTTATAATTCGACGATTTTGTTTTAATTAAATTTTAGCGATTTAAATTTTATTTTTTAAAAAATATTTTTTTTTTTTTAAATTAATATAGGAAAATAAGAAAAATTTATATAAAGATATGTTTCAAACACTAGATAGCTAATATATTTCAATGTTTCAATGATCAGAGCCAAAAAGTACCAGGAAAAAAACCTCTATAATCCGGATAATTTGATAAACCGTTTAGGGGTCTGTAATCCATTATCCGGATTATCGAGTTTGTATAGTATTTTTAATTTAGCGATTTTTCTATTTTATTATTTTTTCTATATATTGGAGACTTTTGTGTATTGTCGTTGTTTTTTTTTTTTTATAAATTGTCGCTTTTTTTTATTTATCGATTTTGTTTATTTGAAATAATATAAATTTACTTAAAAAATTTTACGATTTATTGACGTTTTTATTAGATTTAAAAGATCGGTTAAAAAAATTATTCCATTAAATAAATAAAGTTATTGGTTTAAATCTTCATTTCGTCTTTTTCTTCAAAGCAGGGTATTAACAATTCGTTTAAGTTCTAATTTAAATAATATTTATTATTCTCTACATTATTATTATGTTGATATTGCGTTATGAATACTAATAAGCCAAGGAAATATTTATTTACTTTTTGCAGACAATGGGCATAACTAAAAGGTGTTTTCCTGTCGTTTGTTTTTTATTCTTTTCATTAATTTGGTATACTCCTCCGCCACACAAAATAACTTGCCTTAAACGTTAAATTACATTTTTATTTAGTTGTACATATTAATTAAATATGTATATAATCAATTGATTTTATTAAATAAACAACCCTTTCATTATATTGTTTTCATTCTTACCCTTATTCTTTATTTGTCTTCTTTTTTTCCAATTACAGGTTAGTACAATTAATTCAAAAGTCTATCATACTGCTACATTTTTGGGTCTTTTGCCAGCACAATTGATTAATGTCTATTTGGGCTCAACTTTAAGGTCAATGCATGAAGTCCTTAATAATCATGGGACAGCAGTGACGGGTTATATTAGTTTTGGTGTTGAGGTAATTGTAAAGTGTTTTATTGTTGTTATTGTAAATAATAGTAGTAATTACAATTAACATAATAATAAGTGTTTGAAATTGTTTTTATTTTTTGTTTTTATTTATTTTTTGTTTTGTTAATTTATTTTAAATGAATTGAAATGGAAAAGTTTATTTTTGAAAATTAACTACTTAATTTAGCAAAAAGCACATGTGGCATATATAAAAATAAATAGTAATTTTTTTATTTATTTTGTTTAACAAATAATATTATTGTTATTTAGCATATACAAAGATAAACACTAATGTTTATATTATGAATATACATATCTATGTATATGTATGCATGTATATTTGTATACACATATGTTGTGATAAAAAATGACATTTGTTTAATGTTTTTATTAGCAAATTAATTTTTTTCATAACGAGTAAAATTGTTGGTACTAACTAAAAAGTACAGTTCTATTTATTTTTTGTAAAGCCCAAAAGTATACATTCAATTTCAATATGTTGTTAAATAAGAGATGCCAGATTTTTTATATTAAATTTCGACCCCATAATGTCAGACTCTCCTCCAGGATTAATTCAAAATTTGAAGTTTGTATTTTATAATAAATTTTAATATCGAGTAATAGAAGATAAAATTCGTCATCACTAACTCTAAAATGTATTGTCATATATTGTAAACTTTTTTGGTACACTTTCTCAAAGTTCAATACTAAAAATTCATGAAATTTTGAAAATATTTTTTCCAAATTTATTAAAGTTATAAGACTACATTTGTGATAGAAGATATATTCTAATTTTTAATTTTTAATATTATTTATATTTTTTTTTAAATACCCCAAATGTAGGGTATTTTAGATATATATAGAGTTTCAAAAGGTAATTGGGTCAGATTGGATAAAAATGTATATAAAGTGATAAAATATAAGATGTTAGCTTGTGTTATAAAGAAAAACATGTTGCCTAAACGAAAAATATTCAAATTTATATTAAAATTAACCAGTTTAAATTGTGCAAAAACAATATATTACACTATCAGAGTAAACTCAAGAACTTCAAAATAAAGATTTTAAACAATAGTAGCCATGAAAATTGTAAACATATTTAATAGGTAAAAACATATTTAATAGATTTCTTGTTAGTTGGGATATGTTAATACCAAAAAATATATAAAATTAATTGCAATTTTTTTATTTTCTGCCTTATTTTTTTATTAACTAAAATGCCTTAATTTTTAATATTTCGAACAACCTTAATTCTGATATATTGTCTGTTTTTTCTTTAAATTGTCTAATATAATAAGTATATTTAAATTTGCAATTTGATTTATTAATTTATAGGTTTTAGTTCAAAAGTTACAACAAAACGTCTAAATTAATCTCATTTGTCCCAAAAAACAAAAATAACCATAACATTTAAAGAAAAAAAAAAAAAAAAATAAATTCCCAAATTAATTTCCATATTCCCTATTATTCAATCCACTATGTAACAGTAGAATTCTTGCATGTTCTTCCATTGCCCTTTATTTTAAACTTTAGAAAATGTATAGCGTTTTCCAAATGTAATGGTGTTTAGATAATCCAATTTGGAACAGCTTGTTCTACTTTTCGTTACTGATGATACCATGGTCTCCGGGAACTCATATTACCTCAATATTTACACAACTGAGATAGGAATATTTCATATTTTTACATTGTAAAACATTTCAAGATTTTATATTAGAGTAATTAAAAAAATGTTTATAAGGCTTCCTAAAAAAAAAAAAAAAAATTGAGTTTTTTTAAATATACGTTTTTTTTAGCGTAGCTGGATTTTTTTAAATACAGAGAAGAAAACCCTTAAGCCCGACCGAAAGCCGCCTATGGGGAAAAACATTCACTAGCGAAGTAACTGTTTTAATAGCCATAGAGAAAAACTCCTCCAAACAAAATGAAAAAACTTTCAATTGTAGGATATGTAAATACATCTAAAAAAAATTTTGTTAGAAGTTATTTCATTTGGGAGTTATACCATAGCAATGATGTCAGCCTAAGAAACAGTATTATGATCTGGGATGCGAAAGAATTTACAGTTTTTTCAGGATTCCCACTCACTTGTCTGATTCCTCGATATTATTATCTTGGGCTTTTAGTACATTTAAGTATGTAGTATGAAGGTTTCAAAATTTGAGTTTCAATCGTTGGTCTTTTCAAAGCTTAAATCCCAGACCAATTAAAGTCTCATTTAAGCTTCAATTATAAATTTTTTTAGCGACCAATTTTTGCCTCAATTGTACCTTCTTTAAAAATTCCACTTAAGCTTCTAACCTAGATCCTTTAAAGCCTCCATTACTCTACCGTAAATGGAAAAATGTAAACGGAACGTAAGTTGATGGTTACTCAAAAGACGTAAATGTTGCAAGTACTTTGTTGTTGATTTGTATACATCAACATCATTGATATCAATTACACATATTTCCAGTAAATCTGTTGCAGTTTATTAGTTTTTATTTTAGTGATTTGTATGCAAAACAAAATTTGTTCTTTTATAACAAAATTTTTTAATTTTAAATGTCTGATTCAACTCTACGCTTTATTTAAGTTATTTTAACATGTTTTTTTAGTTAAGAAAACAGCAAAACAAATTGTCCAATCAATAAACTTTTTACAGCGATTTTTTTACGCAGATTTAATATATCGAAATAAAAAGCTGTCAACACTGTTCTTATAGCTGTCACGTGAAAACGTAGATCAACCTAATTTGATTAGGTTACTATGTTACATTTACTTTTGTGAGTACACATACACACATAACTCTCATAAGAAAAACGTGTCATATAATTCGCAACATTTACATTTACGGTAGAGCTTCATTAATACGTCTATTAAATGTTTTATTTGAGCTTGAATCGTAGGCAGTTAAAAAGCTCTATCAAACCAATTTAAGCCTCAATTGAAGGTGTTTTAAAAATTTCACTTAAACTTAAATGGAAGGTCGAAAAAGAGTTCCATTTGAGCTTTTAATGTAGGTCTTAGAAGTTCAATTGAGCATTAATTGTAGGCCTTTTAAATGTTACGTTTGAGCTTCAATCGTATTTCGTTAATTAAGCACCATTTTACATATGAGCTTCAATTTTCGATCATTAAAAGCCTCAATTGAGTTCCGAACTTCAATTCAATTAAGACTCCCATTTGAGCTTCTAAGGTAGATCTTTAAATAGTTCAATTTGTGAATCAAATGTTTGCTCTATAAAAGTTTAATTGGAGTCGGTCTATTAAAATATCCATTTAAATTTCAATCATAGGTTGTTTTGAAAATCCACATAAGCCTCAATCGTATTTTTTTAGGTTTTTATCGTCGAGTTCTCGAAAGTTCCATTTGAACATTAACAATTCAATTATAGGTCTTTTAAAAAATTCAATTGTACATAATTTAATAGACCCACTTAAGTTTCTATCATCGAGTGTTGTAGAGTTACATTTAAACTTTAAATATAGGTCTGTCAAAAATACTCATTGAACTTTAATTGAAGATATTTCGAAAGTTCCATATGAGCTTCAATCGCAGAAACTTTAAAAGTCCCATTTGTGTTCCTATAGTTGAGCGTTTCTTTTGAACTTCAACCATGTAGGTCTTTAATTGTAGATTTCTTAACAGATCCATATGAGCTTCAATCGTATATCGTTTGAAGTTATTTTTATGTTTCTATCGTCAAACATTTTAAAGTTCCTCTCGTCTGTTGCCTCTTGACTGGAAGTACTTTCGAACAATACAGAATTTATTCACTACTTTTCCACTTCCTTAAAAATCAAAGCCGCGTGTCTGTAAGCAATGCAAAAACGACTTCAGGTATCCAATGACTCCCCGTAAATGAATTTGTTAAAAATTCAAAAATACATCAAAATTTGTTTTAAATCATTTTTGGGTGTAGCGCCCATTTTCAAAACGACCCTTACCAAATTACTCTTTTCTTTATTAAATTATTTTTCCATACAGCCTTAACATATGCTTTAAATATTTATTTATTATATTGTGCAGCCTTTACGAACTATTCATTAACAATAATTGTTAAATAATCATCATTTATTCAATTATTTTCATTTTTGCTTTAACTCTAATTACAGGTTATTTGTGGTGTAGCCTTGATGTTTTGGGTGGTACAAAAAGCTCGCAAAGAATTATCGGAAACTCTGCTCACCGATATAAGCAGCGATGGCAAATTAATCGATATACAAGTGTAGCAAGACTGCAGTAATTTAATTTTATTTTTAAATTATAATAAATATTTATAAAACTAAACTATAAAAGAAAAAACAACAAAATGATAATATATATTTTTTATTAATTATTTTTTTAAAAAACATTAAAAAAAAAGTTTTTTTTAAGCATTTATTTAAAATTTATTTATTTTTGAAAGGCTTTCAAAAAACCAAAAAATATATAATAATGTATAAAGAAAAACATGACAAAAGAAAAATCGAATAAAATAGAAAAATAAAAGAAATAATACATATTAAAAAAAATAATTAAAAAATAATATTATTTTATTAGTTATAACATTATTTATATAATATAATTTTATATAATAAAATATGTATATAATTTATTTAAATTATTGTTAATTTAATATTAATATTTAAACATTTATTTAAAAGTTTGTTAATAAAAAATTAAAAAGCAATTGTTAACAATATTTTTCTTTATTTTTTATTTAAAGAAAAATATTTGTTTGTGTTTGTTTATTCTTCTAATTCTTTAGGCATTTATTTTTGTTATTTCTTTGTCCTTTTTAATATCTAAAATTAATTTTATTGTTATTCTTTTATTTAATTTAAAAAAAAAATGTAAAACTTTGCTCATTTATTCTAAAAACCTTAATAAAAAATAAAAATAAACAAAAATACAAAACATTTGAAAACAAAACCGAAAAAAACAGCTGTGCCTCTTTAACACACTCTAAAAAACAAAAAAGAAAATAAACAAAAAAATATCCTTAATTCTAAAAAATCTTATAAGAAATCTATATAGCTTTTTATTTTCTGATCTAAGCTTAACTTTTTAATATAAAAAATTGTATAGTAATGAAGAGTATATATATTTAATGTAATAAATTCTTATTAAAAAAATGGAAATTGAGAAAAAATAATTAATTTAATATCGTTTTTATTTATTTCAAATCATATTGTCTCCAACTTCTTGGGGCTTTCAGATAATGATCACCAAATATGGTCTCTAAGACATTGATGGTAAAATCCACATCTGTTTTGGTAGCACATAAGGGTGGTTTTAAGCACATGACCTGTTATTGTTTTGCAGAAGAAAAAGTAAATAAAAATGGAAAAGAGTTATTTAATTAAATAATAGTTTATGAATTTTCTGCTAGAGAAAATTTTTCTTTTATTTTTTCTGATAATAATTTTCTAATAAATGAAAATTTTAAACCAAATTGATATGCAGAGTTTTACAAAAACGGCGTTTAAATATTAGAACTAGAAATATTAAGGATACTTATTTAAACACTTAAGTTTCCTTTTTGTACAATTGTGCCAATTTACGCGACATTTTTCATGAACGCTCCTTTTCAAATGTTGTGCAATATTAAGTATAAGAAAATTATAAATAAATCTAAATTTTGTTAAAATCTAAGATAAATGCAATCATTTTATTATAAATAACGTAAGAATATATATATATATTTTTTTAATCTCATTTATTAGTAATTTCTAAATATAAACAAAACATAGCTGATTTATAAATGCAAGCGCAAGTTTGCGAGACTAAATAGTTGCTCAAACTTATAATTGTTGTGCAAAACATTTTCTATAAAATTTATCGCAGCTTATTTGATTGTGCAAACTTGCCCACATTGCACATTTTGCGACGGTTTTGCACTTTTTCATGATGACAATTATTGTAAAATATTTTAACATATTACAATAAAAAAATTATACGGCAACTTTTATGGGCAAATAAGAACAGTGTAAGTATGTAGCCATGATATTTATACCCTACACCACTTTTTTATTCTTCCAGTGGTACTTTTTGAATTTTCTATAATATTGAACATAAAATCATGAAATTAAATATATATGATCCTGAGTGAATGAAAATCCATAAGGGGGCACATTTTAGTACTTTTCGTTACTCTTTGAATTATTTGTAATAATAATTAACTTTCAAACGTGAAATTAAAGATATATGGTTCTGTGTTTAGAATCCACAAGCCCTAATGGTCACATTTTTCTCTACTAAAATATAATAATAGAAATAATTTGTTAGTTTTTGAACCTTCGAACGTTAAAGTAAGATGTAAAATATTTAAAAAGTTTATTGTACGTAATACTGAGACAACTCCAATATTGTAAATGTTTCCACAGTAGATAGGAATCATAATTGAATTTTACGGATTTCTTAACTTTTGATATTTCATTTTTTTTTTTTTTCTAAATAAAAAGGCTACCAAGTTTTTATCTGATCTATGTAGGAGTACTGCAAGATCGTGTTAAATGCTATCTATATAAAAGTAAATCCGTGTTTGATAGTCTATCTGCTTTTGAATTTTATTCCGATGCTTTTATTTTATTTCAATACAATGGGGTAGCGAAGGGCACTGTGTTTATATAATTAGAAATATTATTAAAAAAAAATTATAGTTATCAAATTATAACTTAACACAATTTGAATTTATAATATAGTACGGTTTTTATTTAAAAAATTTACGCTAACGAAGTAGCGGGTGATAGATAATTTTGTCCTTTTTTATTTGGTACCAAATTTAGTTATTTACAAAATTAATTGTAAGATATTTTAATGAAATTAACATATATTTTTTTTTTTTTTTTTTTTTGCATAAAAAATTACAAAATTTAAAACGCCTAAAAATAACTATTTTTTCTTCTTTATCACAAAACTGTATAAGTACAAAAAACTACCCATTTTTAATTAAAGTCGATGTATAAAAAATGATGACTTTATTCACAATTAAGTGAAAAAAAAAAATATAAAACAATTATAAAATTATCTACAAAAATATTTCAAAGGGAGTTTGGAAAATCGTTTGTCATTTAATAGTTTGCAAAATTTGGAATATTATAAAAACTCTTTATGCTCTTTTAAACATAACATTTTATTAAAAAAATATTCAATAACTTAAATAATAAAAAATATATATTTCGCTAAAATAAACTACAAAAAAATAAATGCAATAAGTACAAAGTCTTTCATTTAAAAGCTTTTCAAGTAAATTCCTTAAAATAAAGCTAAAAAATATAAAGCACCTAGGCACCGATTAAACTATAATCTAAACTAAACACAACAATTTTTTTTTTTTTTGCAAAATATTCCAATTCGTTAACCAATTATGTAAATGTTAGAGGGAGAATGGGCTTAATTTGTTTGATTTTTCTGCAAAAATTCCGTTATGGCTCTAGAAAGAACATCCACAGCAAATTTAACATCCGATTTATTAATACACATGGGAGGTTTAATACGGAAAGTCTGAAAGAAATATATATACAAGGAAGAAAATGTTTTAGGAATAAAAGGATATGAAAACAAAGGAACATAGAGGACATATATAAACATAAAATTAGTAATCGATAGGAGAAAAAAGAAAGGGGACATAGAAAAGCAGTAAAAGCAAATATAAAGGACAAAAACAAAATAAGCCGAGACAAAATATAACAAAAGCTAATTTGGCTAAATAAGTTTGGAATTAAAAAACTAACATTATAAAGAAAAATAATTTAAAAAAACTACTTACATTGCCATTAAGACCTCCTCTACCAAATAACACACCCATATCCTTGCAGGTCTCCCAAATTTCCAAAACATGAGGTACACTTAAGGGAGTTTTGGTCTTACGGTCTGTTACTAATTCGACTCCAATCATCAAACCCTTGCCTCTAACATCACCAATAATCTCATAACGTTCTTTTAGATCAGCTAAACTTTTAAGGAAATAAGTTCCTACTTCTTGGGCATTCCTTTGTAGCTGTTCTTCTTCTATGACATCCAAAACTGCAAGACCCACAGCACTGGCCATAGGATTACCACCATAGGTATTAAAATGTAAAGCCATACCCAAGGATTTAGCAATTTCTGGTGTGGTTACTACAGCAGCCATAGGGAAACCATTGCCTATACCTATTTTCCAAAGAAAATAAAATTAGATTTAAAATTTTTATTTTACTTTAAAAATCAAAATTTACCTTTAGCCATTGTTACAATATCTGGTATAATACCATGACCCTCAAAGCCCCAGAAATGTTCACCCGTACGTCCAAAACCTGTTTGCACTTCATCCGATATAAATAGACCACCATTAGCTCTAACCAATTCGGCAGCTTTCTTTATATAACCTTTAGGGAATTGTACAGTTCCTCCCACTCCCTGTATAGATTCAGCAAACATGGCGGCTACTTTGCCTCGGGGCAAAGAATATTTGAATGTTTGTTCCAATTCCTTATAATACATATCGCTGGCCTTACAACCTCCGTCCAAAGTGCAATCACATTTTCTATCAGTTTGTATGGGAGAATCACGACAATTGGCACCACCCCATAAACCCTGATAAGGATCAGGATTCATAACATGATGTATACCATTCGAAATACCCGGCAAAGGAAAACGCCAAGTAGAGTGGGCTGTCAAACCCATGGTATAGGGTGACATACCATGATAACAATTACGTAGAGATAAAATGTCTTGATTGCCGGTATGAAGTCGTGCCAATAACATGGCCATATCATTGGCCTCCGAGCCGGAGTTAACAAAGCAAACAGCTTTTAAATTTCCTGGAAATTTGGCAGTTAAACGGGCCGCATATTCATGGATTTTGGGATTTAAGTAAATGTTGGTAGTATGCCATAAGTTTTTGATTTGAGATTCCAAAGCTTTGTTGACTTTACTGAAAATAAAAGAAAAGAAAAAATTGGTTACTTAAATGATCAAAATCAAGGAACTGCAATACATGTATATTTTAAGTTCTTTTAAGGAAACTCAAGTTTTTCTTTAAATCTTTATTATTTTAAAAAATACTTCTTTTAATCTCTACTTACGGATGACAGTGACCCACTGATACGGTCACAATACCACCAAACAAATCCAAATATCGATTGCCATCATGATCGAATAACCATTGCATATGACCACTATGTATTAACAAAGGTTTCTTGTAATAGGTTTGTATATTTGGTGTCAAATGATTTTTACGTAATTCCTTAATATTTTCATAACTGGGACCCTGATATTGGGGTGGTTGAAAAGCACAATCAGGCATTTCATTTTGTATTAGAGGTATTGAAGCCGTAGCTACCTTGGAGTGTAAAGTTGAAGAAAATCTTGTAAGGCGGATTGAGTGGGCTAAAAAATTAATAAAAATAATTTTGCTTTAAATACTATGTTATAAATATGCATTTTTTAGTTTTTAATAAAAATTTCAGATGGAAATTTTTTGTAAAGTTCAGAAAGACAATTTATTTAGGTTATCAATAATTTTCAAACTCAATTATTTTTTATTTAAAATGAAACTATTAAGCTAAAAAAGACCTTAACGCTTCGATGTTTTCTTTATTTGTTTAAAAAAAATTAAAATTTTTAAAAAAGTATCAAATATTAGAAAAGTTCTAAATAAAAAAGTAAAAATTTACAAAAAAATTATTTTTTAAATTAAAAAAAAAAAAAAAAAAATCGCAAATTTGTAAAATAATAATAATAACACTGGTCGGCAGAAAAATCGTCCCTTAAACACAAATATGTGAACTACATGTAATTTGACATGCTGTTTCATCTAAATAAATAAAAGTCGATTGGAGTTTAATTTATTTAAATTCTAATTTATTTCTCCAAATATAATTAGTCAAAAAGGCAAAAATCGCCTAACCTAAAAAACGCCAAAACGGGATAAAATCGCCAACACAAAAAAAAAAAACTCCAAACAAAAGAAATCGCCATAACAAAATAAAAAACAGCCAAAACGAAAATAATCTCCAAAATAAAAAATAAACGCCAACTTAAAAGTCGCAAAAAAATTAAAAAAAAAAAAAATGTCAAAATGAAAGAAATCGCTAATACGGCATAAAATCACCAAAACAGAACAAAAACTCTAAACGAAAGAAATCGTCATAACAAAATAAAAAACCCACAAAATAAAAATTAAACATAAACAAATCGCCGAAAAAGGTAAATAAAAAAATTACAAAGCGGAAAAAATTGCCAAAATGAAAAAATCCCTAAAAGCAAAAAAATCGCCAAAATAAAAAATTTCCAAGAAATTCTAAAAAAAAAAACAAAAAGGCCAACAACACCAAAATCATCAACATGGAAAAATTCGGAGTTTAATTTATTTTATTTCTTAAAAAATTGCCACAATGAAACAAAATTTACAAAACAGAACAAAAACTCCAAACGAAAGAAATCGGCGAAACAAAATAAAAAACCAAACGAAAATAATCACCAAAATAAACAAGCGCGAATTATATTCGGCCCGGTCGAATCTATATACCCACCATTAACTTTTTCAAATTTTACGTTATATGGGAGGGGGCGGTAAAGTGGGCAGGAAAGTGGGCGGACCACTCCCGTTTTTTGTTTCCCAGTTTACATTGGTCCTTAAACTATTTGAACACAATTTCGTTAATTTTCACCTTATATGGGAGGTGGGCGGACCACGCCCATTTTTGGTTTTCGAGTTTATATTGATCCCCGAACTATACATACAAAATTTCGTTGTCGTACATACTTTTGTTGAAGAAATATCAGCAGAAAACTATAAAACGTACACCCTGTGCTTCTAGTTTTTAGCCCATAACTTTTTTGTTTGTCAACCGATTTTGCTTATTTTCAATCCCAAACAAACCTTATAGAAGACAAATATTTGTGCCAAATTTCGTCCCCCTACGTTATCCCGTTCGAGCCCTATCCTGCTTTCAACAGACAGACTGACGGACGGACATATCTAGATCGACTCAGAATCGAACCAGGACCCAGAAAATATATACTTTGTGGGTCTTAGACGATTCCTTCGACATGTTACACACGGAATGACAAAATCAATATACCCCCCCTCTTTTTGATGGTGGGTATAAAAATAAACGCCCCAACATAAATAAATCGCTAAAGAATCTTTTTGTCAAAAAAAAAATAGATAAAACGTAAAAAATTACCAAAATAAAAAACCACAACACGAAAAAAATCGCCAAAATAAAAAAAATGTCCAGAAAGGAAAAACGTCATAACGGAAAAAAACAGCAAAAAAAACTTAAGGAACACCAAAATCGGCAAAAAGAAAAAAATCGTCTAAATGGAAAAAAAGTCAACATTAACAACATCAACTGCCAAAACAGAAGATTTTTATTACAGCTACTCAGAATGTTGTACAACCTCTCTACTTTAAAGAATTTTGGCCTAAAAAAATATCAGGATGTAACACATTTTTCAATTGATAAAAAAAATATTTGAAATTTATTTCTTTAGTTTAAATATTACACTGTGAAAATCGATATACGTACACAACGTATAGACCGTACATAATAAAATTATGACTCAGTTTTTTCTCTAGGACAACAAATTTCCTCTAAAAAGGACTTCAAAGTTTCCAAGGATACACCTTTTAAAAAAAAATGTATAAAAGGTTGTGTGGTTTTCTTGTACGGAGCTGTCATAGTTAAACATTTTTTGTAATTATTTTAAATAAAAAGTCGTTTATATTAAAAATTTAAAATGGAACCAAAAACTTAAAGTATTCAAGTGTACTTTTCTTCAAGTATTTGTAAATTATATTTTGTTCAAATATTTTTGTTATTTTTTTGTAAATTGTTCTAAAACACACTAATTTTAAACTTTCATGGAATGCAAGCAACTTAAAATGATACAGAATGTTTGTTCCGAAAATTTTCTGAAAAATAGTACATTTTGTCTACTTTAATACTGTTAAAAAAATCATGCATGTACATATATAGCCCGATTTTTATTTTATTTTTTCGAAAAAACTCCAGTAGCTCAACAGCTTAAGTGCAGACTTTTTTTTATCAAACAAGTAGACAGTGGGACAGAATAGAACATTTTTGGAAATAAATCTGTAACCTCTAATCGGCTGATTGGATTTACATAAAATTTCACATAGACGTAGCAGAGAAGAGTAAAATTTTAAGTTTGGAAGGATTATCCTACTTTTATTTCAGGAGCGGAGCTACAGGGGCTCAAAATAGGATACTTATGTCATAGAAAATGTTCAACCACTATCGAATTTTTGTTTCTTGATAAATACTTTGAAAAACATACTTTCATGTACTATTTATCTTATATATTTTTCGAGTTATATGCATTTGAAAATTTAAACAATCTCAATTTTGCAAGATCTTTGTCAAGTTTTTTTTATATATGTATGGAACAACATTTTCAACTGATTTTTTATATATTTTGTAATTAGTTAAAGAACCAAATTATCTATCGAATAAAGGAATTTTGAAGTCAATATCTTTATTGAGTCAAAAAAGGACAAAGATCAGAATACTCTCAAGAAAAAAATTTTTAAATTTCAAAAATATATATTTTTTTTTTCTTTTTGATTAATATAAAAACCAAATGTAAATATTAAAATATTGATATCACCTTTCCCCAATGTGTATCGGGGCAGCACACAAATTTAGATTGTAAAATTTAAACTGTAAATTGTACCAAAGTGATCATTGGTGGTACCACTGTACTTTTTAGGTTCCAATTGTACCAAAAAAAAAAGTACAATGTTATCTCTGACTCCGGTGCATAACTTTGAATTGAAAATCTTTACTTGTTGTAAATTTAGTTTTTTTTTTCTGCAAATTAACGTTTCTTAAAATTTTTATATATTTTTTTTTTAATTAGTACCTAATATTAATGATTAAGAATATAAATAAATCATCCTTCATTTGCTTTTTTAAAATAACATATAAATTCGTAATTATAAATTTTTTTAAATAACTTATAAATAAAATAAATTTTTATATAAAATTTATTGCAACAAAGATCTGCAGATTATTTATTTATTCCCCCAGTGGATGAGCAATTAAACAAAATTAGCAATTATTGATTGAACTTCAACAGTCTCCCCAAATCGTTGACAATTTATTTTCTATTGATAAGAAGTTAATTGGTAATTGATAATCTATGACTTTAGGTGGGTATATATAAAATAGCAGAGGCGGTAATAGAGTAGGAGAACACAAGACTTATTAAAAATATTTATAAAATTATAAATGTGGGTCCTAAGGAAATCTTAAAAAAATAATACAGGTGAGATAGATAGAAATTCTAAACTTTAAGATCTCTTCTATCAATAGAGTTACGATATGAATAAAAATGCATAAATATAAACTAATAATGAAACTAGTGAATAAAGCTGTGTACTTAAGTAAATTTATTTCAGATTAAAAAATAGTAAAATTTTCTTTAAAATGTTTTGAAAATTATTTTAAAACTCTTGAAGTTTTTACCTGATTCAGCGAAAAAATACCTATACTTTTATTTATTTAATAAAGTCCCCTTATTAAAATCTCCATTATCTTCGACAAAACAATTAATTTCATTAAAAATTAAATCTCGCTCGCAAATTTTGACTTTTTTTGTTTGAATATACGTCATTCATATTTAATGTCAACAATATTATCATTAATTTTATTAAAAAATTTATTTATTATCTTTATTGTTATTATAAATAATTTTCTTATCATTTACTAAATTAAATTACTTTCAATCCCCAAGTGACCCATTTAGAACAGATCAATTGCAACAATAAAATAATCGAAACTTTTAAACATCTGAAGCAAACTAGAATCAAATCAGTTATAATAATGAGTATTTGAACCTTATCTTTAAGTACATATAAACGTAAGTATAAGTTGATTATTACTACATACTCTCTCTTTTTGGCAGCCATGAACTTGTTGTAGGAATTCAAGTTTAGATAAGATTTCATAGGGGGGCAACATATACAATAGAAATTTTGTAGAGATAGAACAAATACGCAAAAAAAAAATTTGTTTGGTACTACAGTTGAGGAAAAATAAAAAGCATTTCATTACTTTATTTAGAAAGATTATATTGAGAATTTGAAAATTAAACTGTGTTTAAGTAAGTATTAAATTTGTTTAACTAATTGATCTTTCATTACAGTTTTAAAAATAAACTAATATTCACTCAGTTTATGTTTAATAAACAAAATAAAAACAAATATATCAAGTTTAAACTAAGTTTAATGAGCAAAATTAATCTGCAATCAAAAGTATTCTTTATAACACTTTAAAGTTAATTCTTTAAATTATTTAATAGATTATTTAATATGTTCCATATTGACTTTTAAACAGTATATTGCAATAAATTAAATTATAATACATTCAACCCTTTAAAATAATTTTATTTTTGTTTACATATCACATTAAATTTTAAAATTCCAAAACATTGCAGACATTTGCCTGTTGTTTATTCATACCTTAAAGTAAATTCACTTTTCCTGTCCATTGCAATTAATATTTATTTAATTTGTTTTCAATTTTATGTTAATTAAAATTTCCATAGGCTTAAGTATTCAGTTTTAATTAAGCCCATTTATTCTATTGTACCTCTATATTTAAATTTTCTTCAAAGTTGTTGTAGTCTTTCCTTTTAAAATAGATAGAGAGAGGTAGTAAGTGAGAGAATATGCAAATTAAATTTTATTTACATTTAGAAAAACAAAAAAGAAAATAAAAAAACAAATTGCGACGCCATAGATAAGTTTGATAACTATCAATTAAAAGCCTCTGAAATAGAAAACATTGGGCACGACTTAAATTGAGTTTAATTTTAATTCAAGTAAAATATTTTTTCTTCTATGGACAAATATAACTAACGATAACTTTTCTATATAAAAGTTTAGCTAATGATAACTTTTGTATAGAAAAGATAAGCTAACGATAACTTTTCTATATAGAAGTCAAAGTATCGATAATTCTTCTATAGGAAAATCCTAACATCGATAACATTTCTACAGAAAAGTCTTAATATCGATAACCGTTCTATAGAAAAGTTCTGATACCGATAACCTACCTGATATGGATAATTTTTCTATAGAAAAGTCCTGATATCGAAATCTTTCTACAAAAAAAGTTAAGTTATCGATAACTTTTCTATAGAAGTCAAGTTATTAATAACTTTTGTATAGAAAAGTCAAGTTATCGATAACTTTTCTTTAGAAAAGTTAAGTAATCGATAACTTTTTTTAGAAAAGTTAAGTAATCGATACATTTTCTTTAGAAAAGTAAAAAAAAGTTATCGATAACTTTACTTTTCTATAGAAAATTAAATCTATCGACAACTCCTCTATAGAAAAGTAAAGTTATTGACAGCTTTTCTATAGAAAAGTAAAGTTATCGATAACATTTCTATAGAATAGTTATCGATAACTTTTCTATAGAAAAGTCAAGTTATCGATAACTTTTCCATAGAAAAGTCAAGTTATCGATAACTTTTCCACAGAAAATTCAAGTTATCGATAACTTTTCTATAGAAAAGTCAAGTTATCAATAACTTTTCTAGAGAAAAGTGTAGTTATCGATAACTTTTCTATAGAAAGGTCAAGTTATCGATAACTTTTCTATAGAAAAGTCATGCTATCGATAAATTTTCTATATAAAAGTTAAGTAACCGATAACTTTTATATAGAAAAGTTAAGTAATCGATACCTTTTATTTAGAAAAGTTAATTAATCGATAAAAGTTAAGTAAATCTATCGACAACTCGTCTATAGAAAAGTAAAGTTATCGATTACTTTTCCATAGAAAAGTCATTTTGTCGATAACTTTTCCATAGAAAAGTAATTTTATCGATAACTTTTCCATAGAAAAGTAATTTTATCGATAACTTTTCCATAGAAAATTCAAGTTATCGATAACTTTTCCATAGAAAATTCAAGTTATCAATAACTTTTCTATAGAAAAGTGTAGTTATCGATAACTTTTCGATAGAAAGGTCAAGTTATCGATAACTTTTCTATATAAAAGTCATGTTATCGATAAATTTCCTATATAAAAGTTAAGTAACCGATAACTTTTCTATAGAAAAAGTAATCGATACCTTTTATTTAGAAAAGTTAAGTAATCGATAAAAGTTAAGTAAATCTATTGACAACTCGTCTATAGAAAAGTAAAGTTATCGATAACATTTCTATAGAAAAGTCGAGTTATCGATAACTTTTCTATAGAAAATTCAAGTTATCGATAACTTTTCTATATAAAAGTTAAGTAACCGATAACTTTTCTATAAAAAGTCATGTTATCGATCATTTTTCTGAATGAAAGTCATGCTTGCGATAAGTTTTCTACAGAAAAGTGATGTTACCGATAAGTTTCTTATAGAAGTCATGTTATCGAAGTTTTCTATACAAGGCATGTTATCGATAACTTTTCTATAGAAAAGTCAAGTTATTGAAAACTTTTCTATAGAAAAGTCAAGTTATCGATAACTTTTCTATAGAAAAGTCAAGTTATCAATAACATTTCTATAGAAAAGTCAAGTTATCGATAACTTTTCTATAGAAAAGTCATATTATCGATAAATTTTCTGTGAAAATGTCTAAAAAAGTCAAATTATTGATGTTTTTTTAAGAAAATTTCTCTATTTTGTATGCATCGATCTTTCAAAGGGAAAAGTTGTTGTAAATTATAATTTAATATAATTTGGACGCACTCAGCTTTTATATTTTTCCCGTTTCTGCGATCTGTTTTTATTGAATGAATTATGATTTCATTTAAAAATGTTTATTTACGTTTTATTTAAAAAGCGTATTAAATAAACAAAGAAAACATTTAGTTGCCGGCTTATTAACACGTGATTTAAACTATTTTATAGTCGTCTACAATTTCAGATTAAATTAAAAATAGTTTTTAACAAAACATTATGCAAATTTTGAATTCTAGCATTGATTTAAGCAAATGGTTGGTTGTAAGTGTTTAAAGTATTTTAAGGATTTAATAGAATACAAAAAGTTATAACTATTGGCTGTTATGCAAATTAAAATGTATATGCTGAATATGTTTTTATTTATCAGAAGAACTTTTGATTTACTTAAACAAATTTTTATTTTAAACTAAAACACCAAAACTTTGTTCTATATATAACATTTTTATATTATGCAGGTTTTAGTTACAAATAACTGTTAACTGGTTTTTGTGAAAGTAAAACTTATAAAATGCCTTTAAAGTTAAATAAAATGTTACCTAAAATATTTCGGGACATCATTTTTTAGCGGGCAACAGGATTTTATTTAAATTTTAATATTAATTTCTTTATAAAACCAAACACTTTCTATTCACGTTCTTTCACTTAAAAAACACTCACACGTTTATTATAAAATTTGTTTTAATTTATAATCAATTTACGATTCGTTCAATTCTTAGTTATTTAAAAAACCAAACCGTTCCAAACCAACTCAAGTATGCAACTGAACATAAAATTCCAATAAACAATCGCACCAGAAATAATAACAGGCTGAATGTCTGTGCAATAAGGAAAAACGATACGTTTTGTAAATACATACGAGGTTCATTTCAATTTATTAATTAAATATCTCTTTATAACGCAATCTCTTTCTCTCTTTTTATTCCCTAACTCGTACAGGGAATGAGTACAAGTTATCGAAAAGTAAACTTGAATTGTATTTGTGATATTTACTAGAAGTAATAAGTAGAGAGGGTAGATAATATTTACCGGTTACACTTTCAAGTGTAAATACTCTTTGATACACTACACAATTGTAGGTGGAATAATATTAAGTAATAATGTTTGCAACTTAATCGTTTTTAATGTTAAAAATTATCGATATCGATTTAGTTTTCGAGAGAAAAGTTATCGATAACATGAATTTTTTTATAGAAATGTTATCGATAGCATGACTTTTTTATAGAAAAGTTATCGATATGATGACTTTTATATAAAAGTTGTTGATAACTTGACTTTTCTATAGAAAAGTTATCGACAACTTGACTTTTCTATTGAAAAGATATCGATCACTTGACTTTTCTATAGAAAAGTTATCGACAACTTGACTTTTCTATAGAAAAGTTATCGATCACTTGACTTTTCTATAGAAAAGATATCGATAATTGGACTTTTATATATAAAACTTATCGATATCAGGGCTAATCTATAGATATTATATGATGACTTTTCTATAGCAAACTTATCGATAACTTTACTTTGCTACAGAATACTTATCGATATCATGTTTTCTATAAAAAGTTATCGATATCACACTGTGTATTCAATAGAAGTTATCGATATTATACCTACTTTTATCGATAGTTATCGATATCATAATTTTCTATACAAAAGTTATCGATAACTGAACTTTTCTATAGAAAAGATATTGATAACTGAACTTTTCTACAGAAAAGATATCGATAACTGGACTTTTCTATATAAAAGCTATGGAATAATTTGTCATAAATAATAGAGGATTTATCATAATAAGTTGGGTTTTTGCACCCTGTATTTCAAATGTTAATAACATTTTGCATATGTAAATATTCGTATGCACATGTGTACATTACTTAAGTTGACTCTCAGCCTTGGAAAAACACTAATAAAATGTAGGTAGAAAGAAAATGCCTCAAACACCAAACTAGTTATAGAAATCTATTTTTAGATCGAAAATATTTACTATGAACTTGTTAGGAAATCTTACTTACATGCCAAAACTTCATTTGAAGTCTAATGTTTCTGGAAGTCTCAACGATTATGTATTAAAAGATACCCTACGGGACCCCATTTTTAATATTGGAGTTAGTTTATTTTAAAACTTAGCAAGTTATTCGATTTACAGCTATTTCTAATCTATTGATATTTAAAATTCTCTGAAATTAACAAAAACCTTTTTTTTATTAAAACTCCGTTTTTTTTAATGCATTTTTTAATATTTTTGTTTTTTTATTTTTTAATTTATATTTTTGTTAATTTTATTATTTTTATTGACAAACTACAAAATAAAGCCTTGTTTTTTATTAAATTTTAGTTGATATTCTTTGTTGTTTTCTCTGGTTTTTTATAAAACTAAAATTTGTTTTAGCAAAATAATAAAAATTGTGTAGATATTATTATTAATATGTATAGTTATTTAAAAAGTTATAAAACTTAGATAACGATTTTAAACGAAAATTCAAATAAAAATTACAAAATATAAATTTAAAACAGATATAAAAAAACAACTTTAAAACTCATTGCCAGGCAGTTAATCAAAAAGGACGAATTTTAATAGAATAATTAAAAAATGTCATTAATTTTTACAATTAAATGTTTATATTTTTTATTGTGTTGAAAACATTAAATAAATATGTTTTCAAAATTTCTCTCCTTCCAAAACAAAGACTAACAAGATGGGAAAGTGTCTCTCTCTCTTTTTTTCAGCTAGACAAGAGAATTTATTTATTTATTTATTTCTTTCTTTCTTTATTTATTTATTTATTTATTTATTTATTTATTTATTTATTTATTTATTTATTTATTTATTTATTTATTTATTTATTTATTTATTTATATAATTAATAATTTTGTTTTTTAACTCAAAAAGTACTATTTAAAAAAATATATTTTTCGAAAAAGGTTAAATAAAAAAAAAAATCAATTTTGAAATCATTGACAATTTTTAGAAAATGTATAATTTTCCAACAAAAGTTTAAAAAAAATAAAATAAAAGTACAATAAAAAAAATTCAGACGTACCCAGGAAAAATTGTATTAGTTATACAACTAGTTCCAGAACGCATGAAAATAGCCTGTATTTGTTATACTTTTTGTTTTAAATTCTCACCTTTAAAACTAGTATTGTAAAAGTATTACCTAGCCAGTTCCCATTCTATGGAACATTTTCCTTATTCAATGATTTTTGTTCGAAATTGTTAGACTCAGAACATATTCCATAGAAGCATTAGGGAACGGTTTCAGAACCTTTTTTTATTTCATATTCTTATGAGCCATTTCCTAAAGGGCACTTTTTAAATAAATTTAATTTTGTTAAACTCTTTTGGTTTTTTTTTAATTATTGAAAATTTTGATATGTTTTGTTCATAGTTGTTACTTGTGAATAAAATAAAAAATTAAAATACTTTTTATTTCATTTCCATTTATTATTTTTAATGTAAAATATTTATTAATTATTAATTAATTTATTAATTAATTTGAAAATAAAAATATTAAGGATTTCTATTTATGCTAATTCAAGTGAATTTATTATAATTTTATATCCGATCTGAACTTGAATAATATTCATAAGAATAGAGTAACACATAGAGACGAAATTCTCGATTGACTATTAAATAAAATTGTTTTTTTGTAAACAAAAATTTCTTTTCATTTTCTTTTGGCAACAACAAAATGTATTTGATTACATATATTTTGTTGTTGCATGAGTTAGGTTTTTGACAACCGATTTAGGTTTTTGATAATTAGTTTCGTCTCTTGTTTCTCTTTGTTCATAAGTATTTTATTTAAATAAAAAAAGTAATATTCAGCCACAAAAGGTTTGAATAAAAAAAATTATAAAATTTTTTTAAATATTCAAGTATAAAAAAAAATATTTAACTTATTTTTCTTTTTCCAAACAAATTTAAAACTATTCAAACAATTTTATGTTGAATAAAAATAATCAAAAATTTTCTATAAATAAAAAAAAAAATAAATAATAAATGTTTTGAAACATATTTTATTTTATTTTTAAAATAGAAAAACAAATAAAGAGCAATTCGTCAGCGAAAATGCAAAACAACGTAACATCACTTTTCATCTTTACAGGAAGCACAAAAAACTTTCTAAAATCTAAACGAATTGTCCTACAAACAAGATTTTTGGGTTATTACATCCTTAAATATTGCCTAATATATCGATGTTGAATATTTTTATTTTTATTAAATATTTTTTAAGTTATGTGGTTTACGTTTTTTAAGATTTTAATTTTCTGAATTGTCCTACAAACAAGATTTTTGGGTTATTACATCCTTAAATATTGCCTAATATATCGATGTTGAATATTTTTATTTTTATTAAATATTTTTTAAGTTATGTGGTTTACGTTTTTTAAGATTTTAATTTTCTGAAGCCAAAACAACGTAACATCAATACAAATTTTAGAAAAATTGTTATTAATAAGATTTCTGATAACTTTTACTCCAAAATTTTAATAGATATTATATTTGTAATAATTTGCAATCTAAATTCGTAAAAAAAAAGAAAAACTATTTTTTTATTTTTTTAACAAATGTGATGTTACGTTATTTTGACTTAAGAAAATCATTGCCTTAGTTCATATAATCGTTATTTTTTGAGCTACAAGTCTGAAAATTTATGATCACGCGTATTTTGAAAAAATAAACTATATTTCATCAAAAACACAAATTTGAAAATTTTGATGTTACGTTGTTTTGCATTTTCGGTGACGAATTGTATAGTTGAAAAATTAGTTGAAGAATTTTGAATTTGATTAAAATTTTATAAATTCATATTCGAATACTTCTGTGGAAATTTTGTTTTATCTGACTTGTTAACAAATGAAATAACATTTTAATTCAAATTAATTTAGTAACTGAAAATCATATTACAAAGAGTATAAAATGATTTGAAACTATTTTATTTCTAAAAATATAAATAAAATATAAAAATAATTTATTTTTAATAAATATTTTGAATGAAAATATTCACAATGAACAGCTATGGCTTTGTTCAAGTTTTTGAAACTGTTCTAGGAAGCCATTTGGGATCAAGTAATTTGTTCAGAGAAGTGATGTATAAGTCATACAGAATAAGTTCTTAAACATACATTCCCTACTCCATGAGTGCCAGAATTGGTTGTGACAACACTAGTTCAAAGGATATTAATAAAGAATCTGAAGTGATTTTATAACGTGTTCTAAAATTTTTCCTAGGTAGATACTTATTTTAAACGATACCTTTTGTAAAAAAAATACATTTTCTCTGTAAGTTTACAAAAGGATATATCTTTAAAAACAAATCCAAACGAATAAATTACTAAACTTGTTTTGTAAGCAAATATTGAATTAAAATACCAAATAATTTAAAAAAATATTTAAGGTTAAGTTTAAACAAATCGTCATAAAATTGAATTAACACTAACAATTTTTTTACAATAATCAATCTTGGAATATTATTTTTGCGTGAGCCATTCAGGGAATATAAATTTTTTCCGAAATCTTTTTAAACAATCTTCAGTTAAATTGCTCTGCAAATTACTGCCTGGTTTATATGAAAGGATAATTATAATAAAATGTATGTTTGTGTAAAATTTTTTTTTTTTTTTTTTCAATGTTTAACATTTTGCTGTTTTGTTTTAATAATTAATAACTTGGTGTTGTATTTGTTTTCTTTAATATTTAATGGTGAGTCTCTGATTTTTTATTATTATTTTTTTAATTCATTATTTTATTGTTTTGTAACAAATTAATTGTTTATTTGTTTCTTAATTAATTTGCAAAGCTTTGATTATTTCTATTATTTTGTATTAAAAATATAACAGCCCAACATAAAATATTTTAAAAATTGTCCAAAGTTTTTATACAATTCCTGTTTTTTTTTTTTCTTTCCTTTAAAAAAATTGTTAGGAATAAAATTAAATAAATAGTTGGCTGGTTTTTGTTTCTAATTTTTCTTTAAATCTGTATAATTAAGTGCTGAGTTGTTGTTTCTATTTATTTATTTAAATATTATTGCTTAAAAAATTAGTTTATATTTTTATTATTACTTTTAAATTTTTATTTATTTTTGCAATAAAATTATAAATTATAATTTTTTTCTAATGCCACAAAAAACACACTTACATACATACAACACAACATAGTAAAGGAACCAAACAAATAAATAAACTATACAAATTATGGGATTTATTTAAAGGACTTTTGTTTAAAAAATATATAAATAATAGACATGTGTTTAAGACTTTAAATTTAAATAAATATTTTAACAAATTATTTGTTTTTTTTTTTCTTTTATCTTTATGGTTTTTTTTATAGGGAACATGATATTTTTGAAATATATGCTTAATAGTTTTTGTTTTAATTTTTAAGATATTTAATTACTTTATTATTTTTTTAATTAAGTTTTAATAGTGAAATAGTTTATTCTTTTAATGTTAAAGTTTCATAGTTTTTTTGTTTTGTTTTTATTTTGTCGGGTTTTAATTTTCACCTTTCTTTTTTTTAATTTTTATTTGTTTATCTTAAATTAAGAAAATAATTAAAATGTAACAAGCAGAAGAAACAAAATTTACAAAGCCGGACCACCGCCGGGATATTCATCATAATCATCACATTCGTCTAGAAAATCTGAAAATAAATCTGGACTAGCATCGTAGTCTATATGTGTTTCTGATTTTTCTATATTTGCCGCCATTTGACGTAAATTTTCAACACCAGCCAAAAGTTGCCTGAAACGGAAACCAATAAGGAAATGTTAAAAAGGAATGGGGGTATAGATAAATTGTAAACTATAATATAGTAGGGGCTAGACCAGAGACTAGGAAGAACTAAAGACCAAACTATAGTCTAAGCTATATAATAAAGACTGGGCTATAGTTTAGACTATAAACTAGACTATAGTT
This sequence comes from Protophormia terraenovae, assembly GCA_951394005.1. Lineage (NCBI taxonomy): Eukaryota > Metazoa > Arthropoda > Insecta > Diptera > Calliphoridae > Protophormia > Protophormia terraenovae. The sequence goes on along the minus strand of OX596075.1, from coordinate 14,659,863 downwards.
TTAACTATATACTAGACTAATATTTTAAACTAAAGTTTATAATATAGTACAGACTAAAGTCTAAACTATAGTCTCAACTGCAGATTAATCTATAATATTTACTTACTTCAGGTTCTGTTCTGCATTTGATGCTGCCCTTCGCAAATCTCTTGATAACTGGTGTTGTCTGGACGGTCTAATGCCTAAAGCGGTACCAACACCACCCCCCGAACTAGCCGCAACACTGCCCACACTACCTCCACCAATGCCTCCAATTGCTGTTCCAGTTACAGCTGCTGTTGCCGCAGTACGTGTTGTACTAGAGACAGCAGCTGCAGCATAAGAACGATCACAGCTCTGTACACTACAACCACCCACTGCACCTTCTTCACGCATTAATTCTTTTTCACGCCTTAGCATTTCCACTTCGGCTGTTAACTGTTGCACTTGTTGTTTGAGTTTTGCCACATGCGTCTGTACAGCATTTGTATGTTTTTTATTACTATCCAACGTTTCTTCGGCTTCGGTTTTATGTTGCCTTTGCTGTTCTATCAGTTGACGTTCCAAATTGTTGGCTCTTAAGGTCTGTTCATTGAGAGCCAATCTGGTATCATTTAATTCCCTTTGCAAACGTTCATTATCCGAGCGTAAACGTGAAAGTTGATTATTAATGGAGGATTCTTCAGGTGAACCTATGGAATTGGAGGGTAGACCAGCGGCAACATCAGCTAGACGTTGAGATGAATGTATGATAGGGCCATCGGAAAGAAAATCCGGTAACATTTTAGAGCCCACTGAAGAGGAGGGTGGTTCCGGTAGACCCATATTAAAATCACCCCTATCTGCAGGACCGGGTAAAGGAGCATTATCTAGGTGTAAAGGGCGGTTGTTGGAATTATGTATTGCGCCCACTTGGCATCCACCTGAAGCCTGAGCCCCTGTCAAATCTTCGATAAAGGAATTGATAGGTGATGAGGGCGGTGAATTAACATGCATATCATTGGCATACCAAGCATCCATCCAATGATCTTGTACAAAATCCGGTAAAGCCGCAGCAGCTGCAGCAGCTCCCCCTGGCAAAGGATTGGCTGTTTGAAAATCGGAAGGCCTAGAACAGTGAGCTGTTTTGCGACTGTTAGAGGAAGCCCCGGCTCCACTGCCATTCATACCACAAGAATTGGAAGTTAAAGGCAAGTCTAATTTCAATTTGGCAGCCGTTGTAGGATTTTGATTTGTATTTAAAGCTAAACGTGTAGGTCTGCTATCTTTGGTGGTGGCACCTATACCCACACGTCTACGAGGCGAGGTTTGAGGTCTGGGCATATCATAATTAGAATACGAACGGGGTACATACGAGCTGCCACGTTCATAATCTGAGGAATTTGTTGACATTGTGGGACAATTTGAGGGGAGTTGCCATTCTAAAAGAAAATACAATTAAAATAAAGAAAATATAGATTTTTTTCTTTTATAATTTTACCCTGAAAACGATCACGTTCTCTTTCATCGCCATAAAGACGAAAATCTGATGATGTCGATGGACCACCAGCATTAGCTTCGGCTGCTGGTAAATCTGCTGTTGTAGAGGAGCCTGCATATTCGGCCAAACTCGCCTGCGAGTCAAATGAGGAAAACCTAGGTGACCTTTTCATTTTTGTAGCCGCAGACTGTGTGTCATTTAAACCACCTACTGTTAGGGAAGCTATAGAGCTGGAGGATACCGAATTCGATTGAGGTACCTTTGGCCTAGCCCCCGTGGATGTCTGTAGAGAACGTGTTGAAGTGGTAGCATTTGTAGAAGATGATGTTGTGGACGTACTATTAGCTGGTGGGTCCAACGAAGTTACCGTGGTAGAAGGTGCTGTAGGCACACTATTACTACTTAAGAAATGTTTAAAAGAAAACGAGGAATTTTGTGTAGGTGGCTGTTGCTGGACGTTATGTGTAGGGGCAGACTCAGTTGCCGTCGATTGTATATTAAAATTGCTTTCATTTAAACCCACCGGTCCCAGGGTGGCTCTGATATTTGTATAATCCCCATAGGCTGCCTGACTTGTGGCAGGCTGTGACCGGTGACCATTTATACACAAATCAGCCACTAAATCATTAAGTTTACCTTTGCTTGCCGTAGGCAGTGCTAAATTATCTTCATTTGAGTCTTTGTTTTCAGAAACCAATTGGTCGCTGCTACTTTCAGGTTTGTTAATCTTAAAACTATCGTCCAAAGATTTTTCTGTCTCTTCATTGGTTTTTGTATTATGTTGTTGATTCTGTTGCTGTTGATCATTTTCATGGGCCATATTTGTTGTTAACAATTTATTGCAAAGACGTATTATGGTTTTATAAGCCAAAATTTTGCTTTTTTTTTTCTTCAACTTTTTTCTTTCTAGTGTTTTGTCTTGTTTTTTTTTCTATCCCAGTTACGAGGTCTCTAACAATGTTCTTCTTCTTTTTCTTGGATTTATTTTCTTTAACGTGAGGAAATTTGTTTAATTTTGAATGGAATATATTTTTCCATTAAATTCTATTTATTTAAGTTTTTGTTTTTAAAGTAATTTTATAAATTAATTCGATTTAATAATAAAAACTAGAGATTTTTTTCTTGCTATTTTCAAGTTTTTTCTTGTGTGACAATGAAAATGTTGACACTTTTTGTTGTTGTGTTTTTATTTGCTGTTAATTTTGACATTACTGCAAAGGGTTTGATGGGCTTACACAACATAAAGATGCCACCCATAAAAGCGATAAATTAATTTAATAACTATTCCTTATTTTTAAAGAAATATAACGAAAATAATAAAGAAAACAAATAAATGAAATTATAAATAATTATAATTTCATAATTATTTCAAAATAAATACCTAATTAGTGATTTCAAAAATCTGCTTAAAAACGTCTATACAAGTGGCATCTTTATCTTAAAAAAACTAAACTAAATTGGCAGTACTTTCATGTAAACAAAAACAGCTGTCATAAAGCCCAAATTACAATAGCGCGTAGTCAGCAGCAGTGTGTGCTGCTATAATCAGCTGATTATTTAGAATGCACTGTGAGTGCTATATAAAGGAGTATTGGTTACAAACCATTTTAAAATGGTCACTTTAAATGGTTAAAATATATGCTTCTATGGTACAATAAATCATTACGAGTTTTTTTTCCATGAAAATCGGTTGGACAATAAAAGCCACTGATGGATGAAGTACCGAATACGGATATCAGCACCAAAACTGACATCCGGAGTTCAAACAATGTTGCGTTAAAACTTGCCAAAAAAATATTTTCATTGAAGTTAAAAATTATTTTATAACATACTAAAACAAAAAATATAAAAAAAAAGTTTTTAAAAAAAATGTTTTTCTTCAAGTACAAAATAATAAAGTTCTCAAAAAAAAAAAAAAAAAATTCCAAAGAAAACAAAACACAAAAAAACTTTTCTTTTTGTACAATAATTTTTCATTTCAAAGTCAAATATTTATGAAATTTAAAATAAAATATTGATAATAAATTCAAATTTTTAAGACAAATAATGAACAAATTAAATGATTTTGTTCATATTTATCAACAGTTTTCATCACAAACTAAGATAAATTCATATGAATGTTTGTATGGAGTATTTTATCTGATAACGATGTTCTCATCTCAAATGAAAATTTATTTCATTCTAAGGTACCGCGTCTCAAAAGTTTGGTTCCTATATCTGCCGAAGGAACAATATGAAAATTTGGTATCGTAAGAATGGACTTTGGGGCTGGTATTTAATGACGTAACAAAAATTTAGGACAAGGTCCAAATAAATCCAAAATGTTGCAATTTTTCACAAAAAATTTAAAAATTTGAATTTTTTACACAAATATTTAAAAAATTGGGATCAAAATAATACAATATAATCCTATAGCAGTTATACCAAAACAAGTTTTTCTGTTTTTATACACTACACCACCATAGGTATGTTGGTGCATTATTTATCACTTAAATCACTTTCTTAGTCGATTTAACAATTTCCGTCCGTCTGGTCGGCTTTCTTGCTGGCTGGCTGTCCATATAAAGCTTATGCGCAGTTTGAAGGTAATTTGATGAAATTTGGTACATATGCTTTCTTCAACACAAGGACGAACCAAAATTTTGATCTTATTTGAATCTGGTCCTAAATTTTTCGTATGTCATTAAATGCTCGCTCTAAAGTCCTTTCTTACGATACCAAATTTGTATATTGTTATTGAAAAAAGAACCTATTTTCATTTTGATCTTGCTCACGAAAGGATAATTTCAGGACCAAAATGTTGAGAAACGGTACCTTAGAATGAATCAAATTTTTTTTTATTTTTTCAATGAAAACTTAAAATTTTATGTTTTTTGTTCGTAATTTCTGATCTCTGCTTTAAAGGTAGCAAAACTAAACTTCTTCGTACTGTGGGTCATCTGTCGTCAGTTTATTCAATTTTGATATTTTTTAGTTCTTTATTTTTTCCTCCTGAAAATCGATTTTCGACTAAAATCGAAATCGATTTACCTTTCCCTAGACAGTATTTATATCCTAAAGGATAATTTGTTGCAGAGTGCAAAAAATCAGGGCATATTATCATATTTTTGATATTGCCAACATAACGATCCGAATAATAAATTTTGTATTGTGTACAATTTGCTAATATATAAAGTCGCCAGACCTCAATATTATTGAAAATTTGTGGTCCATATTGGAAATTTACATAATAAAATAGGTGTTAGGCCCTAAAAATGCACTGTAAACACTAGGGTGATCGATTATTCGACTTTTTGGAGAAACCGGTTTTCGAATAGTTCGAATAGTTGGTATTTTGAAAAAACCGGTTGCACTTTTTTAAATTCAGAAAAAAACCGGTTAACCGGTTTTTTTGTAGAAGTTAATATTTCTATCAAAAGACTACATTTCTTAAAGAAAAATCAATAAATCTTTTGTTGTTCAAGTTAAAATTTATTAAACATAATTATTTTTGGAAATAACTATTAACCCATTAAGAACGAGAAAGAAAGATATAGTCGGCCAAGCCCGACAATATCTACACCATTGTGTGCATCAAAATTAGGGGAGGAGTCTTTTTTTCTAGACCTGTGGGATTGTGGACCAATACTATGGTTAATTATGGACCGATCTTCATAAAATTCCGCACATAGATTTAAACTTATATGGAAATTACATGTGCAAAAATTCTTGCTACATTTATGGGATTTATGATCGTTAAACCACCTTTTCCAGGAGGATATTTTTATGGAGGCTTGGTGAAATGATGGACTGATCACAGCCAATTTCAACACAATTCGTCCTTGGTCTATAAGAAAATTTCACAAATTTATGTTCAAAATTGCGACCTGTATTTTGATTTCAAGGTTTACATGGACGGACAGACGGTCAGACGGACGGACGTACATCGTTAAATCGACTTGAAGCCGATTGATATAAACTAAGACCAATATTTTTACAAACATCAGCACAAACGCATAGTACCCTTCCAACCTATGGTGGTCTAGGGTATAAATGTTGTAAGAAAATAATCATCAAAACTGATAATTAGCTTTTACTTATCATAAACAACCATGGGTTAATATGAAGAAGCCAGAATCAATTTTATTTAAAAAGATTCTGCATGTGAAACTTTTTGTAAAACAAAATCTTTGAATATGTTTAAAAATATTTTTAAAACATTACAAATAACACTATGAATTAAAAAAAATCATAAATTTCGATTCAAATATCAGTATTTAGTACATGTTTTTTTTAAATAAAAAGCGATTTTTAAAACCGGTTTTTTGTGTTTAAAAAAACCGGTCTATTCGACATTCGAAAAATGAACATTTTGAAAAAACCGACAGCACATTGACAGAAAAAACCGGTTTAAAAACCGGTTGGAAAACCAAGTCGATCACCCTAGTAAACACATTTCGCATAATATTACACAAAAACTGGACGCACGCAAACTGCCTCTAATCTGTTGCATACAATTAAGACTACCATTCCACATAAAAAATAATCAGGTATGTGATGAAAATCGATTTCGAGCAAAAAACGAAAAAGGTTGTGATACACATACAATTTTTGATTTCAATTTCGTTTTATTGTAAAAACGAAATCGATTTCATTTTCCATTCTGTTTTATGAAAATCACAATAAATTAGGTTATGATCATGGTTGTGATAAAAACAAAATTGACATGATTTTATCGTTTTCAAATCGAACAAATTTTGGTACTCGTTGTAAAATTGAATTTGATTAAAACTGTTACAAAAGAATTAGAATCATTAAGTATCATTAAGCATGTGGGTAAAAAATAAAAGCTATATTGTAGAAAGAAAAATAAAATAAATAATAACTTTTAAAGAATATATAATGAGGCAGAGGTTAAGAAAAGTATAGAGATTCTGTAAATCCTAAACTTTTTTATTCTGTTGCGTTAAAACACTGAATTTTAAGTTTAAAACTTTAAATATATTTTGTAATTTGTGATGGAACTTGTGGTGAAGCGATGTACCTTATTGTTTAAAAACCTATCAGACACTCGAATTAAACTGTAACTTCACATATGGGTTTTACAAATTAACTTTTAAGGTTTCTGGATATATCTAAAAATAATGCATTAATTTTCATTTTTGTAGGATTAATTAATTAATGGCAAAAAATTTTAATTTATTATTCGTCCATAGTGTTATTTTTATGGGCAATGTTTTTTTTTTCAGAAGCAAGAAATATCTCCTTTGTGGCAGCTTCACGCAAAATCTATAAAACTTAACTTTTTATAATTTTTTATTAAAAAATTAACATAAAAACATTAAAATGAAATTAATTTAATCAAAAATGGAAAATGAAAACGTTCGGAGTTCATCACAACCTAATTGATTTAAGAATTTACTTTTGAAATCGATCGAATTTCATCACATACCTGAATGTAATTATCGGTCGTAATTTTAATTTTTTTTTATGTCATAAGTGGGTTTATAAAATAAGCTGTGAGATAAAAATATTGGATTTTTTGTTTTCATATCTTTAATTTGCTTAAAGGTAAATTTTAACACTAAATGATGATTCTATATAAAACTAGAAATCTTCTTTCTAATGATACCAAATTTTATTTTTAATTCCTATAATTGTATACTGCATAATTTAAGCTATCACAGCTGAGCCACTGTATATTAGTGTGTAGCAAAATCTCAAGAGTCTTGTAATATGTTATTCACTTTAAAAGGAAGAGGAATAACGACACATGTCTTCAAGATTATCACACGTTACGCTGTAGAGTACATACATACATACATACATACATACATACATACATACATACATACATACATACATACATACATACATACATACATACATACATACATACATACATTTCTCTCTCTCCGGAGTCAGTAACAACTTTAGCGTGTTCATCATAAATCGTCGATGGTTATATGAATTATTTGTTCATCCATATTATGGACGCATTCACTCAATCTTTTTGTATAATAAAAATTCAACATTAATCTCAAGCCAAGAAGCTACTATAGGAAATTACATATACAGCCAAAGCTTCCATAGGCGGTGATTAGAATTGTTGATTAATCGATTAACTGATTAATATGTGTATAGATAAAATAAAGTTTTGTATAACCGATTAATCGCACATCCATAGTATTGACAAAAGTCAAATGATCGTAACATTAATTTCAAAAACAGTCATAAATTTTGTTCCATTTAAGAAAAATTTTATTTGAAAAGTGTTTTTCTATTTATCTAGTATTGAAAACAGTATGACAGCGGACATTTAATTCTTCGACCAATTATTTGTAGGACCAATTTGTTTTTTTGAAAATTTTTAATAATTTATAGCACGAACATCATTTTCGTTACTCATTTTGGTCAAACTCACAACAAATCAAGAGGTTAACTTCAAGAATAATAACTGACATAATTTTAAAAATTAGTTCGGAAAAAAGTTATGTTAATATGAACTAAAATATGAACTAAATACATACTTACCCAATTCACAAAGTATATTATTTGAATTATTGTGTTATATGTTATTTAACATTATGTTCAGACACATATGTTTTTTACTACACAATTTTTAAGTTAAAATAAGAACTTTCTATATGATATTATGAAAACAGCAATTAAAAATGAGGTTTATGAATTCAGTTTCAGAAAAGAACAAATGAGAATGAGATATTCCAATTCAAAATTTGAAAATATCATTTTAATTCAGAAAGGAACATATTAAAATAATATTTTTCTTTTAATTTCAGAATATAACAATGGAAATTTACATTTTTCACATAAATTTCAGAATTGATCATTTGAAAGTGAGATTTTTTATTTAGAATTGAGAAAAAATTAATTGATAATTAGGTTTTCCATTTATAATTTTGAAAATAACAATTTAAATTTGAATTTTTTATTTTAATTTTTGAAAAGAAGAATTTTCATTTAAAATTCAAAAAATACAATTGAAATTTTGAAAAAACTAAATTAAATTCAGAGCTTCAACTGAAATAATATATAGAGTGAAATTTGCATAAAGAGTAAAATTAATTCATACTTTACACTCCAGAAGAATTTGATACAATCTCTAAATTTTATTTGCTTAAAAGTAATATAAATTAAATTGACCTAACATTATGTTATCATTTAAATCTCTCTTATTCAATGTTCTAAGTTTTAATGAATTTTTCTCAATTTCAATTGTTCTTTTCTAAATTTTAAAATAAAAAACTGAATTTCATTTGTGCTCTTCTGAATTTAAAATGTAAAATTTAATTATAAATTGATCTTGTCTAAATTTAAAATATAAAAACTTATTTTAAATTGTTCTTTTCTAAATTTGATATAAAAAACTTATTTTCAAATGTTCTTTTCTGAATGCAAAATAAATAACTTAATTTTCAATTGATATTTTCCAAATTTTGTATAGAAATTGTAATTTCAATTAAACTTTTCTGAAATATTAATGAAATATAGAAATTTCAACAGTTCTTTTCTAAAATTTAAATGAAAAATCTCATGTTCAATTGTTATTTTTAAAAATTTTAATGAAAAATCTAATTTTCCAATGATCTTTTCTAAAATTTAAATAGAAAATCTTATTTTCAATTGATTTTTTAAAAAATACCGTTAAAAGTGGTGTAGTTTTTTAAGAAACACAATAAGTTTAAGCATCACTGTTCACATATAATTTTATTTTGGCCTGTTTTTCGTTTGCCAAAATATTTTCACAAATTGTTGATTTAAATAAAAATTTTACACACAAATACTTTCTAATTCCAAAAATAAAATTTTTAAACAAATAATAAATGTGAACAAATATAAATTTAATTTATAATTTTTTGTTTGTAAACTTTTCGGCAATTTTTACAAATCCATTTTTAAAAAATTTTCTATGTACTAAAAATACTAAAAATTTCTTCCCTGTATGGAAATTTAGATGTTTTTATTGTGTTAAATAATTAAATAACTTAAATCGAGATGTTTTCTGGCTTTGAAATATATGAAAAAACAAGTCAATTTGTTTTTTGGAATAAACATCTGTATTCTGCATTTTTCAATATTACATTTATCATTAAATATAAAATTTAAAATGTAGAATTTGATCCCCTATTATGAAAATATTATCCTGAAGAACAATTTTTAAACAAGAAATTAAACAAAATGTTTGGATCATTTTGATCTATCTAACAGGAAAAGCTTAACCCGCTAACTTTAGGATAAATCTTTAGTACTTGGCTCATTCATCAGATATTTTTTGTTAATAAAATAGTAAAAACGCAATGAATTAAAATATACATATCAGTAGACATAGTAAAATATAATTTTCTAAAGTTTAATTTTTGGAGGTTGATAATTAGCATTTTTATACGATAAGATTTGAAAAAAAAATCTTAAAGAACTTATTAAAATTTTTTGGACGCTTAGGGAAAAATCGGTTTTTTCATCAGCCGTAGGTATTCTTAAAAATTTCCACTGACAACACTGCTCCAGCTTGAAATTTTACATGTGTAGGGAGAAGATCTGTGTCAAGATCATATATACGTTTTTAATAATTTTAAAAATATAAATAATGTTCAAACAAAAAGTCTTCCGTTTTGACACATTAGAAGTACAAAAATACGGTACTCATTTACCTCTCTAATTCACTTAAAATCGTAAATATTTCCCATACTATTTATCCGATTGCAAAGATTAAGGTAGAAAGCTCTTACTTGCGCATTTATAAAAATAAATAAAAAACTTTATAAAAACAACTTTTTTAAATATTTTGTAATTTTTAGTACAAAAAAATAATTTTTTTGTGGAAATAATTTTTTCTAAATAGTCGGCCTTCGGCCGGGCGGAAGGACTTTTAACTCTGTGGTATGTCCAAAAGCGGCTTCGCTAACGTAATTCTTCCTTTTTACTCAACTTTTTTTATAAAAATTATTTTTTTAATGCGAGTTTCTTAGGGAAATTCGATTTTCAAAGCCCTATAACTTCCAAAATATTTAATTGCGCTGACAAATTTTTACATCATTATTTTCACCGATAAAAGTACTATCAATGGCGAAAAAAATCAAATAAATTGGAGCTGAGTTAGGGAGGTCTATTTATGCCAAAAATACAAAAATGTATGATATAAATCTTTTAGGAAATACTTATAAATAATGTTCAAACAAACGGTCTTCGGACCCCCCTATATCTAATGGGACACATTTGTGAACCAATGTTCAGCCGGCTAACAGCCGATTTTGAGCCGCCGCCAATTTTTAGCAAAGCCGCCGCCGCCGTTAAAATCGTTCGGCGCAGGTCTCTGATTTGGATGCATTACCTTTAAAAATTCAATAAAATTACAAGAAGTCATGGATTTTCTGCCTATAAATATAGAACACTATACTCCCACCAAAGAGCAACTTAAACCCTTTCATCAAATCAACTGTACACAACCAGATTGCACCAGTATCTTTACCAATCAAGCCAATTATGAAATGCATTTGGAAAAGCATCATCGTTTAGCTCTCCCAGAGAAATCTACCAATACCAGATTATTTTATTGTCCGGAAGAAAATTGTGTTTATTATTATGGTAAAACTTCGGGTAAACATTTTAAAAATTTCAAATATTTGCGACAACATTATCAAAAAGTCCATATTAGTAAAGATTTTTCCTGTGAAGAATGCAAAAAAGCATTTTCCACCGAGACGCAGCTTAAAAAACATCAAAGAGAAATGTGTGGAAAGAAGTTCATATGTAATGATTGCAATTGGTCCTATGATTCCATGGAAGCTTTGCTAACACATGGCAAGAGAAAGGGACACAATGTCAAGGAAATTTTAGCGTTAAAGAAAAAAGAAGGAAAAATTGCTTTAAAACCTTTAAAGAAAATAAACAAGCAAGAAGTGGCTCCGGAAATACCTAAGCAACAGGTGGCTAAAGAAATTCAAGGTAAGTTTAAAGTAACACAAAGATAAATTTATGGAACTAATAATAACTTTAATCTTCCAGTTGATTTTTCTCCCAAACCAGTATGTGCCACTAGTGTACAAACAGACTTTATGTCTAATATAACAGAAACTAGTAGCAATCAAGACATTTCAAATGCTCTAGATGAAATCCATTCTCTTCTACGCGACATAGAAACTCAAACGGAGCCTCTTTTATCTTCAACATCTGCAGAAAATCACAATTATTTAGATCAAATGTTGGCTCAATCTTCCCATATGTATACACAAACTTGTGATGATTTACTTACCGAGTTGGGTTTAGCTGACATACAAACCCAAACAAATTGGCCTTCACCCGATCCCCATAATGAAACTACTAGTGTTCAATTCACATCAACAGCCACTTCAACTAATCCCTGTATTCATGATGAATTACTTGTATCCACAGAAACACAAACTAGTTTTACACAATGTTTGCTAAATTCTTGTACTGATACCGGTACCAGTACACCACCTGTTACATTTGGCAGTCTCTATCATACTCAACATACACAGACGTGTGATCCTTTATTGGAAAGTTTTGATTTTGGTGGTCAGGCATCGGATTTGATTGATGGTTTTCAGTCAACTTATACGCAGACATGATGGTACGATTGGGATTTCGAGGGAAGTTTGGATAGAGGAGGAGAGGAAGGAGGAGGTGTTGATTCGGATAATAATGCTGGGAGTGTTGAGAAAAAATTCCAAGCTAATGAGAAAGTGTAAAAGGAAATAAAAAGAAAAAATGTTTTGTTAAATTTAAGATTAGATTAATAAATAATTTATAATATTTTAAAATAAATTAAACAATTTAAATATCGGCATAGAATTTGACGAATGACTATTAATCGATTTGCAGACAGCTATGATGTTTGGGTTAGAAAATTTATATAAAAAGGGTGAAAAAGGTGACAAAAAACAGTATCTAATTACAAAGTATTAAAGGAAATAAAAAATTTAATATTAACTGTCTGTTCCAGGATGTTGAGCAAACAAATTTTTTTCTATAAATACAAACTAAAGTCAAAATTGTATGTAACTGCCGTTGCCGTCGTTGGTTTTGTGTTTCTACACTAAAATCTTTTAAAATCAAAAATTTTTAAGGTATAAATAGACCACCCTAATTCAGCTCCGATTTAATTGATTTTTTTTTTTTTTTTTTTTGCCATTGATAGTACTTTTAACGGTGAATATAATGATGTAAAAATTTTTGGCCGCAAATAAATATTTTGGAAGTTATAGGCTTTGAAAATCGAATTTTCCTAAGAAACTCGTATCAAAAAATTTTCGTTATAAAAAAAGTTGGGTAAAAAGAAAGAATTTCGTTAGCGAATCCGCTTTTGGACATACCACAGAGTTAATTAAGAAAAATTATTTCCACAAATTTTTTTTTTTTTTTTCACAAGAAATTATAAAATACTTCAAAAGTTGTGTTTATGAAACTTTATTATTTTTGTAAATGCAACCTTAAGAGCTTTTAATTGACACCTTAATCTTTGCAATCGGATAAATAGTATAGGAAATATTTACGATTTTAAGTGAATTAGGGAGGTAAATGAGTACCATTTTTAAATTACAAAATAGAAAATATTTTTTTTAATTTGTAACAGATTATTTATTATGGTTTGAAATTTATATTTTTAATTTTGTTTTTAACGGTTTATTGTTAATAACATTCACAATAGTTTCATAGTGCTGCCTTATTTTTTTATTATTAAAAGTACTGCCAAGTTTTCCGGCCAATATCTGATGCAGAAAAAAAATCATCATTTCCCACGCAAAACTGGTCGATGAAACTAACATTAATTTTGTTAATGGTTTTTTTATTAACCTGTAAAAAGTAAAAGTTGTTAATTTCGAATTAAAAAAATTTCTTTATAAAGTTTCAATTGTTATCATAATAGAATAATAGAAGGTAGAATCATTAGAGACAGTTTTCAATTTTAATGCTTGTTATGTCAAATAACAGAAAAATAAAAAACAAAGAATAAAAATATAAAAACGTTTTTGTTTACATTTTAATTTTTTTTGTATTGACTTTTTTTTGTGAAATGTATCTGGAAAAAGAGTAGTTTAGACTACAATATACATACAAAACTTTATGCCACCGGCTACTGCCTCACTACCAACAACTTCCAATTATGTCACCTATATCCTGCAATGGAGTTGTCGCAAAAAAACGTTTACTGGAGCTGCAAATAGATGTTCCAGCTGGTCCAGTAGTTACCAATGACAAGGAATATACTTGGCTTCAAAGTTATTGGTAGTTAACGTAGAATTGGTCCATGAAGATAATTTATTCATTGAAAAAATATTTAAAACAATTTTTTACTTATTTTTTTCAGTATCAATATTTTATTTTTTTATTTTTCAGTTTTTGGATATTTTATTTAAATTTTTTACATTTTGTTTTCATTTCTTATTGTTTGACAATTCAGGGTAAAATAAATTGAGAGCACTCTCTGTAATGATTCTACCTTCTGTTATTATATCATGAATTGTTATATTATTTGTTGTACAACACATCAACGAAAGAAGACGAAAAGAAGCTAGTCAAAAGAAAGATCCGCGCCGATCGGTTTTAAGTCGGCTGAGTCGAGCCGCCGGAGGTTTTTCAAGAGCCGCCGCCGTAAAAATTTCGGCTTAGAATGACTCAAATACAGCCGCCGATTTTGGTCAAACTTAATAAATTCAATATAAAACCTTTAGTAAATTCATTACATTTTTGAAATTTAAAACTTTAAGAAAACATCGTATCAAGAAGGAGCATCACGAGAAAAATGATTAATTTGAAAGTATGAGATGTCACTAGAGTCCGACCGAAACCGAAACTAATATTCGGCCAAAAAGCCGAATATTCGGCCGAATCCGAAACTAGCCGAAACTATGTACAGATATATTATTATTTTTGTTTTTATGGAGATTTCTATGTATACTTAAAATGATAATATAATGACAAATATGATCTATATGCAAACAATCTTTTCGTACTTCCAAAAGATAACGACTTGCTTTTGGCCTACATACATCTTTCCAAATACCAAACTGGATTTTTATAAAATGATACGTAAAAACAGTTCTGCAACCTTATTAATTTAGGAAAATTTCAACGTATTTATCTAAAAAGTTTCGGTTTAGGTATTCGGCCAAAATTTTGCCGAAACCCGAATATTGGCCAAAACCGATTTTTTGGCCTAATCCGAAACCTAATATTCGGTCGGACTCTAGATGTCACCGTTTAGATAAATTCTATGGTTTCGTGTTCTCTTTATATACATAATTATTTATGTTTATTTATAACAAAACAAAAAAAAAAAAAAAGACAAAAAGCATTAATAAACGATTTTGAGGTTTAAATATTTGTGTTGCAATCTTTTTTTTTATTACACAAAATACTTGATATATTTTTACAAAAATTGTAGTAAAATTCTTTGATTAACTTTCTCAAAATTTGTTTCTTTAAAAATATTTTTCTTTCATACCTATTATTCTAATCCAATTTCAACTTGCAATCGGTTTATGATATATACATATAACGATAGCTAATAAAAAATTAGTACACCCATATTTCGTAATATTTCGAAAAAGGTAATATAAACGAAAAAATTTCGTATTAAATTTGTTAGTAGTTTTAATTTTTATTGTCAAAGGGTTTGTATGATGAAGATTGAAATTTTACATACGCAGAGAGAAGAGCTATATATTTCTTTTTATAATTTTAAAAATACCTTTTTTGAGATATACTGATTTCAGTGTTATATGTTGAAGTTCGACCATTGAACTTTTGGTGTAATAAATGTTTATATATGTCGTTACTATACGTCTCCACGAAGAAATAACGTCGGCAGAATAAAGGGAAGAAACTTTTATTTCCAACTTTATGTTAAGGGGTGGAGAAAACGTATATGAGAAATTTAAATTTTAATTTGTCTTTTTTAACGAACATTTTATTTCCTTCTACGTTTTTATTTTTCATTTTTCTTTTTAAAACTAAATTAATTAATTTTTCATCTTTGTTTTGTAAAAAGAATTAAAATTTAAAAAAATAGCAATACATTTGACAGTTTATGTTAAACATTATTGCTCAGCTTTGTGTTTAAAAATTTATTGCGAAAAAGATTGCCCAATAGATTTCTTATTGGTCCACACGTAACATTTTAAAGATAGAGATAGAATTTGAAAATTGCGGACACAAAAATGTCTGCGTGGAAACATAGAGCAAACCGTCATATTTTTGAACCGGAAAGAGACATTGGTCTAAAACTTTATGATTTGAAAAACACTTCCAATGGTCAATACTTTTAATGAATTTTATTGAATGCTGCTGTCCGTTTTGAAATGGAATCACTCACTTCGAAACACTTTAGAAGTACAATAAATACAAAAATTTATATTATAAATCTTTTAGGAAATACTTATAAATTATGTTCAAACAAACGGTCTTCGTTGTCCCTTACATCTAAGGGGACTTGGACCCACATTTGTGAACCATTGTGCTCTATAAGACGATGCGAAAACTAGGAAATAAAAAGTTATGTTCACTTTTCAGCCGGCTAACAGCCGATTTTGAGCCGCCACCGGAAATTATTATGAAAGCCGCCGTCGTTAAAATTGTTTGGCGCAGTTCTCTGAGACGCAATGAAAATCAGTGTAAGAAAAATTTTTTCGGTGTTAATAAAACAAACAACAATTGCATAGACACATAGAAAAAATATATACACACACAATTCACATTAAAAAGAAAGTTAATAAATATAAACAAAAAGCGTTGACAATATAAATAATTTAATATGCAAAACATAAACAAACAAAATTGAGATATAAAAAATTTAACCATGAAATCTATTGACAAGTATTACTACAATATATTTTTTTGTTGCTTTTTTGCTTATCGTCTATCCTTCCACAAGGGGGAGGGATGTTGTATATGAAAATAAAAGAAAAAACTAAAAAAATACGGTTTGTTGTAAAGAAAAACAAGAGAAGGATAAATAATCATAATAAAAAATAACAAAAAATATACTAATATTGACATACAACAAAAAGAAAGTGGAAAATTCTGCGTAGAAAGAAAAAGATGTGAAAAAATCATACACAACAAACCGGTCGCAGGAAAAAATACGGAAAATATTAAACGATTTTGTTAGATATTAGCTAAAAGTTTATAGTAATTTTTTTAATAAAAAAAAAAACTACAGAAAATATAAGATAAAACGAAAGAAAGTATTAGCAAAATAAATAATTTATACAATATAATTAGCATTAAATACAAAAAAACGCTGACCATATGTTAAATAAAAGAAAATTTTAATTTTTTTTTGTTATAGTATATCACAAATAAAAAAGAAATAATAAGAAATAAAACAAAAACCCCGAGAAGTAAATTGTGAAAACGGGTGAGGCCAGTAGAGTGTCGAGTCTTTCTTGTAGACTAGCACTGGCCAGGTAAGCTGCGCTAAACTACATGTTATTTGCTGCTGCTAAAATTATAGTTTTTTAAATTTATGCGCAATTTTTTATTATTGCTGATTGTTTTTTTCCTATACGTTTTTAATATTACACAAAAAAGTAATATTTTGCGTTTTGTGGCAAAGTGAACGGCGATTGTATGTGTAAAAGTGTAAATGCTGATAAAAGCTAAATTATAATAAAAAATTGTGGTTTTATTACAACAAATAATCTAAAAAAAGTGCCAAATCTATAAAAAAAAATTATATATATTACAAAAATTATAAAATATACAAAAAAATATGAAATTCACAAGAAAATAAAAAAACCATAACAAGGAAGTGTTGTCTCTTTACTACCTCCTCCTCTCTATTTACTTACAACAACTTTTTTCTAACAATGACCTTAAATCTTGTTTTAAGTTTAAAAAACCATTAAATTAAACTAGAAATATGTAAATGTTAATTATAATAATTAAAGACTACAAAATAGCCGTGTGTTATTTACCTACAATTTGCCATAAAAAGGTAAGTTTTGTTTTGGAAAAAATTTTCTGTTTAATAATTTAAAAACAGCCACCCCCGCCTCTCAGAGCCCGGGTAAGAGCAAAAACAGTCTCTTAAACATAAAAACATACACACACTCTTTAACATCTGTTTAGATTTTAATTAAAAACCTTAAAACATGTCGGGGTTGAACAATAAAAGGCACGTGAGCGTAAGAAATTTAATGAATTGCACAAAATTTACTTTTTAGACAAATGTTTTAAATGTTGTTTATTATTTTTTATAAGATAATAAAGACACGTTTTGTAGTTTAAAAACTTAATAGGATTTGGTTAATTTTAGTTTAGCGTTAATTCGACTTCGCTTTAACTGTTCACTAGGAGAAAACCATAGCTTTGAATGCATCTTTACCAAAGGTATATTGTAATGGATTAATGGCTCATCTATCGTTACGAAACATATACATAAGTTCATCAGAATTGTACTGAAGTTGCCATTCAAAATCGTCTTAGCCTAATTTTGAACAGTTTTCGACCATCTTGCGCACTGCATTTTAATATATCGTTTAAAGTACTTTAAATTTACTTTTATTAATTTCTAAAAAAAAGTAGTAATATTTTTTACTATACATATTTAAAATTTGGAAATGAAGAGTGATCGAAATGAGTCTTTTATATTATTTGAGATCTGTTTAACGCTGAAGAGTAATAAAATAGTAACTTCATATCCTAAGTATTATTGTGTTTTCGGTTACCAGGTTTAATATTGCTGTATTTGTTCTACTTTCTAGCCCTTATAGCGCCAAAATTTTAGGAAAAAAATCAAAATGGAAATATAGCGAATTAAGTTAAAGAGACATTGATAACTTTGAAATAAATTTTCTATTATTTTCTTGAAGTTAACGATGTAAACAAAATTTTAATGATTTAAACCACTTACTAAAGTTTACGTTGGTCACTTATTTTCGAAAATCAATTCTAAAAAAAAGTTCTTGGTGAAATCCGAGCAAAGAAAAAAAGAAATAAAATACAGCATACTTGAAAGCAATTTTATAAGGGAGAGTTTATAATGTAAGTATTACTGAAGCGCATTTATAATAAATCAATTGTTTGAAATGAGTCGCTTAGAAATATAGAAATTGATTTTCCGAAGAACTGTTATCAGGAAAAGTATCTTTCGTATACAATCAATATCTTACTCTGTTCCCTTCTGGGAAGTTTTGTTCAATTAAGTAAGCATTCGATTTTATTGCTTTCAAATAATGAAAATTTGTTACTGGGGTATTAGAAATTGTTTTGTAAATTTTCCGCGTATTAAAGTCTGCCAAAATAATGGAAATGCTTTAAAACTATTTTAAAATACTATTATTGTATTTCTTACACGATTTGGGACAAAATCAAACCTTTGGAATATAGTTGAAATAATAATTTTAACTATGCCAATATTTAAAAGCTGTTATGATGAGGAAATGTTAGCAACTCACTTGTACTCATCAACTAGAATTAAATTTCGTTCTCATCTGCTTGATTTTTCATGTTCGTTTAGAAATAAAATTGCTAATATTCCAATTAAATTGTATTCGATGAATAATTGTTTATTATATTTAAGTCAATCCCTTATTTTGGAGTCTTGATAAGATTATAATGAATAATTTTGGCATACTTGCATTATTTCCTCGATAATGGCATATACAATTTTGTAACAATTGAGTCATACTTTTATAGGAAAAGTTTTAGAGCTACGTCTATGCTATATAGTATTAATTAAGGTAGTTTTACACTGTAATACTTTGTATTAATACCAGAGTTCCATTTTCTATAATACATATCAAAAAATGTATTAAGGAAAGTATTATTAAATGTCATATTTTTTATTTTCTTTATTAAGTAATTTTTTTAAAAAATTGAAAACGAAAAATTAATCAGAATTGATTACAAATAAAACTATAAATAAAAAAGTTTGCGGAAATTTACTACAAGGGATGCAATTACGTTTCAAATATTTCAAGATTTCAACATACAAAGTATTGAAGATATTTACACTGTAATACATTTGAAAATATTTTTGGTATTAATACAAGGTATTATAGTGTTAAACCCCCTTTAGGAAATTACAAAACATAGAATAGAACTAGAAGTTTATGTGAGAGCCACTCTATACTAAATTTTCAAAAAATTTACTCATTTTTTTGAAAATACAAAAACAAAATATATGTGACTACATGTATTTTTTTGTTGTATGAATTAGGTTTTTGACAATTGAATTAGGTTTTTTTCTCTCACATAAATATCTAGTTGTTAATCTATGTTACAAAACTTTTTAATGAAAATCGAAAAAAAATATTTGATCCTTTGACATAAGTTTTGATTTACATAGATTTTCATTTCTGTCAATATATTCTAATACATTCTTATTTAAGGAAAATATTGCAATTCGTAAGACTCAAAGATTATTTTGACATGGGTTTGGTAAACAGTATTCATATTTACAAATATATATTCTGTTGGTGGCGTGAAAATTTCTCCAGACCGCGATCGGGAAAACTTTAAATATGAATTTTAAGCAAATTTTTGAGAAATAATATTAATATTTGATGCTAAATAAAATCTAAATGAGTAGAAGTATTTTAATGAAATTTTTGCACAATAAAAATAAATATTTTAAAATCAGAGAATTAAAAAAGAACTCCCACTTTTTCCTACCAAAATACCTAAAATCCCCGTCCGGGGAAAACTTCCTTCAAAAGTTGACTTTTTTTTAATTTAAATTATCACCCAGCCGTTTTCTATATATAAAACAAAAATATGGGGCTAAATAGCCAAAATATTTAAAAAACAATTAAAAAAACTTTTTCAAAATTGACAAAGTTTGTATAAAGCTTGCGCAGAAACCATTGCCCAAAGCGCATCGAATTTTACTTTATCCGCATTTATTTTTTATTTATTTATTTATTTATTTATTTATTTATTTCTTCATTCCGTAATTCCCCCCCAATTCCATTGGCTCCCCAGCCGCAACAATATAACAGTAAAATTAAATAATAACAGTCCTCAAAAGCAACAAAGAAAAATACATTATTGACACGACAAATCCTCTAATAATTTGCGATAGAAAATATTCAATGAAAAAATATATATATATAAAAAAAATTAAGTAAATTATTTGGCAATTGATTAAAACTACGAGTAACATGAATCAGAAATACTTTTTCAAAAACATGATTTGAGATTGTAGGAATAATTATCTGTGGATTCCTCATAGACTTTGAAAATATAAAGTGTCTGCAAAGCGATTTAGTATTATTACTCCTAATGACGCTATAGAAACGAATCACATTCCTCAACGTCAGAAATTGTTAAACGAACAACCGAGAAAATGTTAAGTTTGTACAAATAAACTGTAGATGTTCCAGAAAAAATCTCAAGTTCATACATTACAAGAGACATTAATAACGCGTGTGCTAACTTTTTCCTAATGTGAAAAAGAAAAAATATATTAATAGAATATAATCTGCGTAAGACAGCATGTAAACCGTCCAAACGTGAACCAAAAGAGAGTCTGTCATCAATTAAAATACCTAATATTTTAAGTCGATCAACAATTGGAATACCGTTGAGCTTGATTTCAGAATTAAAAATGAAGCGATGTGTTGTACCAAACCTTAAAGCCTTCGTCTTAGAGACATTCAATTGAAATGAATTTAGTATTTACTAATTGATTAGTATATCGAGGGTCTATATTCAAAACGGACCTCATGCAAAACAGCATTTTTCAGGAAAACATAAAAACTGTTTATTTCCCTCATTTTTCAATATTTTGCAATCCGTTCTTCTACGATTTATTAATATTACGTCTACTAAACCTCTCACTGAAAAATAAATCTTTTAACTTCATTATTCGCGAAGTTAAGGTAGATAGCCCGTTTTGTCTTAATTATTTTTAAAGTTTGTTACAAAATGTTCACATAGCCCGTTTTGTTAATTGGAAATTAAAGAAGTAAAATATAATATTTTTGGAAAAAAAATTTACAATATGTTAAATTTATGATATCATACCAATTAGTAGATAAAAAAAAGCTAAATTTTGTGGTTGGATGGACCATTTTTAATCGTTTGAAATTTCAAATAACAGGAATGTTTACTAAAAGGACGAAAATGTGTTCAAAATTAAAATTATAAATTAAATTTCGAAAAAAAAAAACTGCATGCAAGCAAAAAATTTTAAACCAATTAAAATTTTATCGAATTGCATATCAACAACTCAACAATGATTAAAACCTTTAAAGACGATGTTTATTGCACTTTTTATTTAATTATCATTTTTTTAAGAATCTGATTTTGGTATCTAAGATGTTTTGCATATAATTACGAATTTTATTAAAATTTTATCATTCCTGCCTTTAAATCTTGCGTATAGTGCTCTTACTTAGCTTCATAAAATATTGATAGGTATACCGCGTATGATCTATAAGTAACTAAAAATGGCAAAAAATACAACTTCAATGTCTTTTTTCTCCAGACTGCATTGAGATAACAAAATTTTTATGAGATATATTAAGATTATAATTCAAAATGTTTAAGAAAAGTTCAAACCGCAAAGAAAATTCTCAGTATTTATAAATTTTTATTTTTACATTTCTTTGAAAATCAAACAAAAACTTGCACATAGCCCGTTTTGCCTTAAAAAAATATACTGTTTGTAGATAGCCCAAAAACAAAAAGTGAAGACCGACTATATGATACCCTACACCATTGCGTATGAGCATAAAAATTCGGGAAGTGGATTTATATTAGACCTGTAGACCAACACTTTTACTAAATCTAAAATAAAGCATGCAAGTACAGAGTAATGTGTTAATAATAACATCTTGATGATTTTATGCATTATAGGGCGATTTCCGGAAGTGGGTTTATATGGGAGCTATGGTAAATTATGGACTGATTCTCATAAATTTCGGCAATGTTGTTTCTACTTAAATAAAACTTATTTGTGTCGAATATTAACTTGATACTATTTTTCGCATGGGATTTATGCACGTTAAAGAGATTTTCGGAAGGGGGGTTTATATGGGAGCTATGGTCAATCGTGGACCGATTTTAATAAAATTTGGTACAAAGATTGGTATTTATACCATTAAAATATTCTTAATTAAGACATTTTTAAGTGTGGAAACTCTATTCCGTAGGGACATTTGTATGGGGGGCAGGTGAAATAATAGACCGATCACATCCAATTTCAATAGGCTTCGTCCTTGTATCATAAAAGTCCCACCTGCCAAATTTCATTCAATTATCTTCAAAATTGCGACCTGTACTTTGTGCATAAGGTTTACATGGACAGCCAGCCGTCCAGCCAGACGGACGGACGGACATCGTTAGATCGATTTAAAAAGTGATTCTGAGTCGATTGGTATACTTTAAGATGGGTGTTGGATAACTCATTCTTTGCGTTACAAACATCAGCACAAACACATAATACCCCAACCACCTATGGTGGTGTAGGGTATAAAAATAGAAAACTGAAGAGTCTGACGCAAAAAAAAAATTTCCTAAATCTGCATGAGGCCCGATTTGAATATAAGCCCTAGATATACTAATTTTTCTTTGCCTAAACTCTTCTAAAAACGGGTGTATAATTTGTATCTTAAACTAAAACACATAAACTGTACATTTAAGAATGTTTTTTTGTAGAGATTTACAAGAACTATCTTTATGTAAAGTTTTTTAGTGTTCAAGTGATAAATGATTTTTTTTGGCGAATTTTTACAAAAATTACATATACGATGAAAATCTACCCTCTATCCCCGTAACCCGTTAAAAAGTTGTGCTTATCTAAATCAAATCGAAAACACCTCAGCTATGGCCGTGTGAAATTTTAGTTAGGTATCTTCAACGGCTCACAAGTTTCAAAATTATTTAAATAAAAACAAAGTTATAAAATAAACACTGTTAAAACACGATTATTAACTTATACGGAGTTTAACGTAATGAACTATTCTGGATTATTAAAAAATTAATTCGATATATGCGATTTAAATTAAAGTCAGGGAATAATTAAATCTGATGATATCATATGTCCGTGTCATATATCAATGTTTTCTACCTAAACAAACGTTTTTAAAGGGCCCTCATAAAATTCGTTCTAGAGTCAACAGTGACCATGATTGAATTCCCCATACTAGCGATATATGGGGGCCACATACTGAGCTTCATTCTCAAAAGTTTCTTAAATTTAACCAATATATTATAGGCTTCATCAAATCATGATGAAAAAAGTCGACTTATTGGTTTGAAAATTGAAAATGTCGAAGTTCTTTTTGCCAGATAATCAAAAAGTCGAAAATAGTAGGAAAAAGTAAAAAATACTCGAAAATAGTAAAAAATGGTCGGATAGTGTCGAAAAGTACTTTATTTGAAAGGAATGGTTTTTTAGCTGCAAAAAAAAAAAAAAAAAAAAAAAAAAAAAAAAATCGTAGTCTATAGTAGTGGAAAAATCGACTTTTCCAAAATTGAAAAAATCGAATATTTAATATAATATAATCGAATCGAAAAATCGGTTATTTAAAAAGTGAAAAAAGTCGAAAAGTTGACTTTTTTTTAATAAAAATGAAAAGCAATAAAACAGTCTTTTATTGATTTTTAAATTTTTTCTTTTTAATACTTTTATTTATTACTTTAAAAATGTTATGTAATATTTAACGGCTAAAATCTTGTTGAAATTATTTTCTTTCTTGACATTTATTTGTCCAACTTTAAATTATTTTTGATTATAGCTATTTATTTTTGTTTATTAAGGCTTGTAATCTTAAATTGATTATTATATCTTCGTCTAAACACTTCTACATGATTTATTTTTAAAAATAATCAAAAAATACTGATAATATTTACACTGAACCATGAACCCGTCTATATTTTATGTTTGTAATGTCAATAACACATTTTTGTTATTGTTTACACAGAGTCAATATAAAGAGCCCATAAACATTTGGATTCTATAAATATGTATAATTTTACCTAAAGATATTTCACTTATTTTCTAATTATTAAGTCAATAAAAGCACTTGTTATGAAAAAATTTTTAACAAAAAATAACTAAAAATTATGTTTAAAAAGATAAGAAAATGATTTTGTAAATCATGAAACAAATGGGGTTATAATTTTATTAGTAAACTTATATCATGTCTTTATTTATTTTTATTTTTAAAAAAATCTGTTTTTAATTTAAAAAGGTAATAGTATACAGGTGTTATTTTTAATAATAAATTAACCTTTATTTGTTTTATAATAAAAAAGTATTTTAAAAATATTTAAATTTATCATTTTAACAAACAATTTGTCCTCACAATTTTAAACAAGATTGTAAAATTTATCATTCAATTAAGTTTTAGTTTTTCTTCCTACTTTAAATTATCTTTCAAAAGTTTATACAAATTTCCGCCTATTTTTTAAATCAAGCTAAAATATACAAAAAAATAAAAAAAAAACTATGTCAGTGGCGCGTGTCAACCATTAATTGTTAATTAAAGAAAACAATAAGTACACACACTTTAATAGTTTTTTTTTTTTTGTTTTTTGCCTTCGATTGATTTTTATTTCCTTTGTTTTTCATTTTTTTTTGTTTAATTTAGTTTCTCAGCAAATGATCTATGGTATGAAACGTATTTTCATTTACTTGTACAATTGTTTATATTGTTATTAACTTTTCATATGCTCAAGCTCTCTCTGTAATTGTGTTTACATTATTCCAATTACTTTTTTATTTTTCTTGTGTTTTTTTTTTTTTTTTTTTTCATTTTTATTTTATGCCTTTTTCAACTCTTCATACACTTTGTATACATATACTATTTTGTTTACCTTTTGAATACTTAAATACATTGAATGACCGACCACATCAAAAAAAAAAAAAAAAAAAAAAAAGCACCATCACCAACATCATCATCGTCATTATTATCAGCAGCAACACCAGTTTTAACATTATATATATTTTTTTCTTTATTCAAATACATGAACCATATGTGAGTGAAATAGTCAAAGAATATTAACATGTCAATAGATACTTAATATATTTGTGATGAGATGAATGGTTTTGTACAGGCTGTGGTTTATTTAAAGGGGATAAAGTGGGAAAATAAAGATAATTTAAAAATGGGTTTAAATTTAATCTACATACTAAACTATGAACTAAATTATAGTACATAGGTTAAACTATAGTTTAGTCTAAATAGTAGTCGAAACTATCGTCAAAACTATAGGCAAAAGTTAAAATATAGTTTACAAAATAGTCGAAACTAAATTATATTCTAAACTCTAGTTGAAAATATAGTCTAAACTATAGTTAAAAATATAGCAGAAACTATAATACAAATTGTAGTTCGAATTGTAGTCTAAACTATAGTCTAAACTGTAATATAAGTTTACTCTAAAATACATTATAAACTATGGTTTAAACTATAGTATAACTTTAGTCTACAATATAGTATAAATTTAGTCTAAACTATAGTCGAAACTTTATTCTGAACTGTAGTTTAAACCGTAGCTTAAATATAGTAAAAATATAAACTAGACTTTAGTCTAAACCATGCCAATAGTCGAATATGGTCTAAACTAACAAAAGTATAGCCTAAACTGTAGTCTAAACCATATTCGAAACTGCAAGATATTGCAGTATAGACAAGACTATAGAATAAACACTAAACTAGACTACCGACTTACTATAGTCTAGACTAGCGGCTAAAGTATAGTGGAAAGTATAGTATAGTATAACTATATTCGAAACTATAGTCCAAACTGTAGCCTAAACATCAGTTTAAACCGTTGCCTAAGCTATAGTCCAAAATATAGTTGAATAAGAGCATACATTTTAGTCCAAATTATAGTCGAAACTGTATACGATATTGTAATATAAACTATATACTAGAATATTGACTACATTTGACTATTGATTAGAAAAAAGACTTAATTATAGATAAGACTATAGACTAGACTATAGATTAGACTATAGACTAGACTATAGACTAGACTATAGACTAGATTATATTGATTAGAAAAAAGACTTAATTATAGATAAGACTATAGACTAGACTATAGACTAGACTATAGACTAGACTATAGATTAGACTATAGACTAGACTATAGACTAGACTATAGACTAGACTATAGACTAGACTATAGACTAGACTATAGACTAGACTATAGACAGGACTATAGACTAGACTATAGACTAGACTATAGACAAGACTATAGACTAGGCTATAGACTAGACTATAGACTAGACTATAGACAAGACTATAGACTAGACTTTAGACTAGACTATAGTCTAGTTTATAGTCTAGTCTATAGTCTAGTTTATAGTCTAGTCTATAGTCTAGTCTAGTCTATAGTCTAGTCTATAGTCTGGTCTATAGTCTAGTCTATAGTCTAGTCAATAGGTCAATAGTCTAGACTATAGACTAGACTAGACTAGACTATAGACTAGACTAGACTATAGACTAGACTATAGACTGGACTATTGACTAGACTATTGACTAGACTATTGACTAGACTATTGACTAGATTATTGACTAGACTATTGACTAGACTATTGACTAGGCTATTAACTGGACTATTGACAAGACTATATACTATGCTATTTTCTAAACTATTGACTAGATTTTTGACTAGACTATTGAATAGACTATTGACTAGATTGTTGACTAGATTATTGACTAGACTATATACTAGACTATTGACTAGACTATAGACTAGATTATAGACTAGACTATAGACTAGACAATTGACTAGACTATAGACTAGAGTATTAACCAGAATATGTACTAGACTATTGACTAGGCTATTAACTATGTTATTAATTTGACTATTGACTAGACTACATACTAAACTATAGACTGGACTATAGATTAGACTATAGACTAGTCTATAGATTTGACTATAAACTTCAGTATAGAGTTGACTATAAACTTGAGTAATAGACTTTACTGTAGACATGGCTAAAGACTAGACTATAGACTAGAACTAGACTATAAAGTAGAATATAGATTAGAGTATATACTAGGCTATATACTTTAATATAGACTATAAACTAATCTATAGCCTATACTATAAAATATATTATAGACTAGACTGTAAACTAGATTATAGATTAGTTTTGACTGTAGAATAGACTATAAATTATACTAAAGAATAGACTATAAAATGGACTATAAGCTAGACATTATTCTAAACTATATTATAAATTATAGTTTAGTCTTTAATCTAAATTATAATCTTATCTATACTCCAATCGAAAGGCTACTCTATTGTCAACTCCACATTTCGTCTAATATGTAGTCTTTATTTTCTTCTTTAATCCCTTCTTTATTGGCCACCTTCTGTTTAAACACTTCTATTTCATTCTATAATTGCAAATATTATTACTTTGATTTTGAAAAGAAAAAAAGAAAAACCCAGTACAACAAGTATAAATGTAACGTTTTATTTCGTTACGTTTGATTTACACGTACAAACGTATTTATTTTGTGTTCCTTTCTAGGCTTTTATTTTTAATTCCACAATTGTTTGTTTGTTAGGTCAACAGCAATAGCAAAAAAAGAAAAAACAACAAGAATAAATGGCCGCCAGTCAGTCTCAATATTTGACTGACTGACACGCTGCCTTCTTGGCATTTGCCACCCCATGGTGTTTTCTGTTAATAATGGCTTTTAGTTACTTGTGTTGTGTCTCTCTATATAATTGTTGTAGCACGTACGTATTTACGTCTGATATTTTCTGGAAACGTTCATAGACAGTAAGTACGTACCTATATGTCTATTTGTATAAACGTATGTTCATCTTTGAGAGTGCATTCCTTTCATTGCACACACATATTTTTTGCTTTAAAATCGTATATACTAGAATATATTTTGTTTTGTTATATGTAAGTATTTAATATTTATTATTTTTTTGTTTTTTGTTTAATTACATGCTGTGTCTTCACTAAATATATGAATTTTTCATATGTAGCACATTTCTACATACTTACAGTTACATACATACATATATAACTGAAAAACAAAAAATAAAAGAAATATCTACGTTTTAAAGTTTTGTTTTTGTAAAAATGTTTGCTGTTAATTAAGCTGGTTTTACTTTCAAAAATTTTTTATATTTTTTTTCTATAGAAGAAAACAAAACATTTTATTCTTATGGTTTGTGGTTGATACTAAGACATCAGTATTGGAACACCTATGGTTAGAGAAACAAATTTGTTAATTTTAAAGAAATATTTGTACATGATTTTAAAATGATTGTTTTTTTTTTTTACTTTTTTAAAATTGGTTACATATTTAGCTTTGAAAATTGGTACCTTTTTGAATTATTTAGTTTTTAAATGGTACTTTTTTACATAAGTGTCCTCTAAATTAATTTAGTTTGAAGTTTTATAAAATTATAACAGTTTATTTTGAACTGTTATAAAAAAAATACGAACTGTTTATTTTTACAGGCAATTAAATAAAACCATTAAATTCAGTATAACAGTTTTTGCTGTAATTTTTATAAAATTGTAACAGTTTATTTTGTAACTGTTATAAAAATATAATAGTTTTAAATATTTTGTAGTACTGTAAAACTAGGAGAACTAAGTGCTAAAGTATAACAGTTTTTGCGAAATCTCTTAATAATTTATAATAGTTTGTTTTGAAAGTGTTATAAAAATATAATACTTCTCAGAGGGCTTATTATAGCAAAAATTATTTTTTAATCTATTTAATGCAGTATAACCGTTTTTGTTAATTTTGTATAAAATTATAACAGTTTATTTTATAACCGTTATATAAATATAACATTTTTATATATATTAATATGCAGTATAACAATGAGAACTACATGTTGCAGTATAACAGTTTTTTGCTAAAAGTTTTAAAAAATTATAACAGTTTATTTTGAAACTGTTATAAAAATAAACTACTTTTGAGACGTTTTATGATAATTAGAGCATTTATAAAAACATTAAACTTAGTATAACCGATTTTGTTAAAGCTTTTGTAAAATTATAACAGTTTATTTCGTAACTATTATAAAAATATAACAGTTTTAAATATTTTATATTACAGTAAGTCAAGATTAACTATATGTTGCAGTATAAAAGTTTTTACCGAAAAAATTATAACAGTTTATTTTATAACTGTTATACAAATATAATAGTTATAATTTTTTTTAAAATACAGTATAACAAGGAGAATTACATGCTGTAAAGAAACAATTTTTTCTAAAATTTTTTAATAATTATAACAGTTTATTTTGAAAGTATTATAAAAATAAAACACTAATGATGTTTTATTATCACTAGAGCATAAATAAATCTATTTATCTTTGAATAGTAGTTTTCCTTAAAGCTTTTGTGAAATTACAACAGTTTATATTGTTATTGTTATAAAAATATAACAATTTTAATTTTTTTTTTCAAATACAATATAACAAGGAGAATTACATGGTGTAGTATAACAAATATTTGCTAAAACTTTTGAAATATCATAACAGTTTATTTTGAAACTGTTATAAAAATATAACACTTTTATGACGTTTTATTATCACTGGAACAAAAATAGGTCCATTTTACTTAGTATAACTGTTTTTGTTAAACCTTTGGTACAATTATAACAATTTCTAAAACATGTTTCTAATTAACACGACATAATATTTTTTTCTTTTTTTCTTTACAGTATTTTTTTAAATTAAACCCTTCCGAAACAAAAATTCCTCATCACCAGCCTAATGTTTTATAAATTCTCATATTACGTGGACCAACGATAAGTTGTACTCAAGTATTATTTTGCCAATGTCGAATAACGGCATAAATAGCGCTACAAATGGGCGCACGAGTGCCAATAATACCCATGTTACAGCAACATCCACTGGCTCTTCGGTGGCAACAGCAGCAGCAACAATACAAAAGAATTACAACACTCATACAAATTCTCAAACGGGCAGCAACATCACTACAAATGCAACGATTAACAACACAACAACTCATAACAATGCTAAAACGTCAATTAGTTTTAAAACAACAACACTGCCAGACAAACAACAACAGCCCAAATCTAATAACAACGAACATATAAAAACAACAATAGCAACAGGAACAACATCATCATCATTAAAACAACCCATAGCCAATGTAAATATAAATACAAAAATACAAACTCATCGCCGTGATAGTTCTAGTGTTAGTGGACACCATAATTCACATTCTTCTGGCATTCACTTGCCACAAAGCCTAAAAGATGCCTCTAAATATAGATACATTAAACCACAGACTCTGTATCGTCCTCAGGATGATAGTAGCCAACGTAAGGATAACGATGAAGTCGATAAGGTAGAAAAACGTTCTTCTAATCATGCTAATAGTAGTGGTGGAGTTGATGATCCAAACAATGATCATTGTTTGGTTTACTATGATGATCAGCTTATAGCTGGTAGTTTGGATACTTTAATCGAACATATGGTACCCACCTCGGACTATTATCCCGAGAGAACTTATACATTTTCATTTCTCTTGAGTGTGAGGCTATTTATACGACCCCATGAATTGCTGGCCAAAATATCACAAACATGGGAACAACAACAGCAGCAACTGCTGCAACAGCAGTCTGGTACTGCTCAAGATCAAGTAGATGATGCTGGTCATTTTACAAATATTTGTGCAACACAAGCTGGCCTGGCTAATAATTCGCCACTGTTGCAACGTAAACCGGGACAAATTGCTACACAAACTCAGAAATCTGCTCAAAATTGTATACGCCTATTGGCTGAATGGATTGAAACATTTCCCTATGATTTTCGAGATGAACGTTTAATGCAACAAGTACGCATATTAACACGAAAATGTGTTTACATTGATAATGCTTTGGGCAAACAAGTGTCCAGAATATTACAGCTATTGGTACAACGTCTAACAGCTCTAGAGAAATATGAAGAATTTCTTCAATCTTTACTACAAAATGATCTCAATACCATAATACAACCCCACTATAGCACATCAGCATCGGCTTCTTATTCCTCATCCTCCTCTTCGACCTCTTCCTCAAATGCTGCTCATAATTCGCTAACAAAATCGGCTGTACAAGCATTAAATAGTCATGATCATGGATCTTCAACACAAAAGAATCATCATTATCTAATAAATGCTCAATTTTCTCATATTAACACAACTACACCTGCTTCTTATACATCCTCCACAAATACGGGACATTCTTCTTCAGATTCCGGCAATAGTCATGATGTTTTTGGTATAATGGATTTATGTCCCAGTTGTGCTCAATTAGCTCATCAGCTAACAGCCATAGAATTGGAACGTCTTTCACATATTGGACCAGAAGAATTTGTACAAGCTTTTGCTAAAGAATATCAAAATTCTAAAAATGTTTCAGCAACATCATCTTCTGCGGCGGGAGCATCTAGTGGGGCTAGTGCAACGGCGGGGTCTCAACCACAACAACAAATTATGCAAACTTCATTGAATGATATGAAAAAGACCAGAAATTTAGAATCCTATGTGGAATGGTTTAATCGTTTAAGTTATTTAACAGCTTCAGAAATTGTTAAGGTAAGAGAGAGGATTTTTTTTTTTTTATAAACTTTTAAATATAACTTTTCTTAATCTGTTTTAGTATCCTAAAAAGAAACAACGTGTACGCATTATAGAATATTGGATTGAGACCGCTCGAGAATGTTTTAATATTGGCAATTTTAATAGTCTTATGGCAATAATAGCTGGTCTAAATTTAGCCCCCATTTCAAGACTTAAAAAGACGGTAAGAATTATTTTTATTTCGATAATTTTTAATTGTTAATAAATTTTAAAATATTTTTTTTTTAGTGGTCTAAAATACAATCAGCCAAATTTTCTGTTTTAGAACATCAAATGGATCCCACATCGAATTTTAATAGTTATCGTTCTACCTTAAAAGCAGCTATGTGGCGTTCAGAGGGCGCTACCGAAGAACGTGAACGTATAATCATTCCATTTTTTAGTTTATTTGTTAAGGATCTGTATTTTCTCAATGAGGGATGTTCAAATAGGTGAGTATTTTAATGAAAATATTTCCAATAAATTTACTAATTTTTCATTAATAAATTATAATAGAGACTATACTATATATTAAACTTTAGACTAGACTATATATTAAACTATAGACTAGACTATAGATTACACTATAGTCTTGACTATGGATCAAACTATATACTAGACTATAGATTAAATTATAGACTAGACTATAGATGAAACTAAATACTAGACAATAGATTGAACTATAGACTTAACTATTGATTAAACTATAGAGTCGACTATAGATTAAACTATAGACTAAACTGTAGATTAGATTATAGTCTTTTATTAAACCATAGTGTATAATATTTCTTTATTTATTTATTTATTTGTTTATTTATTTATAGACTGTTGACTAGACTATAGACTGAACTATATTTTAGACTATAGACTTGACTATAGTTTAGACTAAAAACTCGGCTATATATGAGATTTGTAAACTAGACTATAGTTTAGACTGTATATTAGATTGTAGTTGAGACTATAGACGAGTTAACACTTTAGACTATAGTTTAGACTATAGTCTAGACTATCGGCTATACTGCAGTCTAGCCTACACTAAAGAAATGTACACTCACATTTCCTTTTCTCAAAAATATTTTTTTCTTAAATTGTCATATATTTAATATATTTATTCTCATCTAGATTACCCAACAATCATATCAATTTCGAAAAATGCTCCCAACTGGCTAAACAAGTTATGGAATTTAATGAATGGAAAAAGGTAACATGTCCCTTTGAAAAGCTACCAAATGTTATAGCTTACTTGCAAAATAGTCCAGTCTTAAATGAAAATACTCTATCAATGGCTTCGTTTGAATGTGAACCACCCGAAAATACTGAAGAAAAAGATCGTTATAAAACGGTTAAAGCCGAAACAAAACAACAACTTTTACAACAACTGCAAGAACAACAATTGCAACAACAACATTAATTAATAAAGGTAAAATACCACATTATAAGATTAATTAATTTACCTTTAAACATAAAATATAAAACAACACGAAAAGTTTTGAAAACTTTATTTATATAAAAATAATTAAACTACACTCAAACCAGCTTGCCATGATTTTTTTTTTACCTTAATTGAACTAAAAACACAAAAGAAAACTTTTTTAAGATATTAATTAACAAACAAGCAAGAAGAAAAAAGAAAAAAAAAATATATATATTTTTTACGTATAAGAAGGACATTTTTTATTTTAATTTTTTTTTCTAAGCCAACAAACAATAACTTTAAAAGTTATTGTAAGATATTTTAAATATAGTCTTTACATAAATTAAATGATGCTTAATTATTAAGATGACAAAATAATATCTACACAAACAAAATTATTAACAATTTATTACAAAAAATTTTGCCAACAAAATTTAAGAAAAATTACTTTTTGAATTTTTTTATAGATTAATATAAATTTAACGAAGAAAAATGTTGCCAGCAATTTAGTTTTTTATTATTATTATTTTTTTAATTTTAGTTATTTTTTGTACTTAAAGCATTTACAAAATTATTGTTTTGTATTTTTTTTTATTATATTATAGTATACACTTAATATTTATTATTTAAAGTGAGTATTAATTAAATAATAATCTCAGTAATATAATATATTTTTTACAAAATTTTTGATATACAATAAATTTTGTGTTTAACTGCTTAAATGCTTGAAGCAATTTAATTTTTTTTTATAAATGTATATTTAAATATTTTGTAATAATTAATGTAAATTGTTTAATATATACTTTTTTGGTAAAAACTTAATAATGACTCAAATAATATTTTATATATAATTACTACTTAAAGTTATTATTCTTTTTTTTTTTTTTTTTAAAGAAGAAAACTATTAACAATATTTTGGGAAATTGAAAAAAAAAAAAAAAAAAAAATTAAGAATTAGAGAGACAAACTGTTTAAAATATTTTTACATTACATTTCAGCACAGTACATTTCATAATTTTAATAAATTAAACTTTTTTTAAAAAAATTTATACAGATATGTATGGCCTAACAAATTTGTATTATGCAGATTTTGACAATTATGTTTTATTTCTATTTGACTTCTTCTGAAAATGTTGTCTACTTGTCTTTAATATTTATTAACGTTAATAATACTTTTATCTAGTCTTTAACTATAATCATACTTTTAAAAGAAATTCTTATAAATCTTCATATTTAATACCTTAAGAACAAATTTAATAAAACTATTCAATTGCACAATGTTGTTAGTATTCTAAGGGAGAATCTTTTTAGTTTCAATATTTCCTAAGACCACAATACTGAATATCAGGTATTTTCTGGAAATCACTTTTTGTCGAAGTGGTTTCAAATCACCTAAAAGTTGTTATGTGCACAAAAAATTATGATATCTCGTGATTTCAAATTGATCAACTTTATAGTGTCGATTTCAAATCACTTGCTTATTTTAGCAAATACTGTGCTTTTAATCAAATGTAAAATGGCTTATATAAATAATTTATTATGTTCTTTATCCATTTTTGTTTGAAAATTTTGAATTTTATTGAAAAACAATTAAAAAATAGCAATTTATTGAAAACACCTTTAGTTCTGCGATTAAATTTTTCTTTACTTTGGAAAAGAGTTCGTGATTTCAGTTTTTCTTTGTCTGTCAGCTGTTTACCTACAAATTTTCTTCTGTTTCCATAGGATTTGATAGATTCCGCAAATAACGTTTTTTAATTCGCTCATTATTTATTTTCTTCCCTTTTAAAGCAATTATTGCCAATAACGTTGCTCCTGGCATTTTAATAAAAGGCTAAATATTTTATATTTCAAAAGGCTAAATATTTTATTTTATTTAATTGTAAACAAAATAAAAAATTAGCTGTTTGCTCATGATTTCTTAAAATTAAAATCACTTTGAAAAATTTAAAATCACGTGATTTCAAATCGTTCGTGATTTGAAATCACCTTGATTCCAGAACAGGCCTGTATATAAGGGTAAAACGAGCAAATTCAGATCACCTCTTTAGATGTCTCTTACACTGCGGGTCAACAGAATAGATTTAATATTATCTTGACATTAAAAATCGGCATGTGGACAATTAAGACTTAATTTATGAAATATGGCGAAGAAAAAATTAGAAAGGCAAACTATTGTGAACAACTTTTTAATAAATCATGACGGAAGATCCATTACATCCAAAAATTAAACAAAAATCATACATTAAAGCAAGTGTTTTACCGTAAAGCATTTTATTCGAAATTCAGTTCAAGAACACTTAAAATTATAAAGAACCCACCATTTGTGAAGTAAAATTACTCCCGTTTACCTGTGAAGTCATGTTTTAAAATGGAATGAATCCTATTATTCTAAAGGATGACAAAAAGAAGGCTCCAATGGCTATAAATATTATTATTATCGTTATTTGACTTCATTTCATTTTTCATTTAGAATTACGAAAAAAAAACTTTACTGGAAAAATAATGTTTACATTTTATTTCAATTTCACCATTTCAATTTATTCCATGGACATACCATCTCAACAATGCTTCTATTCACACTCCAGGAGCGGTAAAACAATGCATTCGAAGCCAAAATTTTATCACTTCGGAGTAGCCACTTGTGCTGACAGATTTGACTACTTTTAAATACTCGATACTACTGAATACTTTTTCATTTGGGTAATCAATATTTGCAATGCACTAGTAGCCACCATATAATGGGAAATGTATGGAAATTTCTGTTACGTAATGCTTATGAGTCGGACAGACAATACGAGGACAAAAATGCATTATCTGAAGAGATTGGAAAAAGTTGGGGCAAAACTTCTTTGTGAAAAGTGGGAAATCTTTATAAGTCCCTTCCAAATAGAACTTTTTAGGTTATATTGAATAAGAAAGGATATTTTCATTATTAAAAATTTCCTAATAATATGATAAAACAAAGAAGTACCATATTAATCAATACATCTTGTTGTTTTATTGAATAAATAATGTTGAACCTAATCAAATGACCCAAAAAATTTCTTATTTATTTAATAAATTCACTTGTTGGAAAAAAATCATTAAAAATCGTACTTAGTTATTACTGAAATTTATTATTCTTGCAAAAATCTTACAATTGAGTACTTTAAAAGTTGTTATGAAAAAATATTAATTTCATTATTATTTTAAAAACAACAAAAAATTTAAAGTAATCTTGAGCCTATTCTGTTAACCGGCAGTGTATGATGGGTATCAGTAACAATTATCACTATTTCTTAAAAAATAATGTTTTAAGTTTACTCTTATTGAGTTGTTCTTTTTGGACTGAAATGTTGCCTATATTTTGCCCTTTGCTATACTTTTTGTTATATTCCAAAATAATAATAATAATAATAATAATAATAATAATGTAATACGGTAAATGGATTAGATGTTTTTTAATAAAGAATAATGATAATGATAATGATGATTTAATAAAGTATAAAAAAATTTACATTGAAAGCAAAATATA
The DNA here is from genome assembly GCA_951394005.1 of Protophormia terraenovae. Lineage (NCBI taxonomy): Eukaryota > Metazoa > Arthropoda > Insecta > Diptera > Calliphoridae > Protophormia > Protophormia terraenovae. Next base: position 14,622,932 of record OX596075.1, on the reverse strand, counting down.
ATTCATTCAAGTATTTCTAACATAAACCCCCTCAATGTAAATTCCCCATTTACATAAAAAATTACAAATTATTAACATTCAAATTCCACAAATTACAACATTTAATATGATTCTGATTAGGCAAAGATTTCGTCAATATATCTGCAACATTGTATCTCTTTTACGGCTTGACACATGGCAATATATTCAGCCTCCATGAAACCAAATCAACTATGTTTTGATTGGGAGACATTGTGAGGGTATATGCTAATTTTTTTAACTTCCATTGAATTTTTTAAATAAATTGCAATATAATAAAGAAGTCCCTAAAGGAAAGTTTTAAAAACTATATTAAATCACACAAAAGAACATCATAGTATTAAAGTAGCTAAAATATATTTTTATACATTTATTTTAAATATTATTAAATTTTATTTTCTAGTCTTCATTAATAAATATTAACCATATTACTTGTCATAATATTAAAACAATTTAATTTGTATGCAAATCTTTCGAAAATAATTTAAAAATTTAGTGTTTCTTATACCAATTTGTTTTTAACTCATTAAAAAACTCATTAACTAAGAGTTTGATTCAGTACAACAACAAAATTGTTTGAAAATAAAATTTACCAGGAAAAAATGTATTAGTTTCACAACTAGTTCCAGAACACATGAAAATAGTCTGTACTTCTACTTTGGCGTTACGACCAATGATTTTTTTTGAAATTGTCACCTCCAAAACTAGTTCTGTGGAAGCGTTAGCTAGCCAGTACCCATTCTATGGAACGGTTCTTGAACTAGTTCTTTATTCAATGATTTTTGCCTGAAATTGTCACATTCAGAACTAGTTCTATAGAGAACGGAGAACGGATTTAGAACCTGTTTTTTTTTTATTCTAATGGGCTATATCCTAAAGGCCACTTTTAAAATCATTTTAATTTTGTATATACTTTTTTTTTATTTTTTGGAATTTTTGAATTTTTTATGCAAGTTTTTTAAACAGTTCTAGGAAGTCATTCGAGAACCAGTAATTTGTTCTCAGAAGTGATGTAGAAGTCAAACAGTATTAGTTCTTAATCAATAGTTCTCTAAAACATTCTTTAAAACGAATTTAGAATCACAATAAAGTTCTACTCCATTAGTGACAGAATTGGTTGTGATACCACTAATTCTGAGGATGTTATTAAAGAATATGAAGTAGTTTTGATTACTCCAGTTCTAGAACAAATGATTTTAGAACATATTCTAAAATTTATCCTAAATAGTATGAAAATTACTAATTTTTCTAAATATTTTTTGAGTAGTTTTTATACATAGTATTTTATTTTCAAAAAATTTTATTGTTGTGCTGAATCAGATCTTAAATTTTCTGCTTATTAAAATAAACAGATTTTAAGAAAATAAAGTTTAATATCTAGTCTTCAATGTTCACAATTTTTATTCTCACTTGTTTAAAATTTTCAATTACTATCACATATTTATATTTATAATAACATTCTCTTTTAATTTAACTATCTAGTGACTAACTTTTTTAAAGAAGTAATAATTTTTAAAAAGTTTCATTTTAGAAAAATATGACTATTTCACACTTAACACAAAAGAATATATCACTATATTTTATAGGTCTAATCCTTTACAGGAGTAGATTTAAAAATAAAGATTTAAAAACTAATTTCCAAAATCTTTTTCTAATTCCTAAAATATTGTTAATAGTTTTTACAATAACTCGAATTGCAACAATTTTTTTATTATACAACTGAAACATTTTACTAACAAATTTATACAAAATTGTAAATTTTATTAAAAAAACAAACAACAACACTTTATATATAAATTATAATTATAAATATCTAAAACAAGCCCACATTTAAATTTTGTAAGTTGTCAGTATTTATATATTATATACAACACAATATATTATGTAATAAACACAAAATAAATAATAACAAAACTGTATTTATTATTATAAATAAAATATGAAAAAATCGATATAAAATTTAAGCGATCCTAAACATAACAAAATTTTGAAATTTATGAAAATAATAAAATGAAAATTTTAAATAAAATTAAATTAAAATTTTTGGCATAAATTTTTAGAATTTTAAACGAATTTTTTAAATAAAATTTTAGAAAAAAATTTATAAAATTTGTTAACAATATTTTTTTAATTATTTGATAAAAAAGTAAAATATTGCAATGAAAATTGTTTCGCTGAATAATAAAAAATTGCGCATTAAACGGTTAAATTTTATTAATTTAATACGCTTGATAATAAAATATTGAAACTAAATTTTTAGATTAAAAAACATTAAATAGAAAATTTGGAAATATTTTTTTAATTCAAATCAAATATTTTTGTAAAATACTTTGGAAATTTTTGAAATATTTATTATTATTATTTTTTTTTATTCTAAATTTTTTGAAAATTTGTTTTAAAATTTTAGTTTCTAAAATAAAATATTAGAATCAATTTTTGGAAAAGAAAAAAATTTAAGTTGAATGACAGTTTTGAAATATTTTTTTGTTGAAATTGTTTAATTGGTGTCTTTTAAAATCAAAAGGTAAATAAAAATATCAAAAAAAAAAAAAAAAAAAAAAATATATAAATAAAATAAAATAAATTATTTGAAAATTAAAAAAATTTTTGAAATAAATTTGTTAAAAAAATGAAATTTTCACAGAAAATTTTGTCTAAGTTTTCCAAAAAATAAAAAAAGGTGAAAAATTTAATAAATAATTCAAAATATTTCATTAAAATTTTTCACCTTTTTTTATTTTTTGGAAAACTTAGACAAAATTTTCTGTGAAAATTTCATTTTTTTAAATAAATTTATTTCAAAAATTTGAAGACGTTTATTTAAAACTTTATATCAGAATAAAAATGTTATTGATTTGTAACAAAACTCTGGTTTACTTTTTACTTCTTTAAATTAAAAAAATAATTTATTTAAATTTTTTGCCCAAATTTTATTTTTCAATATATTTTTGTTATTTTTTAATTAAAGAGAAATAATTTTTTTTTTTTTTTATCAAAACTCATTTGAATTATTATTGTTTTTTTTAAATTAATTCTTTGTCAAACCATTTTTTAGTTAAAAAATTATTTAAAATTTTTCGAAAAATGTATCTATTTAAACATTTTGTTATAAAATTTATTTAAAAATTCTATTTTAAACTATAAATTAAAAATTTTGTTATGTTTACGCTCGTTAGCATAAAAACATTTGTTTTAGATGAAAATTCTAAGAAAAACCAACTTTTTTAAAAAAACTTGTAAAAATACTTAAATACAAATTGTATTTTGTAACTCAAATTTATTTATAAATATACTTAATATAAAAAAATACATCAAAAATTTATATAAAAACAAACATTATTTTCTACTTATACATAAAAAATATAACATAAATATGTATAAATATATACTTAATTATTAATATAAGTATATTTTAAATAAACTTACAATACAAAAAACCCCCCATAAAGGCTAAAAAACAATTAAAACACAAAGAATATTTGAAATTGAATTTTTCCAAAAAATTTCATTTAAATCATTGTGTTTTCAATTGAAAACAAAACAATTAAAATACAAATAAAACAAATCATTATTATAAAGAAATAAAAAATAAAAAAAATAAATAATAACTTTTTTATATATATTTATATGAAAATAATTTAATTTAAGTTAAATTAAATTATATTAAAATTATAAATTATATTAAAATTTATTATTAATATTCTGTGTGGTAGCTATATTTACATATATTTTTTTATTTTATTTTTTGTCTATTGAAGCTATTTTTTCTCTTCAATATTAAATTTAATATTTTTTCTTTATTTAATTTTTTTTTTCTTTAATTTTATTTATCTTATAAAAAATATTTAATGAAAATATCCATAAATATAAAAAACAAATTTAATTATAATATAAACAAAAAAACTCTAAATTATATTAATCAAGTTTATATATATTATATTATAAAAAGAAAAAAAGAAAACACACACAAAATAAAAATATAAAAAATAAATTAATAAAATAATAAAAAAAATCCATAAAAATTGCTTTCGAAAAGTTTAAAATCTAAAAAAATGAAATGTGTTTTATTTAAAATAGTTAAGGGAGACTGATTTGAATATAACAAAAAATCCAGAATTTTTTTAAAGTAATCTTCGTTGAGAAGAAGTAGAGCAATAGTTGATGGCCTAAAAACTATCATTTAATTGGAAGAAGGGTGTATCCCTGGTATGTATGCATCATCTCAAAGTAATAAACTTTAACACCCTGTAGCTTATGAAATAACAGGTTGGCAAAAGAAATCGTTTTACTTAAAGATTGTTTAAAACTCTTGAATATTTTAATTTGTTACCGATTTGTTTAGGCCCATTGTGTGCCGTATTATTTTTCTGAAAGCTTAGGTCCTCTACAATTCTATCAGAACTATTCGATACGATTTGTAGTTTAGATTGTACTTTTGAAATATTTTTAAATATTGTTGCTCATTATAAAAACTGGGACGGATGTCTTTTGAAAATTTGTACTTTTTTATTAAATTTTTATAAAATTTTTTCTTTAAATTTTTTTTTTCAAATTTCTGAGGTGAATACCTATAGTAGTTTTCTTATTTTATTTAATTATTTTTTATAAATAATAGCAGTTATTTTAAATTTTCTTTAAATTTTAAATCATTTAACCGCTAAATACTTTAACATTACCCAACACTACTCTTAAAAAACATAACAAAATACTTAACAACACTTACCCATAACATTCTCATTAATCTATTACATTTTTCTATAATGACAGCCATTTTACAACAATAACACTGTATTATAACAACATAAACAAGAAATGCAATTCTTTTGCATATAATACAGAGATCTGCCGGCTGAGTCGAGCCGCCGCCACCGTGAAAAATTGTTCGGCGCAGGCCTCTAATATAATATTACGGAACAAAACAAACAAAACGGCTTTTTTGGGGATTTTGCGCTCTTTGTGGGGTGAAAATAGAAAATAAAGTGTAAAAGAAAAATATAGAAAAATTCTTATAATTATTTGACAGTTTAGAGAGAACGATGCAGACAAACGCATTTTATTAGTGGAGCTCTAAAGACCTTAAACGCGGATAAATTATAATCCAATAGGATTTTTTTTAATGTTTAAGGAAAAGGAAATAAATCTAAAGAAAAGAAATAAAAATTCTTATAAGAATATTTTAAATAAATAAGAAAACGTTAAAAAACAATTAAAACGTAATATTGTTTAAAAAAAGGGAAGAAAGTGAAAAATTCTTTCTTCCTTTTTGGCTTTTTTGGAAGACAAAGTAATTTTTCTTTATGTGGTATCGTGGTTGCAGCCATTGTGGGCTAATTTAGTATATGTGTGTATCAGTGTTTGTGTTTCCAATAACTTGACTATTCAATGAAGCAACGTGTTGTAATAAAGGCTTTTTTGCACAAGCCCCCTTTAAAATTTATAAAGACAAACTAAAGAAATTCCTAAATGGAGTTGGAATTGTGTGATTAACAGAAAACAAAACAGACTAAAAATATTGTGCATAAATGGTTTTTAAAATAAAAGTAAAACTATAGAAAAAAACCTGTTGTTAATAGGGAACTAAAATACTATATACTACAACAACAATAAAACAGCTTTTAATAAAAATTCTGCATTGTATGAAGAAAAAAAAGAACAAACATAAAATTTGTGAATGAAAAAAAAAAAAGGAATAAAAAAAGAAAAAAATCGATTGTGTGCTCATTTTTTTTATTTGTGAAAAAACAACAACAATAAAAATAATGAAATAAAAGGAAATTCAATAACAAAACCTAAAATCATAGAAAATTACAACAAAAAAGAAAAACAAATTTAAATTGTTAAAAAAAAATCATAAAAAAATAAAATAAAATCCCTTCTTTCCCTTCTCACTCTCTTAAGTCTACAAAATATGACTCATTTAATTCAAAGCAAAGACAAAAAAACCCTAAACAATAATAAAAACCAACAACAATAGCTAAACAATTGCAAAATAATAATAAAAAAAAAAAAAAAAACAAATAAAAACCGTTAATTTTCAGCTCTTAATTTTTTGCACTCTTTTAAGCCTAAAAAATAAATAAAACGTGTTTGTGTGTGTGCGTGTATTCGTGTTATAAAAGTGCGTGTTTTTTTAATTAATCTCAAGTTTTTCATTGTTTTTATTTATTTTTTTCGTCTACGGATGTGTCGCTAGTAAATTTTTAAAACCGCCCCTACGCCACCCCCTTTTTTTATCATTTAGCGTTTTCTATTTGGTGGCGTTTTGACTAAAAAACATGAAAAATCACAAGAAATATGCTAAATTACCCCAAGATTTAGATTTAAGTTTTCAAGAACAATTAGATGCTGTCGATACCGCTGTTGCTGATGATTTCAATTTAAGCGGTTCCGGTTTGGACGAGGACGACGATAATATTTTAGACGATCAAGAAGACGAGGAAGAAGAAGACGACGAGGAGGAAGACGAAATAGTTATAGCCTCAGCGGCAGCAGCTGCTGCTTGTCTCACCGGTTCTGGTGTACGTTTGGCAAGTGCTACTGCGGCGGCTAGGAAACAACAGCTGAATCGTAAGGTGTTGGCCGGTTTGGGAAGAGATAGTGTTATAGAGGTAAGTGGAAAAGGGAAAATTTTATTTAATGAAATATTTTTAAGATTTAATTGATTTTTTTTAACAGAAATATAAAAACAAAAGTAAAGCAGTTTATAAAGGAGGGGATTTTAAAATTAAATATTTATAAGCAAGGGAATATCTTTTAAAGAATTTTAAGGCTTAGAAAAATTTTAGTTTATTTTAATTTTAATCAATTTCGAAAAATCAAAATTTTTATTCTTTAACAATTTTGAATTAAACAAAAGCTCTTAAAATAACCAAAAAAATTATAAAATGTTTTAATTACACTATAAATAAAAGGTAAAATGACTAAAATGTTAATTTTTGTTACTTGATTAAAATCAAGTTCGAAAGTTTTCAAACTAGATTAATTTTTTTCGAAAGTAAAAATATATTTTAGCAATGTTCGAAAATATTCGAATTTATTTTTTTTTTTCTTAAAATAACTATAAAAATGAATCACACAAACAAAATGTTTATTTTTGTAAAATTCAAACATTTTTGAAAAATTTCGAGCTTCATAAACTTTTCGAAATTGTTAAATAACAAAATTTAATCATAACAATTAAATAAATCTTGTATTTTTATACATTTCAGTCATGTTCGAATACTCGAACTTTATTTTGAATTTTGGAAAATAACTAAAAATTATTAAATTTGAAAAGTTTGAATCTAAAATACGCTATTGAGAATTTAAAGTAAATTTTTATAACAAAACAAGAGTTAGACCTTAATCGTTTTCTCTTAATGTCTGATGATTTTCATAAAAAATCTCTAACCATTTCCCAGAGTATGCAATCAAAAACGCTTTCTATAGACATTAATATTGATCTCCAGACTCAGTTTTATTTTTACAGTTGTTGCTCCAAGACCCGAAGTAAAATTCGTAGAATTGAAGTTAGCAAAAGTACGACTTCTTATTTACAATGATAATTTTTTATCCAAAATTGAGAACCTTTTTCAACCGCTTAATAAGTTTGATCTACTCTTTCAGATATATTATTCACGGTTGTAGTTTGAATATTAGCGCAAAATTAGGAAATTGAAGTCATTAAAAGACGGAGTGTTTGACTTGCTCATTCAATAATGTTTCTTCTTTCTAAATTGAAGCCATTTTCCAAACACATAGTTGGATTTCTTTGGTTGATAGTTTAAGAAATCGATCGTTATTGTTAGGCTACAAATTTCCTGTAGATTTTTGTGACAGTCTAGAGCTAGTGGTTAAACTTATAATTTTTATACCCAAAAGTCAATTTACTAGCTATGTAGTCAATTGCTACTTTTTCTGTTTACTACTGACTCTTTGTAAAGGCTTGTAAAGGCTTTTGTTGTCTTCTTCTTCGAATTCTTCCTGTTTACAAATAGTCAGTAAAATGCCAGGTAGAAATAGTCACGTAAGTAGTGAGCTACGTAGGTGGATAATAGTGAAAATGATTGGGCAATTTGTACATGTTCTTCAAACGTGAATAGATAGTTATAGAGGAGAGGCACATGGCCATAAATAAAGACAAATTCCTTGTGTGAGAAAGAGTAAAAATTTTTTTAAAGCACAATGGCTTCTAATAAATCTAACGGGGAAATGTGCAATATCTATGAATTGCTGATGGTATTGAAGTCCACAATGCCCGTTAACACTACGAGTTCGCTCTTACCAACACGACATAAGGATACAATAATCTTAGCTTGCCTCAGTCCAAAAATATTCCTTCCTAGTTAAGGAAATTCTCCCTCAATCTAAGGGTTAATCTTTCCCTGGTATTTTCCACAATAATACTGAAAAAATTTCCAGAGTGACACTCATATTATTATGTGCACCGATTCCATTAAGAGATGTCACGCAGTTCATAATAACTCAAACACTCCCTGCGCCTGAAAATAATAATAATAAGAATTGTGAATTCATTCTTGATATCTAAGACCCTTATGCTTTAATTGTGATCCAAATGTTCCTTCCGAAATTATAACTATTCCGGATTCCGGATTAGTATAAACATGCGCATAAAAAGATTACAATAAGGACATAGAAATTTGTCTCTAAAGGAAAGTCTCTCTCACTCTAACAACAGCTTCGCAATTAAATTCCCTTTTGGATTCCGATCCAAAACGTTTTGTCTATGATGACAAGAAGCTTACAGTTTTCCAAGAGAGTTAATAACTTATCTATCAGAGATGCTAAACTACTTCTGAGCTCTTATGTTTGCCAAACAATTAATATTTCTGATGTCAATAGCAGAGAGATCTGATCCTGTGCCATCCTCGATAAGTTTCGCAGGATTATCAATCTGCAGGATGATAGCGGTACTCCGACCAGTTGATCCGTATCCTCTTGTTGAAGATGAGAACCAGTATTGGCCAGTTCATCCGCAATAAGATTACATGGGGTGTTTGAATGACCCCTAACCCAGACTAGCTCCAGGTTTGAATGTCTCGCCATCTCGTTTAGAGATGTCCGGCATTCATTTACCAGCCTGGATGTCGAATAGACACCCGAGAGCGATTTAATAGCAGCTTGACTGTCTGTACAAATCTGGATATCGACGCCGAATACCCTATAATACATCAACCACTTAGCCGCTCTTTTTATGGCCGAGATCTCTGCCTGAAGAATGCTACAGTTATCCGGCAATTTGAAGGAAATACTTTTCCTAAATGTGGGTATAAAGAAACCCCCCAACCCCATCAACAGATTTGGACCCATCAGTGTAGACCTCCATTGCCCCGGAGCCTAATTCCGGAGCAGTCGAGATTGACACCGAAAAGTTTCTGTCAAGAAAGGGTGTTGGAATGCAATAATCAATATTGCAAGGAATGTCATTTAAGAACCCTAAGACGGTCGCATAGCCATATTCTCTCTCGTTCAATGCACCTGTAGCCTTGAGCCTAATCGCCGACATTATGGCGATCTGTATAGCCATGAGGTCCACCGGTAGCCAGTTCATTAGAAAAAATAGGGCTTTATATGGAGTTGTACGAAGCGCGCCTGTATTAAGTAGCGCTGAGCTGCGCAGAATCCTTTCAAAGATTCCGAAATAGGTGGATTTATCCATAGCTTTCCACCATACTAACGTTCCATACATAAGTATGGGTTTAATTACCATGTCGAAGAGCCATTTTGTATTCCTAGGATTTAATCCCCAGGATTTTCCAATGGCTTTCCTACACATACACTGTCTAACAAAATAAAGTGCGGTTTTTTACTCTTGCTATTTATTTCGTAATAATTGCCTTCTATGTTCATTATGGTCTACTTTATTGGTGTCCAGGTATTTGTCGTTTTATATTCTTTAATTTAATGAACAAAAGAAGTTTCTGAAATATGTGCATTTCGAGTTTGAAGTAAAAGTGTTGTTGTTGTGCGACTAAATAAAGTGACACTTTACTTAATTTCTTAAACTTGGCTTCCAATTTTCGAATTTTTTGACGCAAGATGGAAGGCATATGCTTAAAAAGTGGTAAATTTTAATATTCTATTCATTAAATTCTATTAAAATTACTATTGCATTTGAAAAATAAGGATAGATTCGGCCATATTATCGGAAAGTCTTCGACCACAATCCAGTAAGATTTCTTGATTCCAGATAAGGAAAATAAGGTAAAATTAGTGTATTTGTCTTTAAAGTGCAAAGTGAGTCTAAAAATGAAATTTAGAAGAAATTGAGAGGGCAGAAACCTTAAGACTACGAAATAAAATCGTATCGTTAAAGTGTCTCTTTATTATGTCGCACAAAATGCATGACCAACACAACACTTTTGCCCCAAACTCGAAATACACATATTTCAAAAACTTATTTTGCATATTAATTTAAAGAATATAATACGATAAAAACCTGGACACCAAAAAAGTAGACCATTATGCACCTAGAAGACAATAGTTATGAACTAAATAGCAAGAGTAAAAACCGCGCTATATTTTTTCCGATAGTGTAAATAGGGCAATACCAGCTTTGAGGCCCTTGCCCGTGTATTCTGGAGCCAGGATAGTTTGGAGTCCAGTATGATATCTAGATACTTCGCACTATCTGAAACCTTCAATTCGACGCCATTTAGACGTGGTAATGGGAAAGATGGAATTTTGTACCTTCTAGAGAAGAGGACAAGTTCCGTTTTTCCTGGATTCACGCTAAGGCCACTGGTTATGCTCCACGCATTGAGTAGACCTAGAGCAGATTGCAGGCGCTGAGACATATTATCTAGATATTTTCCAGATACAGCCACCGCAACATCGTCAGCATAAGCGACAGTCCTAAACTTCAGAGAATCAAGTTCCCTGAATATTTTGGCAAATCTCAGGGGGAAAAAAAACATTCTGGATTGATCGAAATAAGTTGAAATAGATTTTTTGTATTCAAAATTTGACTTTGCCGAATATTTTATACCCTTTACCCACAAATAACACTGTGTGACAGACACTTTTACACATGAAATTGAAACTAGAGATCATACGTAGCAAATTTCTTCTATAAAGGAAAATTTTACCAAAAATATATTTACGAATATTATATCAACTCAATATGGGTGTCAAATGAAAGCTAAGAACCCATGCAATATAATATATTTTATTTAAATATTGCAGCAAAAAACTTAAGAAAATATCTATTTGAAAATTTTACCTTTTACTATTTATTTTCAACTATATATCAGCCAGCAAAAATCATTCTTGCACATGAAAAAATCGTCATATGAATAAAACTATTTTTTATTTAAGTTTTGTCTTGGATGATCTCCAAGATGTCAAATTTGTTCTTGAAAGGATTTAAAATTTTCGAAAGATGCTAAATTTTTAAGAATATTATAAAATATTTACGAAAATTCTATCGTCCCAATATAGATGCTACGAATCCCTGCAATATATTTTTTATTTAAACGTTAGAAACTATAACTAGGTTCTCAGGCCTAGTGACCGGTTCCGGAACTTTATATGGGAGGAACCTTTCAATTTTTAATGGGGTTCTAATTGGAGATATCTGATTAGCACCTTGGAATAGATTATAGGATAGATCAAATGACTGATCCAAGAGGACATTAATATAATAAAAATTTTTAAAACTTGTTTACCCTTAAACAAATTTTTTAAATTTGTTTTAATTTATTTTTAAATTTATTTTATAATTTTTCGTTAATGTCGATGGCAGCATTTCGAATCGAATCCACGTTTTTCTGACGTATCATACGTTTTATAATCTTCAACTCTAACCATTGCGCATTTATTGACTGTTGGAAATTGACTCTCAACAGATATATAGTGAGTGTTGTGCGCCAACTGGTTCTCAACTGGAACTATGATGACGAGTTAGTTGTCAATTGGTACTCAATCGGTACTGAGGAACCAGTCTTTTATTGCAATTGCTACAAATTTCTCGCAGGGATATTATATTTATGACTTAAACACTTTATGTAAAGGATTTTTTCTTAACATTTTGTTCTGCAACATATAAATAAAATATTTTGTTATTGCAGGGAATCGTAGCTTTCATTTGACAACCCCATTGAGTTGATATAATGTTGGTAAATATTTTTTAATATTTTCTATAGTTGTGTATTTTTTTGAAACTGAAAAAAAAAAAAAAAAACTGAGTACGCAATTTTATCATTTATGAGCTCTAATTCATCACACAGTGAAAACAAATTAATGCCTTTAAGTATGTATTATTTTCAAATTCATCTATATCTATAAAATAATCTAAATTTTTTTCTAAAAACAAAATATACCATATATGTTTTTTGGCTGATATCTCGATTATCTATAAGCCGATTTGGTTCATTTTTTTGGCATAAATATTCATAAAAATTTTTACAAATTTTCTGTGAAAGAGCAAAGTCCCTAGCATACATAAGAGCTTAAAAAAGTGGAATAAATTTTAATAAATCAGTTTATTAAAGATATCTCTGTAATTTTTAAACCGAATTTCCTGAATTTCAAAAGCAAAATTTTCGAAAGGATTGCCGATCGTTTGTTACATATATTTTATAACTACGATATAGGGTGCCTTCATAAATGCCATTTCAACCGACAAACAGAAGGACGGAGGTCGTTATTTCCACATTTTGTCTTATCTAACATATTAATCCACTTGCTGCTCAATGTTCAATGATGACAACATCGATATTCGAGGTGCTGTTTAATATCAATTTTATGAGAATAATTAGGAAAAGTGTTAGTTCCTAAACTCATTAATAACGCCTTAAAAAGTTAGTTTGATAAGTTGAATTCTAATTTTTTGTAAGAAATTATTTCGAATTAACTATTTTTGGCTTTATATCATTTAAATTTTTACTAACCTTAATAACTATATTAACTTTATTTCCAATCAAGTGAAAGAAATTTAATTTAAATACATTGCAACTTCCTATTTTAAAACTTAATATTTTAGAGATTTTTTTCTACAATAATAACATCAATTGATAATTTCACCATAAGCGGATGATTATTTGTTTTCCATTGGACATTAATTTTGATTATTGTTGCATGATTAATCTTTCTAGGGAAATGTTATTAATTCCCAAGATATTTTAACAAAACAAAGTCAATAATCCCTAATATCCTTTTTAGATTTATTTTTGTGTACAATGTATTTGTATTAGTTATTGTAAGGATTTGTATTGTAAAAAGAAAAAAAAAAAAACCTTTTTTTGCTTGATTTATTTTCAAATAATATTGAGTTTTTTTTTTTGCTAATACATATTATAAAATGAATAGATATAGTCAATAAAATAATTATAGGTAGATTTAAAAGGAAGGATAAGAAAATGTTTTATTTAAAGTTAAATAACAAGGAAAATAAAATTTTAAAGAAATTTTTAGAGGGAGAAATATATTGTAAATATTATATTATAGAAATGAAGTAAAAGGTAATACAATTCCTTAAAATTTTGTCAAACCATTATAAAAGTTTTTGGAGATTTTATTAAATTCGTTCTAGTCTCTTTTAAACATTCTTACTGGTGTTTGGGAATATTAAGTAACCAGGAAAAATAAATGATAATATTTAAACAGCAGCATCTTGTAGAGAGACATTTTCTTACCCCACAAGGAAAGCTTTTGGTGCCATAATTAAGCAAATGCTGGAATAAAAACAAAAATTGTTCCCCTCCTTTAAAGCTTTTGTCTTCTTCATCATTTGCTCATCGTCCGACGACTAAATAATAATTGATGGTTTCGCAATAATGACAATCAATAATCCTCTTAAAAATTGTGGTTGTTTTTTTTTGGTTACTCTGCGGATGGTTGTGGTAATATCGTCTGCTTGTCTATCTTTTTGACTGCCTGTCAAATTGGCGCATAAAAACGTGCAAATAGTTTTCTTAATATTTTCCCCCTCCATCCAAAAAAAAAAAAAAAAAAAAAAAATGATATAAATTGGAAACAAAACAAAGTAGCTAAAGTAGAGAGTATTTAATAAGCTTTTTTTTATTTGATTTTATTTAGTAGTTGGACAGTGAAAAAACAGAAAAATCCTTTGTAAATATCCTGGAGTTATTGTAGCTACATTTACAAGTAGTAATACAAACACTACAAAACTTATCGAACCTTTTTAAAACATTTATTTTGTAATATAAATAAGAACAAATTGTAAAATGAATGTTTGTTTGTTGCTACAAATTTATTGAAAAGATTTTAGATAAAATATTTTTTTTGGAAAGAAACTAGCAAATTGAATTGTTATTTCGTTTAAGATATAAAGAATTATTGTCAATAGATATCTATCAAGTATAGTTAAATATATGTTTCCCTTTCCTTAAGCTTTGGCATATATTCGGTTTAGTTTTTTTAAGCCGCTGAAAGTTTTTTTAAAAAGCAGCAGTCCAGTCTTTTCCAACTTTTATCGTTTAAAAAATAAAGTTTCGTTAAGTTTTTTAAACTGTTCAAATTTCAAAATTCTTTTTATATTTTAGTTAAAGCTTGTAAATGCTTTGAGAATATATACAAATATTTATACAAACACTTTTGGTTTAGAAAATAAAGTTTCGTTAAGTTTTATAAATTGTCCAAAATCAAAAATTTCTCCTGATTTCTAAAGAAGCTTATCTGAACTAAATATATATGATAATAAATCTTAAATCTGATTCTTCGTTTAAAAAATAAAGTTTCGTTAAGTTTTTTAAATCGTCCAAAATTAAAAATTCTACCTGATTTGTAAAGAAAAAATTCTGAGTTAATTAAATTGACTAAAAAAGTTATTGTACCTTTTATTATTTAGAAAATAAAGTTTCGTTAAGTTTTTTGAATTGTCCAAATTTAAAAAAATGTTTTATATTTTAGTTAACAATTTTAAATGCTACAAGAATTCATAAAAATTATTATACAATAACTTTTGGTTGAGAAAATAAAGTTTTGTTAAGTTTTTTAGATCGTCCAAAATTTCAAAATGTTTTATATTTTAGTTAACAATTTTAAATACTATAAGAATATATAAAAATATACAAATAAAAGTTCTTGGTTGTGAAAATAAAGTTTCGTTAAGTTTTTTTAAATTGTCCAAATTTCAAAATTATTTTATATTTTATTTAACATTTTTAAACGCTACAAGAATATATAAAAATATTCAATCAAAGACTTTTGGTGAATGAAATAAAGTTTCGTTAAGTTTTTTTAATTGTTCAAAATTAAAAATTCCTCTTGATTTCTAAAAAAGAAAATCTTAACTAAACTGATATATTAGAAAATCTTTAATCCGATTTTTCGTTTAAAAAATAAAGTTTCGTTAAGTTTTTTAAATTGTCCAAATTTCAAAAATGTTGTATATTTTATTTAACAATTTCAAATGCTATAAGAATATATAAAAATATTCAATCAATAACTTTTGGCTTAGAAAATAAAGTTTCGTTAAGTTTTTTAGATCGTCCAAAATTTCAAAATGTTTTATATTTTAGTTAATAATTTTAAATACTATAAGAATATATAAAAATATACAAATAAAAGCTCTGGTTGTGAAAATAAAGTTTCGTTAAGTTTTTTAAATTGTCCAAATTTCAAAATTGTTTTATATTTTATTTAACATTTTTAAACGCTACAAGAATATATAAAAATATTCTATCAAAGACTTTTGGTGAATGAAATAAAGTTTCGTTAAGTTTTTTTAATTGTTCAAAATTAAAAATTCCTCTTGATTTCTAAAAAAGAAAACCTTAACTAAACAGATACATTAGAAAATATTTAATCCGATTTTTCGTTTAAAGAATAAAGTTTCGTTAAGTTTTTTAAATTGTCCAAATTTCAAAAATGTTTTATATTTTATTTAACAATTTCAAATGCTATAAGAATATATAAAAATATTCAATCAATAACTTTTGGCTTAGAAAATAAAGTTTCGTTATATTTTTGAAATATGCCAAAATTAAAAATTTCTTTTGATTTCTAAAGAAAAAAATCTTAACTAAATAGATATGATAAAAAAATACTTAATCCGATTCTTCGTTTAAAAAATAAAGTTTCGTTAAGTTTTTTAAATTGCCCAAATTTCAAAAATGTTTTATATTTTAGCTAACAATTTCAAATGCTATAAGAATATATTTTTAAATTTTTAATCAATAACTATTAGTTTGGAAAATAAAGTTTCGTTAAGTTTTTTAAATTATGAAAAATTCCAAAATCTTTTATATTTTAGTTAACAATTTCGAATGCTACAAGAATATATACAAATATTCAATCAATAGTTTTTGGTTGAGAAAATAAAGTTTCGTTAAGTTTTTTAAATTGTCCAAATCTAAAATTTATTTCATATTAGTTAAAACTTTTAAATTTCTTGGCTAATTTTTCTCATAATCTGTAGCTTTTCTTCAAGAATTACGTAATGCTTAACAAATTCGTTGTATTCCTCTATATTTATTATTTTTTGTCTGTTGTGGTGATAAAACAAATATATTTTTATTTGTTGTTTTATTTTTATAATCATCGTTTCAATCGATTTTATGGTTGATTTTCAATTGATTTTATATAAAGTATTCGTTTTCGTCTTAATGGTTTGTTGATGTCAAACATGATTTGTTCGCACACAACTACAACTGCAAAATTTGTGTAACAGAGATGGAATAAAATAAGGTTATCAGTGGTACTAAATTATAAAAAGTTTTAACCCTCCAGGACCTTGAATAAAATTTACAAACCCACAGTACTTTTTACAACATTAAACTAAACATTAAAAAAGTTATTTAAAATCATTCAAGGAAATGTTTCCAATATTTACAAACAACTTTTAAATTATGTAAATAATAATAAAAAAAATTCATACAAATTTTGTCTCTAAAATTTATTTTAAATCAAAATTGTTTCTTTTGAATAGTAAATATATTTCAGAAGACCCCTCATAATTTCGTTTCATTTAAGAAAGTTATCAAAAATAACCTATTTCCATCTCTGAACATTTGAGTAAAATTATAACCAAATTCCATCTCTTCCTCTATGCTCACACACACACACTTCAAACACATATAAAAAAGGTTTGTTTACAAAATATCCTCAAATACAACAAAAGTAACACAAAAAAAAAAATAAAAATGGAGGCGTTTTATACTTTAGTCGTTATATATTGAATTTTTACTATAAAAACAAGAAAATTTGTGACCTGTTATATATTTTCCTTTTTCTTTTCATAAAATTTTTATTGTTTGTATTGTTGTAAAATTTTACATTTTCTGTTAAGTGGGGTGTGTGAGTGAATGTGTGTTCAATGTAGCAGTAGTAGTTATAAAATCGTTTTTGCTTGATTTGTTTTCAAATAAACTTTGTAGTAGATATTTTTTTTAATGTCACTGAGCTAAATTTACAGTGAGGGGGAATAATTAAAGGACAGAATAAGGACTATACGCTAGACTTTAGGCAAGGCTATGGACTAGGCTATAAATAAGACTATAGTTCAGATTACAGACTAAGCTGTAGTTTAGTTTAAATACTAGACTATATTTTACACTATAGACTAGATTATAGTTAAGTCTAGACTTCAGTTTAGACTATAGTATAGACTATAGACTAGACTATAGTTTGGACTATAGTATAGACTATAGTTTGGACTATAGTTTAGACTATAGTTTGGACTATAGTTTAGACTATAGTTTGGACTATAGTTTAGGCCATAGACGATACTATAGTTTAGACAATAGTTTAGACTATAGACTAGGCTATAGTTTACACTATAGTATAGAATCTAGTTTACACTATACTATAGACTATAGTTTAGACTATAGTATAGACTATAGTTTAGACTATAGTATAGACTATAGTTTAGACTATAGTATAAACTATAGTTTAGACTATAGTATAGACTATAGTTTAGACTATAGACTAGACTATAGTGTAGACTATATTATTGACTATAGACGAAACTATGTATAGTTTAGACTATAAACTAGACTATAGTATAGACTATAGTTTAGATTCTACACTAAACTATAGTTTAGATTATAGACTAGACTATAGTTTAGACTATAGTATAGACTATTGCTTAGACTATAGACTAGACTATAGTGTAGACTATATTATTGACTATAGACTAAACTATAGTTTAGACTGTAAACTAGGCTATAGTTTAGACTATAGAATACACTATAGTTTAGACTATAGAATAGACTATAGTTTACTACAGACTAAACTATAGCTTAGACTATACATTAAAATATAGTTAAGACTATAAACTACACTATAGTTTAGACTATAGACTAAACTATAGTTTAGACTATAGACTACAGTTTAGTTTAGACTATAGACTACACTTTAGTTTAGACTATAGAATAGACTATAGTATAAACTAAACTATAGTTTAGACTATAGACTACAGTTTAGTTCAGACTACAGACTACACTTTAGTTTAGGCTATAGACTAGACTATAGTTTACTACAGACTAAACTATAGCTTAGACTATAGACTACAATATAGTTAAGACTATAGACTAGACTATAGTTTTCACTATAGTATAGACAATAGTTTACTATAGTTTACACTATACTATGGACTAAACTATAGTTTAGACTCTAGACCACACTTTAGTTTAGACTATAGAATAGACTATAGTATAAACTAAAATATAATTGAGAGTTGAGGAAGAACGCAGGAAATCTCAACTAGCTGAAGTAGCCTAAATAAGGCTTTCCTGCCCAGCGATGCAATATCTTTGTAAACAGTTCCGCAGGGTTGTTGAATGACGCAGGAGGTGGTTTTAGTCAGTAGGAATTCGACATATCCCACGGGCGATTAAGAACCATGGGAATCTTATGAGAGATTTACACCTCCTAATGAAAATAAAGACTATAGTATAGACTATAGTTTAGACTATAGACTAGACTATAGTATAGACTATAGTTTCGACTATAGTTTAAAATATAGTTAAAACTATAGTTTAGATTCTATACTAACCTATAGACTAGACTATAGTTTAGACTATAGAATAGACTATAGTTTACACTAAAATATAGCTTAGGCTATAGACTAGACTATAGGCTAGGCTATAGTTTAGACTATTGTTTAGACTATAGATTAGTCTATAGACTAGACAGTAGTTTAGACTATAGTTTGACTATAGTTTTGACTATAGAATAGACTATAGTTTAGCCTATAGTTTAGACTATATAATAGACTATAGTTTAGATTATATAATATACTGTAGTTTGGACTATAGACTAGACTATAGTTTATACTATATTTAAGACTTTGGTTTAGACTATAGATTAGACAATAGATTAAACTATATTTTAGACTATAGATTAGACTATATACTTGACTATAGTTTAGACTGTATTTTTGACTATAGTTTAGACAATATACTAGACTATAATTTAGACTATAGTTTAGAATATAGTTTAGACTATAGTTTAGATTTTACACTTAGCTATAGTCTAGTCTATAGTCTGGGCTAGACTATAGTTAAGACTATAGATTAGACTATATACTTGACTATAGTTTAGACTGTATTTTTGACTATAGTTTAGACAATATACTAGACTATAATTTAGACTATAGTTTAGAATATAGTTTAGACTATAGTTTAGATTTTACACTTAGCTATAGTCTAGTCTATAGTCTGGGCTAGACTATAGTTAAGACTATAAACTAAACTATAGTTTAGACTATTGTTTAGAGAGTAGTTTAGAGTATAGTTTGACTATAGTATAGACTATAGTTTAGCCTATAGTTTAGTCTATAGAATATACTATAGTTTTCTTTATAGGCTATAGTTTAGAGTATGGTTTAAACTATAGTTTAGTTTATATTTTAGACTATTGTTTAGACTATAGTTAGGCCATAGTTTAGATTATAGTTTAGACTATTATTAGGCTATATTTTAGACCATATTGTGACTATAGTAAATACTATACTTTAGATTTTTCTTTAAGTAATAACATTTTTTCATTTACCCCTTTAATTATTTTCTTCAGTGTAGCAATTACATTACTTATGTCAATGTGTATTCAAGTGTATGGATTTTCTTTTATGTGGAAGCGTACGTGTGTATATGTGTGTTTACAAGTGTATAAGTATGATTGTAAAATGTTGTCAATAATCCAAAGGATTTACTATTTATATCGTAACGACTATAAACTCAAATAAACGCACATAAAGTATTCAAGTATAAATGTGAACATACGAATGCGGTCGATAAGCTTAATGAAAAACATAGACACAGCAAATATACATATTTTGTAAATCGGCACACACTCACATATACAAAACATGCAGTTTTTCACACACATATTGAAATGAATACATTACCCAGTAAACAATATAGATTTGAAGAATTAATGGTATTAAGGTGCAAAGGAGAATAAATATATAAAAATGTTTGCTGGGTTTTTTTTTATCAAATAACTATTTTTATATAACAACATTTTTCACAACACCACTTTTTGATATGTTTATATCAACTTTTTTTTAATGTTTATACATTTGCCATTGCAAATGTACTATTTGAAAATTTTATACGTGTTATTTTCCTTTTAACTTTTAATTTTGTTTGTTTGCTACTTGTTTTTCGATTTACTTTTGTTTTATTTTTCCAATTCTCATTATTTTTCCAACAATTTGAAAGCAACGTTCAAAATATCAAACCAACAAACTATAAATTAATGCAGCAACAATATTTAACAACTGCCACACTGTGAACAATAGTTTTTTTATTTAAATTAATTAAAATCGATTTTTTTGTGAATATATTTTTCCACCAACCATTTGTTTAAGGTCTCAAAGCTTAAAATGTCATTTAAGGCAAAAACGAACAAAATAAACAAGTCAAAAACAAAACAAAAAAACTTTTTTTTGCAAAAAGTTTATAGTTCAACAAAATTTGATAAAAATAGCTATAGCAATAGCAGGAATAAATAAAAAATAACAAGTGATTTAAATTGACATTAGAATATGATGATGAACGATAAAAAAATGGAAAACATGATGGGTAGAGGAAAATATTGTGTTAAAATAGAAAATTGTTAAAAGATAGAAAGGGAATATTTTATAGAAATATTTGGTTATTAAATGTGATAGAATTAAGGTATTATTAAAGCTTAATAATGACAATTAATCTAGGTTTTGTAAAATGTTTTAATTAACTTTTGGTGAAGATTTTATTAAATCTTAATTTGAACTTTTATTTCAGATTTAATTAATATTTAATTTGAGCGCTGAACAATAGTTGTGATTAACTCTTTTGTTAAAATAGTATTGGAATTTTAAACTGTAAAGTAAATACATATCTTTAAAATATTTTTTCAAGATTTTCTTAATAAAAATGACAAAATTTTAGAAAAATAAAACAACCCACATAAAAATATCTGTGAAATACCAAAGCAACAAAATTTCGAGTTTAAACCATTCACTCCTAAAATTCTTTAAGTATTCATTTATTCATGTGTGTGAAGATAAATTTTAAAATATGAAACCCTAGACACAAACCTTTAGCTTTAACAGAGCTCTGTTAAGGCGTTAACATACTTCTGTTAAACTCTGTTAAATTGGGTGTATGACATTAAAAAGGATTTTTGGCGACATTTCCTGACCAAATGAACAAAAAAAAATTAGAATCGGTCGGAAGCCCATTGTACGCATTTTCAGAAAATTACACTATATCAAAAATATTCTGTCAACCTAAAATTTTATAGCGAAATAAAAATAACAATAAGAATTCAGGATACATATCCTTTATAGGAAAACAGGACAACATGGGCGAATGAAAGTTGATGGAATTTATAGCCAAGGTGGACATCTATCACAATCAATAGTCAGAATTTTTAACAGAGCGTGTTTTGATAGAAAAATTTGAAATTTAAAAAATTTCGAATTTCATATTTTTTTTAAAGGACTTTTCAGGATTTCAGGAAAAAGGGACAACATGGGCTGATGAAAGTTAGTAGAAATTATAGTCAAAGTGGACATCTATCATAATCAATAGTCAGAATCTTTAACAGAGCGTGTTTTGATAGAAAAATTTGAAATTGAAAAAATTTCAAATTTCATATTTTTTTAAAGGACTTTTCAGGATTTCAGTAAAGAGGGACAACATGGGCGGATAAAAGTTGGTAGAAATTATAGCCAAGATGGACATCTATCATAATCAATAGTCAGAATCTTTAACAGAGCGTGTTTTGATAGAAAAGTTTGAAATTGAAAAAATTTCAAATTTCATATTTTTTTTAAAGGACTTTTCAGGATTTCAGGAAAAAGGGACAACATGGGCGGATGAAAGTTGGTGAAAATTATAGCCAAGATGGACATCTATCACAATCAATAGTCAGAATCTTTAACAGAGCGTGTTTTGATAGAAAAATTTGAAATTGAAAAAATTTCAAATTTCATATTTTTTTTAAAGGACTTTTCAGGATTTCAGGAAAAAGGGACAACATGGGCGGATGAAAGTTGATAGAATTTATAGCCAAGGTGGACATCTATCATAATCAATAGTCAGAATCTTTAACAGAGCGTGTTTTGATAGAAAAATTTGAAATTTAAAAAATTTCGAATTTCATATTTTTTTAAAGGACTTTTCAGGATTTCAGTAAAGAGGGACAACATGGGCGGATGAAAGTTGATAGAATTTATAGCCAAGATGGACATCTATCATAATCAATAGTCAGAATCTTTAACAGAGCGTGTTTTGATAGAAAAGTTTGAAATTGAAAAAATTTCAAATTTCATATTTTTTTTAAAGGACTTTTCAGGATTTCAGGAAAAAGGAACAACATGGGCGGATGAAAGTTGATAGAATTTATAGCCAAGGTGGACATCTATCATAATCATTAGTCAGAATCTTTAACAGAGCGTGTTTTGATAGAAAAATTCGAAATTTAAAAAAATTTAAAATTTCACATTTTTTTTAAAGGACTCTCCAGGATTTCAGGAAAAAGGGACAACATGGGCGGATGAAAGTTGATAGAATTTATAGCCAAGATGGACATCTATCATAATCAATAGTCAGAATCTTTAACAGAGCGTGTTTTGATAGAAAAGTTTGAAATTGAAAAAATTTCAAATTTCATATTTTTTTTAAAGGACTTTTCAGGATTTCAGGAAAAAGGGACAACATGGGCGGATGAAAGTTGATAGAATTTATAGCCAAGGTGGACATCTATCATAATCATTAGTCAGAATCTTTAACAGAGCGTGTTTTGATAGAAAAATTCGAAATTAAAAAAAATTTAAAATTTCACATTTTTTTTAAAGGACTCTTCAGGATTTCAGGAAAAAGGGACAACATGGGCGGATGAAAATTGATAGAATTTATAGCCAAGATGGACATCTATCATAATCAATAGTCAGAACCTTTAACAGAGCGTGTTTTGATAAAAAAATTTGAAATTGAAAAAATTTCAAATTTCATATTTTTTTAAAGGACTTTTCAGGATTTCACTAAAGAGGGACAACATGGGCGGATGAAAGTTGGTAGAAATTATAGCCAAGATGGACATCTATCATAATCAATAGTCAGAATCTTTAACAGAGCGTGTTTTGATAGAAAAATTTGAAATTGAAAAAATTTCAAATTTCATATTTTTTTTAAAGGACTTTTCAGGATTTCAGGAAAAAGGGACAACATGGGCGGATGAAAGTTGATGGAATTTATAGCCAAGGTGGACATTTATCACAATCAATAGTCAGAATCTTTAACAGAGCGTGTTTTGATAGAAAAATTCGAAATTTAAAAAATTTCGAATTGCTTTCAATATAAATTGTTGAAAAGTTTTTTTCTTTCGTTTTATAAAAATTTGTATCACAAAAAAAAAATACTCTTTTAATTGGCTTTTATATGAAATCAAAAACCATGTCCGTTCACTTTTTGTTGAAATCAAACAAATCCTTCTATTCTATATAATAAAGTAAAATTGAATACTTGTTTAAATTTTTTTAACTGTTTAATTAATTTTGTGGGTTAATAATTTTAAAATTATCTTAAAAAGGATCGAAACGTCCAAAAATATATTAAATTATTTTTGTATTTAAATATATTGACAAAATATAAGTCTAGGAAAATCACAAAGGAAAAATAATGGTATTTAAACAACAACCTTGTTTTTACATTTTGTAAATTATATTATAGCAAAAATAAAATAACCTTTTGGTTTGTATATTAACGGCGTATTATACTTTAAAAATCTGTTTATTATATTAATATATGCAAAATATAAATATATGCATTTATATAAAATATGACCTATATAATAGTAAAAGTCTTATTTTCATCCGCCCATGTTGTCCCTTTTTCCTGAAATCCTGAAAAGTCCTTTAAAAAAAATATGAAATTTGAAATTTTTTCAATTTCAAACTTTTCTATCAAAACACGCTCTGTTAAAGATTCTGACTATTGATTATGATAGATGTCCATCTTGGCTATAATTTCTACCAACTTTTATCCGCCCATGTTGTCCCTCTTTACTGAAATCCTGAAAAGTCCTTTAAAAAAATATGAAATTTGAAATTTTTTCAATTTCAAATTTTTCTATCAAAACACGCTCTGTTAAAGATTCTGACTATTGATTATGATAGATGTCCACTTTGACTATAATTTCTACTAACTTTCATCAGCCCATGTTGTCCCTTTTTCCTGAAATCCTGAAAAGTCCTTTAAAAAAAATATGAAATTCGAAATTTTTTAAATTTCAAATTTTTCTATCAAAACACGCTCTGTTAAAGATTCTGACTATTGATTGTGATAGATGTCCACCTTGGCTATAAATTCCATCAACTTTCATTCGCCCATGTTGTCCTGTTTTCCTATAAAGGATATGTATCCTGAATTCTTATTGTTATTTTTATTTCGCTATAAAATTTTAGGTTGACAGAATATTTTTGATATAGTGTAATTTTCTGAAAATGCGTACAATGGGCTTCCGATTCTAATTTTTTTTGGTTCATTTGGTCAGGAAATGTCGCCAAAAATCCTTTTTAATGTCATACACCCAATTTAACAGAGTTTAACAGAAGTATGTTAACGCCTTAACAGAGCTCTGTTAAAGCTAAAGGTTTGTGTCTAGGGTTTCATATTTTAAAATTTATCTTCACACACATCATTTATTCTTTAATATTTTCTTTTTTCAGTTTCTTTTTTTTTCTTTTTCAAAATTTACGATTTTTCTTATTTTGGTGATTTTTTTATTTGGTCGTTTTTGTTTATGTTATGTTATTTTTTTTATTTCTCTAGCGTTTTCTATAATTTTGTCTTTTTTGTAGATTGTGCGATTTTCTTTTTAGCAGAAGTTTATTCGTTTATGTGATTTCTTTCCATTTTATTTTTCGTATGTGTTTTTTTAGCCTAAATACTTTTTTTCTTTTGACGTTTATTCCCATTTTAGAAATTTTTACTAAATTAACGCTTTTTTTAGTTGAATTTTTGATTGATTTTTTTATTTTGTTGTCTATTTCGTTTTAGCGTTTTTCATCGTCTTTAGAGTTTTTTTCATTTTGGCGATTTTATGTATTGCTGGTTTTTTGTTTTAGCTTTTTTTCTACAAAGTTTTGTCATATTATCGTTTCATTAGTTTTTTTTTTCATTTGGCGATTTCTTTTGACTTTACTCCGGTTTTGATTTTTTTCTAAAGCAGTTTTTATTGGATTTCTATTTTTTTTTTATTTTATTATCTTTGTATTCTCATTTTGTCGTTCACTTCCTTCAGTTTTTTTTCCATACTGATATTTTTTTCCATTATTTGGTCCTTTTTGTTTAGCGATTTTTTTAATTTTGGCTGATTTGTACAATGATTTTTTCTTTTTTGTGCTGGTTTGTTTTTGCGATTTTTTTCTGTTTTAATATTCTGGTGATTTTTTTTTTAGCGTTTTTAAATTTTTTTCACTATCTTTTTTATTTTTACGATTTTTTATTGGGCTTTTTTTCTTTTGAACTGTATTCCGTTTTAGAAATTTTTATCAAATTAACTATATATATATTTTTTTTTTATTTTAATTTTTTTTTTTTATTTTTTGTTGCGGCGTATTTTTCATTCCCACCTTAAAGTATACCAATCGACTCAGAATCACTTTTTAAATCGATCTAATGATGTACGTTCGTCTGGCTGGACGTAGTTTTGAATATAATTCAATGATATTTAGCACGTGGGACTTTAACGATACAAGGACGAAGCGTATTTTTTACAGATATTTTTTACATTTATGCGATTTTTCACTTTTCGATATTTGTTTGATTTGATTTTCATTTGGCCCTTTTTTCGTTTTAGCGATTTTTTTTTTGTAATTTTCATTTTGAAATTTTTTCACTTTAAAGCAATTTTTTCATTGTGGCGCTTTTTTATTGTTTTTTATTTCGTTTTACTTTTATACTTAGGAATTTATTTCCGTTTTGGGTTTTCATCCCAAATTGAATAATTTTTTATTTGCTCCAAAAAAAGCCACATAAAAAAAATCTTAAATTTCCAAAAAATGCGTTTTTACTCGATTTTTTTTTTTAATTTTGTTGTTTTTTTCGGTTTGTGCATTTTTATTTATTAACGGTTTATATTTCCAGTTTTAAAATTTTTTCGATTTAAAATTTTGGTGTTTATTCATGCTTTGGGATTTTTCAGCAAATTGACGATTTTTTTAACTTTGGTATTATTTTCGTTTGTGCGATTTTTTATTTCGTCGTTAATTTCGTTTATTCCTTTTTGGATTTTTTTTTTTTTTCAAATTTAAAACCATTTTCATTTAGTGTTTTTTTTTTCTTTTCCCCTATTTTCTAAATTTTACGGTTTTTTCGTTTCGGCGATTTTTTTCATTCTGGTGATTTTTTTTCGTTTTGGCGACTTTTTAACAGCTTTTTTTGTCAATTTTTCATTTTGTTTTTTTTTGTTTATGCGTTTTTATATATGGTGATTTTTTATTTTGGCGTTTTTTCATTTTAGCATTTTTTTTTTCATTTTGGCGATTTTTTATTTTGTTGTTTATTTAGTTTTAGTTTTTTTTTCTAAATTTTTCCAAATGAAAAGATTTTTTATTTGCCTTTTTTTCGTTTTTTTTCACTTAATATTTTTTTTCGTTAATGACTTTTTTGTCATATTGGTGTTTTTTATTTTTTTCATTTGGGTGACTTTTTTCACTATTTTGTTTTTTTATTTTGTCGTTTTTTTTTTAAGTTTTGGCGATTTTTTTTTTTTTTTTCGATTGGGCTATTTTTATTTGATTAAAAAAACTTCAAAGCGAAACAAAATATTTAGCGTTATATAATAAAAATAGCCACATCGAAAAAACGTTGAAATAAAAAAATCTTCAAAAATCTAAAAAAAAAACGACAAAATAAAAATCTCCATAGTGAAAATGTTGACCAAATAAAACAAAAAAAAAAAAAAAAACCTAAAACAAAAAAATTTAAAACTTTAATACGGGAAAAGTCGCTTTAACTAAAAAATACCAAAGTGAAAAAAGCGCGAACAAATCTTCAATTTGAAAAAAATTTAAAAAAGCTAAAAAAATAAACGACAAAATAAAGAAATTTCCAAAAGTTAAGATGTTTTACAGAAATTTTTTACAGTTTTGCTTTTCGTTTCGCTTTAGTGTTTATACCCTATACCACCATAGGTGGTTGGGGTATTGCGCGTTTGTGCTGATGTTTTTTACACATAGAAATAGTTATCCAACACCCACCTTAAAGTATACCAATCGACTCAGAATCACTTTTTAAATCGATCTAATGATGTACGTTCGTCTGGCTGAACGCAGTTTTGAATATAATTCAATGGGACTTTAACGATACAAGGACGAAGCGTATTGAAATTGGTTGTGATCTGTCTATTATTTAACCTAGCCTCCATACAAACGTCTTCCCGGAATAGAGATTCCAAAATGACTTTGTGCCAGATTTTAAGAAGATTGGTTCACAATCTACCATAGCTCCCATATAAATCCACTTCCGATAATCGCCCTAAAGTGCATAAAATCTTGTAGATGTTAGTATCAACGCATTTTTCTGTATTCGTATATTTTATTTTACATTTAGTAAAATTGTTGGTCTACGAATATTTATGCTCATAATGGTGTACGGTATCATATGGTCAGTCTTGACCGACTATACCTTTTTAATTATTTCTCAATTTATGGAATTAATCTTCGATTGAAACTAATTTCCTAATTCTAATTAACGTTATTTTTAACCACAATTTTAGTTTTAAATAACTTTGAATCTGTGTTTAACTAATTGCGATTTTCAGTTTAACTTTCTTGAAATTTTTAAAAGAAATTAAATTTTATATTTTAATATAATTTTTATACAAACGAAAAATTTAATCTTTTAACCAAATTTCTTATTTCATTTTTTATTTTCTTTAAATTTCTTAGTCCCTGTGACCTTATTTAAATGCCTTAATGTAATCAACCATTTCCCTAGTGTTTTTCCATATCCCTGAGTTACTTAAAAATTCCATTTTTTTAACTCTTAAGAAAAGCAAATATTCATACAATTGCTTATGACATGTTACTAACGCTGTTAACACTTTTTCTCAAAAATGTCAACCATTTCTTAAATCATAAAAAATCATCGACCCAACACTCTATAACTAACACTTAACCTCTCTCTTTCTTTCTCCCTAGTACCAGTTAACAATACGTTGCTGTTTAAGAAATTTTGACAGTTAAGAAAAACTTTTCTGCTGCTATATATAGTGCATAGATGCATTTATGTTTGAAAAAAAAAAAAAAATTCTAAACAAATTTTTCCTCTTAGTTTGTAGTGGAAATTTTGTACAAAATTGACTTTAAAAAATCACGTACATTTTATATGCAACAAAAGAAAAAAAAAATTGTTCAAAACTTCATATGTATGAACGAAACTCACTAAATAACGATGAAAGGACTTTTGTAGAAAATTACTAACAGCAGCAGCAGTAGTAGTAGAGTAGTAGCAATAGCCAACACACAACACTGTGATTAATGGTTTGTTTAACAATTTGAAAAATGACTTTTTGGCTAGAGAAACATTATTACCATTATGGTGTTTTTTCACGTCCCATTTTATTCGTGTATTTTATGGTTTATTTTTTGGGTTGTCTTAAATTGCGAATAATTTTATGATTTTCTTTTTTTTCTTTTTGTTTCGTTTTGTTATATTTTTTCAATGTTCATCTCGAGTTTTGCAATGTCCTTTACA
The DNA here is from genome assembly GCA_951394005.1 of Protophormia terraenovae. NCBI lineage: Eukaryota > Metazoa > Arthropoda > Insecta > Diptera > Calliphoridae > Protophormia > Protophormia terraenovae. The sequence goes on along the minus strand of OX596075.1, from coordinate 14,593,758 downwards.
TAAGCTTTATATATTGATAATAAAAAAAAGGACATTTCTAAGGACATTGATGGGGTTTTTTATACATATTTTTATATACTTTTTTTGTTATCCTTAACATGGCTTGTTAATGGTGTATTGTTTGATCATTCAGCACTCTTGTAAGAGGATTAAATAATTTTCATATTATTAAACTAAGACCCTCTTTAGCTCCTTAAAGTATGCAACAACAGCAGCACTAACCATAAATGCTCATAAAAAAAAGAATCCTATTAAAATAAATCATAAAAAAATTATAATATTTAAAGAAATTGCATATGTATGTAATTATGATAATAAACCAATCCATTTTGCATTTAAAAATCTAAGAGCCCAACCTTTAAACAATTAGCATTTTGTTGTTAAAGGTTCGGCATAATTTATTAAGGGTTTGTTTTTTTATTTGTTTTACTTCCTTTTTTTATTGTTTTGTTTGTTTATTCAATCAATTATGCTTATCATTTTGGAAATCTTAAAGAAATTATTAAAATTAGGGTCTTGATATTAATTTGTCTTTATTTAACAAAGAAAACTTAATCCAATTTGAATTTGTAAGAAAAAATTAAAATTAAATTAACCTTCCCCTATAAGTATGCTTTAGATAATAAACACTTAAATGCCTATGAGTATGCTAAGAAGAAAATTAAATATTAAAGAAAATTGAAAAAGGGAATAAGAAATAATTTTTTAAATAAAATAAAAATTTCTTTAAGAATTATCTTTGTTATTACAGATTTTTGTTATTTTCTCCATAAGAGGCTTATTAAAGAAATTAAAGCCAATTTGAAATTTTCATATAAAAACTAAATTTTGGCTTAAGAATTTTAGGGATCAAAGTTTTTTATTTATTTACTTATTTTTTTATTTATTTAGAATAACGAAGGTCATCAGCGGGTTGTAATAAAACAGACCAAAGTTTTTGGTGGGAATTGAATCCACTTTCCCTATACTGATAACTTTAAGTGAAAACAATTGATCATAACTAGTTTCAATAGACCACATCTTTGGAGCCTAAACAAACCTATGTGTTTATTTGATTATAATGTACATAAGGATGGAAAGACGTTCAGATGGGCGGACGAACATCGTCAGATAGACTCAGAATGTAATTTTTTTGGTTGCTAAACAAATTAGCAATAGATTTTATGTCATAAATCATAGTTTAAGTTTAAATGGCGCATGATTTATTCGATTTTTTTCCTTTTTTTTATTTATATATTGAATTAGCTTTTTCTAAGGCCTCACAATATTTATTCAAATCTTAAAACTAAAGACTACTTCATCTCTAACGAGAGCATGGCCAAATGATTTATTTGTCCTCTTAATAACGGGGTTGAAAGATCGACTCTATGAAGCCTTGAATCCCATCGAACTTCAGTAAAAAGTCTTGCGAGCGGGTTAGGGTGAGTCTGCAGTTTAATAATGTATTTTTCACAGCGCTTTTTAAAGACGTCTTTCACCAATCTCTTTGGATATTTTAACGAAGTTTTATGGTATTAAATGAATTTATACCATGAAACGTAATTACATTAATTTTATTATTTTTATCCGGATTATTTTATTTACTAATTTGTTATATTACATTATACACCTCATCTTTGAATACCCTATTATTCTACCTTATCTGTGAACACCCTTATTGTTGTTCTAAGAATTGAGATTTAATAATTCTCATTAAGTTTATATATTTATTCTCATAAGTACTCTAAGTTTGTATGGTATAGTTGCGATTCAATTTGCTAAGCTCTAAGACAGCTGACATTATGGTATAACTTGCCTTATTTCAAGATACTTGATATAGTAATATCAGCCACTGTTTCTCTGGTACTAGGATTAGGTCCGAGCGTCAGGGGGATACCTTGCACAGCATTTCTGTCTGTTTCGAACACAGTGGTTTTGCTCCGTCGGTTTCGGCACTACAACTTCGGTAGTCAGTTCTGATACCACTACTTCGGTTGTTAGTTTCGGCATTACGATCTCGGTTTTTTGTTTCGGCACCGTGACTTCGGTCATCGATTTTGGCACAGCGAATTGTATCGTCTGTCTCAGCACTGCAACTTCGGTTATTAGTTTTGGCACCGTGACTTCGGTCATCGGTTTTGGCACAGCGAATTGTATTCTGTTATATTTTGTAATCTAGCTTTAAGAAACCGTATTATCACATTAGTATTCATAAGTTATATTTAAGTATCATCAACGATCCTTCTTGCTGCATACTACCCGAATCTTCAACTCCGCCAGTAGAAATTCGAATTACCTGAGAAGTAACCGACTGAATCACTTCATATCATCGTGCTACTAGTAATTTATTGAACACTATATTAAATATAATTTGTTGTTACCGATATCTGAAACATTGAATTATTAAATAAAGATACACTGTATAATTAACCCCCAGAAAGGGTAAACCAATTGTGTTCTCACTACAGGTTCGTGGATGCCGTAAATCGACCCTGAATGCGACTGAACTGCCTCAGCCGACGACAAAACCACGTTACAATATTCTTATTTCTTATATGCACCCGTCTTAAGAATTTTTGTTTGGTCCCTCTGTTAATATTGATACTCATTTTACTGGCTGTACCCCATAATTGGATGCTATATGTTCAAATTGGTTTTAAAACGGTTATTCAGGATGAATTTATTGTCCAGGCTTAGTTTTGATTGGCTGTTTATTAATCAGTGAATGCTAGAAGACTTTATATGAAGTCTCTTGCTTTCTATATGACGACGTCATGTTAGTCGCCTATCTAAATGTATACCAAGGTATGTAACATGATCTGACTAATACTTATGTAATTAAGTTTAACAGTAGGATAATTTCCTCTTCTGTAACGTGGTTACTTTTCAATTCATTTACTCGTATACGCCAGTTTTTCAATCGTTTCTCCACACGTCGCATTGGGGTAAAAGGGGTCGAAAATGACGATTAATTCTGGGAAAAGTGATATCAATATTTTAATGATCACGTTTTATTTTTTCTAATGATTACTTGGTAAAAAAAATACAGTTTTAGAATTTTAAGATTTTTTTTAACAGAACGATAATGTCCGTCCGTCTGTCTATACATTAGAGTTAAATGGGTCGAAAATTATGCATAATTCAGGGAAGGGTGGTATTAACATTTTAATGATTACGTTTAATATTCCTATTTATTAGCAAGTCGAAAAATGTATTTTTAGAATTAAAAGATTTTTTTTGGCTGAATGGTAATGTCTGTCCGTTCGTCTATACATTTGGGTTAAATGGGACAAAAATGACACTTAATTCAGGAATATATGATATTCAAATTTTGATGATCACGTTATATTTTTTCTATGTATTAATAAGTAAATAAATTAATTTTTTATAATTCTAAAATATTTCTTGGCAGAATGGCAATGTCCGTCCGTCTGTACATTTGAGTTAAATGGTTTGAAAATGACACTTAATTCAGGAAAAGGTGATATTAAAATTTTAATACTTACATTTGGTTTTCATATTAATCAAGAAGTGAAACAATTTTCTTTTTTCGTATTTTAAGATTTTTTGAGAGAATTCTAATGTCCGTCCATCTGTCCGTCTGTTTGTTTTTTTTTTTACAAACTTTCCAATTAAAAATCGTTTAACTTTTTACTCAATAAAGCTAACGACTTTAAATTTTCTTCGTTCGATAGATAATTATATTTTTTAACCAATTGCATAAAATAAAATAAAATCGGTTGAAAATGTTCGGCTACATATGGAAAAATCTTGACCAAGATCTTGTAAAATTGAGATTTTTCAAATCTCAAATGTATATAACTCGAAAAATATATAAGTAGTATATGCAAGCATGTTTTCTAAAGGATTTATCAAGGACTTTAGGGTGGTATAAAAATCTTGGAAATCGGGTAAGGAACAAAAATTCGCTAGTGGTTAAACATTTTCCATGACACTAGTACCCTATTTTAAATCCCTATAGTTCCGCTCCCGAAGCGTATATTATATTGCTGCTGTCCTCTGCTATGCCTGTGTGAAATTTCATGCAAATCCAATCAGCTAATTACAAGTTACTGATTTATATCGATTCTGCCCCACTGTTTAATATTTGATAAAGCAAAGAAAATGTCTGCACTTAAGCTGGATTTTTTTTCGAAAAAAAAAAAAAATATTTTCTCAAATCGGGTTATATATGCGCACGATTTTTTGTTTATAATATTAAAGTGGACAATATATACTATTTTTCAGAAAATTTTCAGAACAAACATGCTTTAACATTTTAAGTTTCATTCCATGAAAGTTGAAAATTAATGTATTTTAGGAAAATTTTCAAAAAAATATTAGGACAAAATATAATTTACAAATACTTGAAGAAAAGTACACTTAAATATAAGAAAGTTGATGGTTTTATTTTAAATTTTTCTTTAAAAGACTTTTCATTTAAAATAAATACACTAAAAGTTGATAAAAATTTAATTTTTTACTATTTTTCAAATTTATAAAAAATGTTTAGCTTTGACAGCTCCTTATAAGAAAACAACACAACCTAGCTTCAAGATTTTAATTGATATTGATATATAATTTTGTCTATTTTTATTCGGTACCCAACTTTATTACAAAAATTTGAATTTTAAAAATCAATTAATCGCCACTTTTGACACATTTTACTCCAACGTGCTTCGGAGGTAAATATCAAGTTTACTAAATGCTTTGTGCGGGTTTTCGTGGGAACTGAGTATTGCGGTATCATCAGCAAACGTATAAACATTCAGTCCATCGCATACTGCTAAGTCAGAAGTGTAAATTAAGAACAAAGTAGATTCAAGAACACTTCCTGTGGGACACTGGCTTTTACTCCAAATTCGTCTGTTACAAATTCGTTATATTTTATTTTAAATAAACGGTTAAATAGGATTCCAGCAATTTATGGGTACATGGTGGTAGTAAACATTTAATTTTATATATTAGGCCCTTGTGCTAATCTTTGTCGAAAGCTGAACAATACTTCTTTAATTCAAAACATTTCCTTATCTCTCCAGTTAGACGATTCACTTGTTATATGGTTCCATGTTTTTCACGAAAACCAAACTGGTAAACTGGAACGACATTTATATTGCTCAAGAATGGCATAATTTTCTTTTGAAATACTTTCTCGAGCAGCTTCGACAAACAAGATAGTAGGCTAATAGGTCTATAAGAAGGTTGTGTGGGGATTCTACTTGTTTCAATTTTATACTTTTAGTTTATTTTAAAAATCATATTTTCATTTATTTTTCATTTTACATAATAATTTTATAGAAAAATTTGTCATTATTACTTTTCCATTTTTGAGTGAATAAAAACGTTTTATAAAAAAAAAAGACAAACGTAAAATCAAATGGACTGACGAACTCTAAAATGCTTTTGAAGCTTGTAAGAATCAGTTATCAAATCCTTGTTTACTAACTTATCCTGTTAAAGATGCTGCTCTTTCTCTTTATGTGGACGCTTCCGATTTTGGTACGGGGGCAGTACTTCAACAATTCGTAAACGATCACTGGGTAACTCTAGGATTTTATGCCAAAAGGTTTACTGAAACTCAACGTCGCTACAGCACTTATGACCGTGAATTACAAGCGTATTCTGGTTTGAAGCACTTTCAGTATTTCCTTGAGGGCCAACAATTTGCCGTTTATATTGACCATAAACCTTTACTGCCTTATTTATAATACAATTTTTAAATTTATCAAAGCTTTATAGAAAAATTTTCCATACAAATTTCATTAATAAAAAGTTTATAAATTTTAAAATTTTATTATGAATAAGGCAGTAACGTTTGCATTTTTATAGCGTCCTGAAAAAGCTTCACCTAGACAACTTCGCCAATTAGATTATATTGGTCAACACACTACTGATTTGAGATATATAAATGGTCAAGAAAATATAACAGCCAATGTTCTATCAAGACTTGAAACCATATAAATGCCGTCAGTAATAAACTATGAAGAGTTAGCAAAAGAACAAAAATGTGATGAAGAATTAAAAGATCTACTGTCATCTACAAATCATAGTCTAGTTTACAAAAAAATTAATGTACCGAATTCGAAGTTGGATTTAAATTGCGATTGTTCTACAGCAATTGTATGCTAATTCGTTACAAAAAAATTCGGAAAGAAGTGTTTAATGTGGTACATAATTTATCACACCTTGGTTCGAGATCATTAGTAAAATTAGTGACTGAACGTTTTGTGTTCATCCTGGGCTAAAAATTGTATAACGTGTCAAAAATCTAAAATTACCAGACATACTAAAACAGAAATTGGGAAGTTTTCAATACCAGAAAACCGATTTTAATTTGTCAGAATTGACATCGTTGGATCTTTATCTTTTTCAAAAGGCTACCGATATTGTTTAACATGCATCGTTGGACTTACCAGATGGGCTGAGGCAATACCCATTAAAGACATTAGTGCTTCAACTTTAGCAAATCCATTTTTTTTGATGAGTTTCAAGATTCGGCGTTCAAAATCAAATAACCATGGATCAGGGAAGGCAGTTTAAATCGTCTTTATTTCAAGAATTTTCAAAGGTAATTGGTGCAAAAGTTATTCACACCACTTCTTATCATCCAAAGGCTAATGGTCAGATTGAAAGATGGCATCGTTTCCTGAAAAATGCTATCAAATGCCACACTGACACAAAGTGGGTAGATACACTACCGTTAGTTTTGCTTGGATTGCGATCTTCCATTAATTCAGATGTTGGATATTCACTAGCAGAGATCAATTAGTAACAGAAAAATCATTTAATGCAAACAACGAATGGGTTTCAAACTTTTGTCAACAAATGCAAAAGATAAATACGCCTGAAATTAAAAGACATGGAACAAAAGCAATTTATATTTCTCAAGACCTCGAAACATGTACACATGTATTTACAACAACCATATAGAGGACCCTATGTCGTCATCAAATGAAATGATAAAACGTTTACAATAAAAATTAATAATTCTGAAAAAGTTGTATCAGCAGATCGTGTTAAACCTGCAAAGATATTAACAAATAATGATGTGCAATCTTCAGTCAACATAAACAATCCCCAAAGAAACAAACAACGTGTTAGTAAGAGAGTTCGTTTCTGTGAATGATGAAACTGGAGGGGGGTATTAATTTAATTGCCGTAGACAACCTTAGCTTTGGTTTGTTGCCATTCTCTTTTATTTTTTTTTCAAGAAGAAGTTTTTTAATTTCATAATTAGAAACAGGCTTATTATCATTCTTAAAAGTTTGACTTTTTGAATGGTCCATAGATGATGTATTTTCAATATTTTAATCAATTTGTTTTGGTATGTTAGTCCTTCCATAATATGTTACTATTATCGGAGAATGGTTAGAAGTTAAATTATATGAAATTTCCGTAGTTATTGAATTTCGGTTTATATTTTAAGATATGGCAAAATTTATAAGATCAAAAAATTTTCTAGGATTAGCCGGCCAATATGTTGGGTGTCCAGGGGACACAAAATCTTTGCCATTTTTGCGATCAACTAGTACCTTATAGAGCTGTCTACCTCTGAGATTTATCAATTTATTAAATTTGGCTTAACTGAAGCCATACCTTCATTACTAATACTTATCTGATTAAAATTTTTTTAATTCCCTATATTTTAAATTTCCAAATTCTGTTAAATTTTTATAGTTTTTCACTTTATATAACAAATCTTTTTCCAAAAAAATACAATTTATTTTTCTGTTATATTTCACAGATTTTACAGCTTTTAAAACCACGCCCAGCGGCATAATTTGAATTTAAAGCATATTTTTTTACAAAAACAAAAACAAAAAGCAACAAATTTAAAAATTAAATCACTACAGCCCTACAAACTCATCAAACTCACACATACACCATTAACAAACATATACAAAAACAAGTTAGAATGCTATATTCGGCCATGCCGAATCTTATATACCCTCCACCAATGAGCTAGTGTTTTCATCAGTTTTTATGTAGGAAAAGCTCTTCGGAAAGTGATGTTTTTCTAATTTACTTATTAATTTTTGGCGTCCATAATAGTGTAGTAGTATGAACTTGTTCTAATAAAGATTTTGTATTGTATATAAGATATTTTAACAAACTATTATGCAAATGATGTGTAAAAAGTAAAAAAAGGAGGAAAATCTTGATAACTTATTTTTCTTACAAAAAGTCGATTATTTTGGTAAAAAAAATAGAATATTTCATTTTAAATAAAAGTATATTTTTCATTTAGTAAAAAAATTGCATTTTGTAAGAAAGTTAAATAGTAGTGGCAGAGCGAAACGAACGAAAATTTGTTTTTACTATATACTATCTTCACAAAAAAATGCCTTTTTTAGTGAAAACTAATTTATTCTATAAGAAATCTAAGGGCTTGGAGAAATGAAATTATGTGATTTCTTGCATATTTCGCAAAAATTGGAGTTCTTATCAAAAAACCCGATTTTTACAGATTTTTTTGTAGTTTGATTTGTATAAATTATTTTGTTAGTTTTTTTTAATACCTTGTATGTGTTTGTAAAGAATCTGTATTTTTAGTTTAGTTACAATTACAATTATTACCATTTAAATGTAGAAAATGTGTATTTAACCTATTTCCGACCACTACCCGATTCCGTTAAGATAACTACGAAATTTAGCATGAAGTTTTTTTTTTTGCGACTGTTATAACAAATTAAAAAGATTTGGACACCTACATATTTTTGATTCCGAAATATAATGCTTCGAGAATTTCAGAAATCGTACCATTTTTAGCTCAAATTTAAAGGTATTTACCTTTGGAATACACCCATAATATAAAAACATATTTTCGAAAAGCTGATCTGAAAATATCGCCTTTTCACTACACCAACCATTTATTTGATACACCTTTAACACTCAATTCTGGACAGAGTATTTATATAAAAATTTATTTTTTCTCTTATCTTTAAGACAACATATTATCTTATAATAGCTGTGAAAAAATTCATCATCGACTGCATAATTAAATAATTAGGCGATGTTAAAGCTACTGATGCGAAAACGCAGCAGCAGTCGTAAATGGGTTAAGCACACTCGAATAATAAAAACATGACTTTCTTTATTTTTATGCAACTTTCCACCAATTTTTTTGTATTTCTGTGCAAAGTCGATTTAAAGAACGAAAAAATGAAATTTTATTTTGCGTTAAAATTTAAGCTCGATTGGTAAAAACATATTTATACACCAAATAGGCCATAATTATTCAGAAACATTTTAATATTACCGAATTTAAAACTTATTCTTTTAATCAATATAATAAAATTGATCAATTATTTCTGTAAATCTTCGCTTACCTCAAATTTATATTTAACGATTCGATTAGAGAGCCGTTTCTCTGATGATGTTGGAAAAACTAAATAAGTAAACTAAAGCAAATATAAACTAACTATAAGAGTTTCCCTCTTTGTAATTTGCATTTATATAAATCACCCTAACTGGTCATGAATTAAGAATTTACTGTTGAATTATATTATTTCTGCCCAACGGCGCTCTCAAAATTTTTGAAAAATTATATTTGAAAACTTTTATAAATACTAATCTTTAAGAAAATGATAAAAATTAGCAATGCTTTTTAAAGATAGTTATTTAAATAAATTAAAAAGAGATAAACAAAATTCTAACATAACTAATATATTACAGTTTTATTTTTACAATGAAAATTAAAAAAATATCACCACATTTACAAGTTATTAATTATAAACGCACAAAAAACTATAATGAATAAGAAATTATAAAGTAACATAATTATGTATCAGTACTTTTTCTTCAATGTGCTAAATAAAAATCAAAACATTTTCAAAACAATTTCATATTTATGCAATTTATTCCATCAACATTATTTATATCTTTATGTTAGCAGACAAACTTTTAGTAAAACCATTACGTATCCTTCTCTACCGATGTGTACAGCTTGAAACACACCGAACTACTAACTAGTTTAATAAACTTATCAACATATGTTGCTAAAAAGTAGCGAACGTACCATATCGTGGTGTGTTCGATGGTGACCACGATCAAACATCAAACTCAACATAGTTGTATGCCTTTGTGTTTATCAACATTCATCAGTGTTGCCAGAACTTCTCTGAGAAAAAGTGCTAAATGGCTATTAAAAAAGTGCAATTTAGGAAAAATAAGTGCTAAATGATTGTTAAAAAGTGCAATTTTTTAGAAAAAAGTGCTAAATTTTAAATTAAGTAATTAGAATAAACATTTTTGTTATTTATGCATATATACACAATTTCTTTCTTAATTTGTATGGTTTACGCCCATTATATTGCTTATATCATTAATTATAAAGGAACAAATCAATTCAGAATAACTTCCTATCTTTATACTTATGAATAGGGCAAGTTTTTTATGCACAAAAAAAAAATTGAAATATGCGCTTGAAAAAGCACGAAAAAATGGTTTAATATGCACAGAAATATGCAAAAATAGCATGAATATGTATATAAAAACCAACAAATTTATGCATTCTTATATATAAATGTGTAGAAAATATGCACAAATATGCATTTTTTAACTTTCAATCTCTAATAGATTTCGATGTTTATAAAAATATAACTGTTTTAATTTTAAATAATATATTTGACGTTTCCGATTTTTTTTCTTTACAATATTTACAATGACTTAAAATACTCACAAACAAATTTTTAGAAATCATTTGATTGAACTCCAAAAAATCACAAAAAAATTGTGTTTTTGTATATATATAACTTTTGTATCCATTATATGCAAATTTATGCAAAAATTTAAAAAACAAGCATTTTTGTGAAATCCTTTTGAAATATGCAAATGCTTACTTTCCAAGCAAAAGCTTGAAAAATTTGTCCTGCTTATGAACGTATTCTCATTATTTTTTGGACCACAGTAAATTTCATACATAAGTATGTCTTATTGAAAAATGTATTAAATAATTTTAAATAATTTTGTTAAAATAAAATAAGAACATAAATTTATAGAAATATAAGCACTGCGCATGAAGAACTGGAATATAAAATTTATCTTATAAAAATATTGGGTTCATCTCTTTAGAGTTTTTTGGTCGAAAGGCTTTTTTAATTCGTGTATTGGATAAAAGATTTTATTCCCTATGTAAGAGATGGGTTTACTTCTTTTATTTTTTCGTAGGCTGTCCTTATAATCGGTATTTTTCTAAAACATTGTACAAAGTTTTTACCAAAATTGTGCAACCACTACTTTTACAAATAATTGTTCACAGTTGTTAGATATGGCAAATGTTTTGTAAGAAAAAACAGCATCGTTCTAAATTTGGTAAAATGTCAGCTATGAATAATTAGTAAAAAATGTTTCCCTTAAAATGGAGAAGTCAGAAAATATTTTTATAGTAGTTACGTCATTTTGTCTAGTCTGACCATATCTTAAGACAATTAGTTTTGGAGTTGTCAAAAAAAGATTTGATCGGTAAACTATACAAAGACATTTTTAGCTATTTTGTGCTTAATTTATCCATAATTAAAATTAAAGTGCAAAAACTAAAAAATAAGTGCTAGAAATGCACTTTTAATGCTAAAAAATTCATTTTATTTACAAAAAATTATAAAAAGGTGCTAAAAAGCATCTAGCACCTTTTTTCGCAAAAAAAGTGCAGTACCCGAAAAATAAGTGCTAGAATTGCACTTTAAATGCTGTTATGGCAACGCTGACATTCATATTGAGGCGAACATACACATATGCACTCCATATAAAAATTATAACATGATGTTTAAGAAACACTTATGACGTTGGAATCATAGAAACTGTTCATATTTTTGCCTATAACTTTTCTCCGACTGAACCGATTTAGCCAATTTTTGGCAGTTATCTAAAGTGAATATAGGTAGACACTTTGGCTAAGTTTTATTTAAATCCGTTAATTGCTTGTTGAAATATTATCAGTTCAAGTGTGGTTTGGGGATTCTTTCAGATTTGGATATATAACTTTTTTTCTACTGAACCGATTTGGCTGGTTTGCAATCCCAAACAGCGTCTGGGAACAACAAATAACCTGAGTAATTTTCATTGGAATAGCTCAATCAGTTTAGACGTGAGAATGTTTTCAACAGACGGACAGACGGACATTGTTTAATCGACTCAGAATTTCATATGGTCCAAGAATATATATACTTTATGGGGTCTTAAACGATTCTTTCTAGGTGTTACACACGGAACGACAAACTTAGTATACCCTCTTTCACCACTAGTGGTGGTGGAGGGTATAAAAATTACAAAGATAACAATTATACACAGCAACAGGATAAAAAACAAATGACGGAATAAAAACAACAGTAAAAACAAAAACCAATGAAACGAAAAAAAAATGGAAAAACAAAAAACGAAATCAAAGTTTAGTTCTGTTTTGTATCTCTGTATTTTAAATAAGTTTCCACAAGTAAAAATAAATATGGGAATACACATACTCATAAGGACCCTAAAGATGTCCCATTGCGTCTAAGTATTCTGTATTATGTATTTTGTTTATTGTGGGCTGTTGTTGTTGTTTCTTTTGTCAATGTGTTAAGAGTCCCCCGTTGGCAAAATAAAAAAAATTACAATGAGTTTGTATAAGAAGGATAAAAAAAGAGAAAAGAGCATATTGTAACACATTTCTCATGTGTTTCATTTATGCTGCTTTTTGTTAATGCTTACATAGTAGTTGTTGTTGTTTCAATAGTGTTTTAAATTTAGCTTGTTGCTGTTAGCTGATTTTTCTGACTTCATTTTTCCGTTTTTTTTTATGATTAAAACCCATAAAAATTACAGACATTTTAGAAAAAAAGAGGCGAAATGTAACCAAAAATAAAAAAATAAAGTAATAATAAAAAAGGAATGTGTTTAAGGGAAAAAAGGAGAGATTTTCTTTACTGGTAATTTAAATTTTATCACAGTTTACAGGAACATTCATATTTATATGAAAATATGTGTAAGAAGAATTTATATGTATGTTAAAGTTAACTTGTAAATGAGGGACAATTCGTGTTGTATACTTTATGGCTTTTAGGGGAATTACATTTTTTTCCTCAAAAATAAGACTCCATTTGAGAAGATAACAAAATTATGTGATCACTAAAATTTTTATACAAAAATCTGTGATCAATAAAATTCTTGATTAAAAATAGTTTTTTATATAAAAAACTAAAATTGCTTCCAAATCCTTGAACTTTGCCTCCAATTGAGATTTTTTAACTGATTTTTATATGAACATTTTAAACTGGCTATAGTATATAATTATCCCTCAACTTAATAATTATCCCTCAACTTAAAAAATAAAGAAAATAAATGATCACGATTTCCTCAGTAAAAATTAGGTACAAAGTTTTATTACACCACGATTTAAACTTAATATTCAGATACTAAAAATCTATGAAGAAAGTTCTAATAAAACAAAATTAAAAGGTTTTACAGGTGTCCCGGTAGGGTAGTTGCTAGTGAGCAAGTCTATTAGTTTAAGGGCTGTGAGTTCGATTCCCACCAGAGACTTTGGCCTGTTTTAATGCAACCGGTGGATGACATCTTTTATTCTTAATAAATAAATAAATAAATAAATAAATAAATAAATAAATAAATAAATAAATAAATAAATAAATAAATAAATAAATAAATAAATAAATAAATAAATAAATAAATAAATAAATAAATAAATAAATAAATAAATAAATAAATAAATAAATAAATAAATAAATAAATAAATAAATAAATAAATAAATAAATAAATAAATAAATAAATAAATAAATAAATAAATAAATAAATAAATAAATAAATAAATAAATAAATAAATAAATAAATAAATAAATAAATAAATAAATAAATAAATAAATAAATAAATAAATAAATAAATAAATAAATAAATAAATAAATAAATAAATAAATAAATAAATAAATAAATAAATAAATAAATAAATAAATAAATAAATAAATAAATAAATAAATAAATAAATAAATAAATAAATAAATAAATAAATAAATAAATAAATAAATAAATAAATAAATAAATAAATAAATAAATAAATAAATAAATAAATAAATAAATAAATAAATAAATAAATAAATAAATAAATAAATAAATAAATAAATAAATAAATAAATAAATAAATAAATAAATAAATAAATAAATAAATAAATAAATAAATAAATAAATAAATAAATAAATAAATAAATAAATAAATAAATAAATAAATAAATAAATAAATAAATAAATAAATAAATAAATAAATAAATAAATAAATAAATAAATAAATAAATAAATAAATAAATAAATAAATAAATAAATAAATAAATAAATAAATAAATAAATAAATAAATAAATAAATAAATAAATAAATAAATAAATAAATAAATAAATAAATAAATAAATAAATAAATAAATAAATAAATAAATAAATAAATAAATAAATAAATAAATAAATAAATAAATAAATAAATAAATAAATAAATAAATAAATAAATAAATAAATAAATAAATAAATAAATAAATAAATAAATAAATAAATAAATAAATAAATAAATAAATAAATAAATAAATAAATAAATAAATAAATAAATAAATAAATAAATAAATAAATAAATAAATAAATAAATAAATAAATAAATAAATAAATAAATAAATAAATAAATAAATAAATAAATAAATAAATAAATAAATAAATAAATAAATAAATAAATAAATAAATAAATAAATAAATAAATAAATAAATAAATAAATAAATAAATAAATAAATAAATAAATAAATAAATAAATAAATAAATAAATAAATAAATAAATAAATAAATAAATAAATAAATAAATAAATAAATAAATAAATAAATAAATAAATAAATAAATAAATAAATAAATAAATAAATAAATAAATAAATAAATAAATAAATAAATAAATAAATAAATAAATAAATAAATAAATAAATAAATAAATAAATAAATAAATAAATAAATAAATAAATAAATAAATAAATAAATAAATAAATAAATAAATAAATAAATAAATAAATAAATAAATAAATAAATAAATAAATAAATAAATAAATAAAAATTTATTTCATTTTGATCTCAAGGCATTTTGTTTTAATTCATTTATATTTATCAAATTTTACATTTTAATTAAAACTAAATTTTATTATATCTTAACTTACCTTTTTAAGCTTTTCTGTGGTATAAAAAATTTACTATATCCTTTTTGAAATGCACCACACTACTACACCAAGGCATCCACAAAAATCAGTGACACATTTCTTTCTCACTTAAACCTTAATTTGCAGCTACTAATCCCTATATGTTGTTGCAACATTAAACCATAAATGTTGCTGCTACAAATGTCGTCGTCAGTTGGTAACTATGTAGTAGAGTGGTAGCTGTTTTCTGGTTACAAAACCTTGGCAGTTATAAGTCAAACATTTTGTGGCTTGTTGGGATTGTTGCTTAGCTTAACTTTGACTAAAATCTCACATAGATACTTACATTCGTATATTTTGAATAAATCTCTTTGCTATAATATTTTTAGTTATGAGTTAAAAATCTCTGCTTGAAAAAACTACAAAATTCTAGTTATTTATTTGTTTGTTTTTCGTAGAAACTTTTGCTTTTGGTAGCAGATTATTTGTACAACAAAATTCCATTAAAAATAAAATAAAAAAAAGCCCAAAAATTAGTGCTATTTTTACTATTTGCAACTAAAAGTTAAGACTAAATTATTATTTGTGGAATTGTGTATATGTATTTGAGTACACATATTTGTAAGCGTATGTTGAAAACTAAATAGTTTTTAGTACGCGGATTTAAAAACAAAGTTTGATTTAGTTTAAGAAAAAGTTTTAGTTTTTTTTTTTTTTTTTATCTATAGGTGAACTAAAAGCACTAAACACAAAGCTGACTACTGAGTTATGTAAATAGACTTATGTTAAAGCTTTCACTTTAGTTAGAAGCTTAAGGGAAATGAATTTTAATAGAGAATGAAGAAGGACTTAAAATTAGTTGAATAAAAAAAATACAGAAAGCCTTTTAGGCTTAAAAAAAGTTAAGATAAGTTATTGCAACATATTCTATTGACTAGACTAAAAACTATTTTATAGACTGGACTATAGTATATTCTAGTGACTAGATTATAGTCTATTGACTAGAACATAGTCTATTCTATTGGCTAGACTATAATGATGTTTATATAAAAATATTTTTTCAACTATTTATTTAACTAAAATATCCTGTATCATAATCCTTTCGAATACCTCTTTTCATTTAAAATTTATAATTTTAAATTAGAAAACTTTCTAATACAAAATTGTAGACTATCATTTGATTCACTTTAACTTTAAGCCGCAAAAATTTAACTTTTACCAAAAAACCACTAGAACATATCCCCTCAACATTAGCTTTCTATACAACAAAATGACTATAAAAATATGCAAACTTTTCACAACAAATACACTAAATATTTTACCAAATAATATTCGTTGTCTGCAGCCCAAAAAATATACATTATTTGACCATAAAAATCTTTTTTTATTTCAATAAAAAACATATTTTTTGTACAAGCTAAAAATAATCTTACTACAAGTTTTGAATAACTAAACTAAACTGAACTAAACTAAAGATACGACAACCACTATTATGAGTCTTTGTCTACAACACTTGAACAGTATTAAAGGAGCTGCTGATGTTGAAGAGTTTGAGACCTAGTGAGTATATGTATGATAAGCAGCAAAACGTATGAAGGATAAAGTATAAAAAAAAAACATAGAAAAAAATAACTAGAACATTAGCAAGGATTATAGTATTGTGGTCTGTTTTACACCAATTTTTTTTTTTTTATAGATTTTTCTTTTTTCAGAATTTGTGCATAACTAGATATGTTGTATGCGATAAAAATAGTGAAATAGTGAAATTTTAGCATCAGCTAGCATACAATAGTTTTTTTAGTTTGTTCATAAAATAATGAGAATATTATAAAGTGTGAACATGTTTTGAGGTTATGTTTCATAAAAAAAAATAAACAATAACAAAAACATATAAAATACTTGACTTTGTTACAAGAATTCAAAAGCAGAACAAAAAAAAAAAAAAAAAAAACAAAAATCAAATATAAAATAAAAAATTTAAAGTAGTTCAGCTCTAGGTTAGCTGTAGTTTGTTTCTCAGTTCTAGTTCTGTTTTAGCTCAGTTCTAATTCAGTTCTAGTCCAGTTCTGTTCTACTTCAGTTCTAGTTCAATTTTAGTTCAGTTCTAGTACAGTTCAGTTCTAGTTTAATTCTAGTTAAGTTCTAGTTCAGTTCTTGTTCAGTTCTAGTTCAGTTTTAGTTCAGTTCTAGTTCAGTTCTAGTTCTGTTCTAGTTCAGTTCTAGTTCAGTTCTAGTTCAGTTCTAGTTCATTTCTAGTTCAGTTCTAGTTCAGTTCTAGTTCAGTTCTAGTTCAGTTCTAGTTCAGTTCTAGTTCTGTTCTAGTTCAGTTCTAGTTCAGTTCTAGTTCAGTTCTAGTTCATTTCTAGTTAAGTTCTAGTTCAATTCTAGTTCAGTTCTTGTTCAGTTCTAGTTCAGTTTTAGTTCAGTTCTAGTTCAGTTCTAGTTCTGTTCTAGTTCAGTTCTAGTTCAGTTCTAGTTCAGTTCTAGATCATTTCTAGTTCAGTTCTAGTTCAGTTCTAGTTCAGTTCTAGTTTAGTTGTAGTTCAGTTCTAGTTCAATTCTAGTTCAGTTCTAGTTCAGTTTTAGTTCAGTTCTAGTTCAGTTTTAGATCAGTTCTAGTTCAGTTATAGTTCAGTTCCAGTTCAGTTTTAGATCAGTTCTAGTTCAGTTATAGTTCAGTTCTAGTTCAGTTCTAGTTCAGTTCTAGTTCAGTTCTAGTTCAGTTCTAGTTCAATTCTAGTTCAGTTCTAGTTCTGTTTCAGCTCTAGTTCATTTGTAGTTCATTTCTAGTTCAGTTCTAGTTCAGTTCTAGTTCAATTCTAGTTCAGTTCTAGTTCAGTTTTAGTTCAGTTCTAGTTCAGTTTTAGATCAGTTCTAGTACAGTTATAGTTCAGTTCCAGTTCAGTTTTACATCAGTTCTAGTTCAGTTATAGTTCAGTTCTAGTTCAGTTCTAGTTCAGTTCTAGTTTAGTTGTAGTTCAGTTCTAATTCAGTTTAATTTCAGTTCTAGTTCAGTTTTATTTCAGTTCTAGTTCAGTTCTAGTTCTGTTCTAGTTCAGCTCTAGTTCAATTCTAGTTCAGTTCTAGTTCTGTTCCAATTCAGTTCTAGTTCAGTTCTGAATTATTGTATTGTAGTTTGTTACTTCTTTTACATATTTTACATTCATTCCTTTTTGTTATAACAAACATTTTTGTAAAACTATCATTATTTATCATATCGTCAATTGTGCTGCTTGTATTAAGTGCAATTTTATTATAAATACTCCTTCTCCTTCAACAACTCTATGAGTACTCTATTCTTCCGCCCTTTACTTACTCCTCCTACAAAGGCAACATTTTGTGGCACAAAAAAATAACAACATATGGAAATTGTTTTTCAATTTTTTCTTCTTATTTATTTAGAGTAGTTTATCCCACATTATTATGTGTCTGCACGTTTATTTTAAAATAACATACTGCATCAACAACATCAACATTATATGGTGGCTTTGGATTCTCCATGCGTTCCAAATTTTGTAACCTCAGTAAGTAAATAAAAAGTAACAAAAAATTTTTGCTTAAATTGTGAACAAAATTCAAGATCTCTGGTTTTTTAGGTTTTTTGTGCTTTCAATTTGCAAAAAAAAAAAAATATTTAGAGAGGGAAAGAAAATTTTATGTAAAAATGGTTAACATGACTATAGATAAAAGCAAAAACGAATGAATAAATAGATACTTGAATGAATGAATGGTTAAATGGATGAATGAATAGTTTTTCTCCCCCCTTTTACTCTTCTACCATGTTTTTAGTTACTTAAATTGATGATACTGTCATTTATTTCGAGTGTAGGTATGTCTAGAATGCACGTTTCTACTATGGTTGTAATCAAGGTAAAATTTTGAGAGGTTTTTGTTTTGGGGAGGGCAAGGGAAATAGATTACAGCAATATTTGAGTAAATAGTGTGTGTTGTAGTTTTTAATGGTTCATTAGTTTGTAATGGAGGTAAAAGGTAATTTTATAGAGTATGTGTATGTAATAACAAGCTTTATTAACTAAATTATTGCAACAAAAGACAACCAATCTCTCTAAGATAAATGGATAAACTAAATTAAATAATTAACATTAAGGGAAATATGGTTTAAAAGTTTACAGTTAGTTTGAGCCACTAAATGGGGCGTTTTGTTAGGAAATTTAAAAGTTTAAAAAGAATTGAATGGCTGATCGGACTACATTGGAGTCAGGAGAATAATTGCATTTTTGAGATAGAAAAACAAGGAAAATATTACTGAAATTATTATTAAGATTATTTTGTTACTGTAGAATGGGTAGCTCTCTTCATAAATAGTTTAGTTCCAGTTCGATTACAGTTCAGTTCTGGTTCGGATCTAGTTCAGTTCTGATTCAGTTCTAGTTCAGTTTTAGTTCAGTTCTGGTGCAGTACTACTTCATTTACATCTCAGTTCAAGTTCATATCCAATCAAGTTCTAATTCATGTTCAGTTCTAGTTCAGATCTAGTTCAGTTCTAGTTCAGTTCTAGTTCAGTTCTAGTTCAGTTCTAGTTCAGTTCTAGTTCAGTTCTAGTTCAGTTCTAGTTCAGTTCTAGTTCAGTTCTAGTTCAGTTCTAGTTCAGTTCTAGTTCAGTTCTAGTTCAGTTCTAGTTCAGTTCTAGTTCAGTTCTAGTTCAGTTCTAGTTCAGTTCTAGTTCAGTTCTAGTTCAGTTCTAGTTCAGTTCTAGTTCAGTTCTAGTTCAGTTCTGGTTCAGTTCTAGTTCAGTTCTAGTTCAGTTCTGGTTCAGTTCTAGTTCAGTTCTAGTTCAGTTCTAGTTCAGTTCTAGTTCAGTTCTAGTTCAGTTCTAGTTCAGTTCTAGTTCAGTTCTAGTTCAGTTCTAGTTCAGTTCTAGTTCAGTTATAGTACAGTTCTAGTTCAGTTCTAGTTCAGTTCTAGTTCAGTTCAGTTCTAGTTCAGTGCTAGTTCAGTTCTAGTTCAGTTCTATTTCAGTTCTAGTTCAGTTCTATTTCAGTTCTGGTTCAGTTCTAGTTCAGTTCTATTTCAGTTGTAATTCAGTTCTAGTTCAGATCTAGTTCAGTTCTAGTTCAGTTCTATTTTAGTTCTAGCTCCATTCTAGTTCTAGTCTATTCTATAATGTAGTCTATAGTCTGTTCCATAGTCTGGTCTATAATCTAGTCTATATTCTAGTCTATAGTTTTGTCTATAGTCTAGTCTATAGTCTAGTCTACAGTCTAGTCTATAGTATAATCTATATTCTAGTCTATAGTCTATTCTTAGTCGTACCTATACATAAGTTTAATGGTTTTATTTATCATGATATTTTCTTTTTACCATGTTTTTATTAATTTAACCTTAACCCTAACCAATTTTTTATCCTTCTCTGGTAAATCTATCAAATTAACAAAGTGTCATGTATTGCATAATAATAAAACAATGGCATTATTTTTCATACTACCCCCTTATTCTTCATTTAAACTCCTGTCCTCTTAACGCAAACCCATCTGCCAAAAACTAACCATCACATAAAAAGAAAACATTGAAATATTTGTCTTAACACTGAGCCACAAAATGAAAATTTGATTAAAACTCCCTACCGTTCATTCTATTGTTTATTTAACAGCCAACGAAGAGTATGTTGACAAATTCGTTTAGTTTTTTTTTAATTTTTTATATACAACTTTAGTTTTCAGCTCCTAGCTAGCGAGAATTTTTGTTTGCCAATTTTTTTGGCAAAAAAATATTTTTTGTGATGATGTGCTGGTGGTGGTTGTTTCTCTACGTTTGCTATGACATGTTTAAACAATGTTTTGTTATAAGAGGAGTTATAATAAGTCCGTTCTTTTTTTTTTTTTTTTTGATGTTGCGGCTGCTGTTACTAACGTTGTCATTATTTAACCTCAGCCACTTAAATTTATGGGGAAAAATAAAGAGAATGAATAAATGTTTGGTTTTTTGGCCTCCTCCCCACCACCAGACCACAAACAAACAAATGATGATGAATTTTCCTGTTACTAGCAATATTTTTTTTTTTTTTTTGTGTCACAAATTATTATTTTTTTTCTTTGTCATTTTTACAACTCCAGCAAATTTTATGTTGACTTTTAGGGGTACAAGAGAGACTTAAGTTTAAGTTTAATATTTTTTTTTTTTTTTTTTTTTAAAGGAGGAACTTTAAAAAATTTAAGGATGAGAGAAATATTTACAATACTGATGTAGGTTTTACAAGAAATTGTGTGAAAAGAATTAAACCACAAATATTTTAATATGTTAAACATATTAAGGAGTAGTAAATAGGGAAGTTTAAACTGAGAAGAACAAATATTGGATTAACAATAATAATGCTTAAAAAAACTAAGCTGGAATACCTCTTAATATAGTTCCTTTATTTTAGAGGTAGAATCTCAGCTCTTTATAATGATGTATTTTTGCTTTGTCAAATGTAATTTTCGTTATATTAGAAGGTTTAAATTTTGTCATATTTTTTCTAAAAATGTCATATTTTTATTTCAATCTTAGATTTTTTATATAGTAATATTTTAAATGCAGTTTGCCGGATATTGTAGTCCATTTAGTCATATTATAGTTCATTAAAACATATTTTTACTAAAACCGTAGCATTTCAAATAGTCTTGTCTTTACTTCAATATTAGCTCTTTTGAATAGTCATAGTTTAGTCGTATTTTATGTAGAATTGAAGCTTTTAGTACAGCTATATTTATGCTGAAATCTACACAGTCAAGTTTTTCCTTGTAAAACAGTCATATTTTTACAATTATAGAAGTTTTTTCTTAAATATAGTCATGTTTTTTCTCAAAATAAAGCACTGAAAGTAGTTAATTTTTGCTTCGATGTTTGCTCTTTTAGATGGTCATATTTTAGTTTCATTTAAGCAGTTATTGAAGCACTTTATATATTCATATTTTTTGCATAAATTGTAGCTTTTTATATAGTGTTTATTGCTGAAAATATAGCATATCTAATAGTAATATTTTTGCTTCATTTTTCTGTTGTAAAAAAATCAAGATTTTATGAACATTTTGGATTACAAAAAATCATATTTTTTATATATCTGAAATATTAAATGAAATTTTGGCTTTTTATATAGTCAAGTTTTTGCTTAAAATGTAGCATTTTAAATAGTCATATTATGGCCTTAATTTGATCTTTTGTAAATATCCATATTTTAGTTTCGCTTTAGCTAGAATAATAGGCCTTATATCATATATTGGTTAAAATTGTAGCATTTTATTTAACCATGATTTTCCTTTAATTGCAGCTATTTATAGTTGTAGTTTTGCTAAAACTGTAGGTATAATTATAGCCATATAGAATTGTAGCTCTTTCTAGAGCAATTTTTAATGTTTTTGCTTGAAATGCAACATTTTAAACAATAATAACTTTGCTTAAATTTTAACTCTTTTAATAGTCATATTTTAATCGCATTTTAGATAAAACAATACCTCGCTGTAGTCATTTGTTTTAAAATTTTAGCTCTTTATATTTTTTTTTTAAATTGTAACTCATATTTTTACTATAATCATAGGTATTTACTATATCATATATGTCTTAAAATTGTACCTCTTTATAGTCATATTTTTGTTTTGCTATTTTAGTCATATTTGTACAATTGTTGCGTTTTATATAACATATTTTTGTTTAAATTGCTACACATATTTTTGCAAAAATCGTAGCTATTTATATAGTTATATTTGTGATAAAATTTTAGCTTTTATATAGTATTATATTTTAACATTTATATAGTATTTTTGTTTTAATCGTAGTAGTTTTGAATAGTCATATTTTAGTGGTATTTTATTTATTATCATGACAATTTATATAACTAGCCATTTTATAGTCATATTTGTCTGAGATTTGTTGCGTTTTATAAACATATTTTTATTTGAATAGCAACACATATTTTTGCAATAATCATAGCTATTTATATAGCTATATTTGTGATAAAATCGTAGTTTTTATATAGTCATATTTTAATATTTATATAGTCATATTTTCGCGAAAAATATATAACTAAAAAAAGTTATAACTAAAAAAGTGATAGTTTTAAATAGTCATATTTTGGTAGTATTTTATTTATTATTATGGATCTTTATATAGCAATTTTTTTGCTATAGTCATAAAAGCTTATACAGTAAAATTTTTACCAGAACTTTTGGCTTTATATAGTCACATTTTTGTAACACTTATGAAGTCATATTTTTGCTAAAATTGTAGCTCTTTGTATAGTTATAAAATGTATACTCGTAGCTTATATTGCATTTAAAATACTCATATTTTAGCTTTCAACCTAGCTCTTTTAAAAAATCATATTTTGGCTCTTCATATAGTCGTATTTTGGATTTAACTCTTCTCTAATAATTTTAGCTCTTTTTATAGTCGTATTTCAGCAAGAATTGTTGTTCTTTATATATCCGTACTTTAGCTGGAATAGTAGTATTTTATGTAGCTTTTTTCTATTATAAGTATAGCACGTATTTTAGACTCAAATATAATACTTTAAATAGTATTTTTTTTTTTTTTTTGCTATAGTTATAAGCTTATACAGTTAAATTTTTGCCAGAACTTTTAGCTTTATATAGTTAAATTTTGGCTAAAATTGTAATACATTATAAAGTAATATTTTTGCTAAAATTGTAACTCTTTGTATAGTCATAAAATTTATAGCATATGTTGCTTTTAAAATATTTTAGCCTTATATTTTAGCTTTCATTCTAGCTCTTTTGAAAAATCATATTTTAGAGAGGAATTTGGCTCTTCATATAGTCGTTTAACTCTAGCGTATTAGTTAGTAATATTTTTGCTAGAATAGTATCTATTTAAATAGCTATTTTGTGTTCTTTCTATAGCATAGTTTAAATAATAAGTTTAGCTCGTACTTCAGCAAGAATTGTTGTTCTTTATATATTCATATTTTACCAGGAATAGTAGCTATTTATGTTCCTTTTTTTGTATTATAAATATAGCTCATATTTTGTACTTAATTATAATACTTTAAATTATAATTTTTGTTTTTTTGCTTAAATCGTAGCTCTTTGTGGATAATATTTATTTTCAGTTTCAGTTTAGTCAATGCCTTTATAGTAATCATCTTTAAATTATAATCATAATTTATTCTTTTTTTATTGCCTTGACTTTACCATCACCCCCTTTTTTAACATCCATTAAATGGTTTGCCTTTTTGATTATATTATAACAATATGCTTTTATAGGCTTAATAGTCTTATAAAAGAATTTTAATTTGTAATTCTGTTTTTTTTTTTTTTTTTTTCTTTTGCAATCTTGTGTGTTGGCTGCCATAAATTTGTAGACACATACCAGACTTTATAAAACATTCCCTACGAAAATATTTTCCTATAAAAAAGTTTATAAAAAATCTCTACAAAAAAAAAAAGGCTAGAGTAAGGGCAAAAAGATTATAATAAGAAAGAAAAGTATTAATCTTCTTTTATGTTTTTTGAATATGTGTTTTACAAATATTTTCTTTTGTTTTCTTTTTACAATAAAATCAATTAAATTGTTTTTATAAATAAATTCTTTCAATAGATTTATTTCTTAAAATTTTTGTAAATAATTTTTGCAAATATTTTAATAATTTATTTGTGTTAGAAATTAAATTCTTAAAAATTTTATTTGCAATATAAATTAAATTCTAATTTTATTTTCTTATATTACTTTTTCTCATTTTAGGTAAATATAATGGTTATATATTTGTAAATACTTAATATTTTACAAGTATTATGGTATAATATTTGTATTTATTTGAACAATATATAAGTTTTATGGCCTATAATTTAATATGTGAAAGAGGAAGGCATCAGAGAAAACGTGCTTTTTTAAAACATGATCAATGAATGTTGTATAATATTTTAGTAAGTATTGGTATTTTATATAAATGCATTTGTATTAAAATGTGGTATATTTATTTAAATGTTTCAATAAAAATCAAGCAGTGAAAATGACGATAGAATTGAAGACTAAAAATAGTCATGGATAATATTATTACTGCCGGCGTAGCCCTTTATTCAGTTAAATTTTAGCCAACATGTTTATAAAGCAAACTTACTAAAAATAAATAGTATCATTTAATCATCAATTATAGCTCTTTGGATAGTCATATTTTATCAGCAATCTTGGCTATTATTAAGCAGCTATCACAGCACTTTATTTAGCAATTTATTAGAAAGAATTATAACACTTTATATAAACATATTTATATAGCGATTGTAGTAGCTCTTTTACAGTCATATTTCAGCATCAGAGACAGCTTATTATGAAATCATATTTTAGTAGTAATTATTGCTATTTATAAGGTCATATCAGTAGCAATTGTAGCTCTTAACATAGTCATATTTTAGCAAAATTTTTTACTTTTTATTTAGTTATATTTTATTAAAAATTGTTGCTTTTCATATATATCTGATTGCAGCTTTTTTACAGTTATGTTTCAGTACCAGTAGTAGCTTTTTATATATTCATATTTTAGCAGTAATTATTACTCTTTATAACATCACAGTTCAGTAGCAACTGTAGCTCTTTATGCAGTCACTTTTTAGCAACTTTATATAATCATATCTTAGCAGTAATTATTGCTCCTAATAACATAATATTTCAGTTGCAACTGTAGCTCTTTACACAGTCACTTTTTAGCAATAATTTTTTCTTTTTAAAAGTCCTACTTCATTAGAAATTACCGCTAGACATATTTAAGCAGCAATTATTATTTTTTTTAATTAATATATTACAGCTGCAATTTATATAGTAATCTAAGAGCAGTAATTAAGATCCTTTATATATAGCATTTTTTTGTAGTAATGGTAGCTTTTTATATAGTCATATCTTAACAATAAAATCTGATCATTATATAGTTATTTTATAGCAGCAATTAATACTCTTTATGTACTCATATTTCACTAGCAGCTCTTTACATAGTGATATCTTAGGAACAACATCTGTTCTTTAATTAGTAATTTAATAGCAGCAAATAAAGCTTTTTATGTAGTTATATTTCATTAGCAACTATGCCTTATTATAGTAATACTTAAGCAGCAATCGCAGCTCATATTTTACAAGTAATTAAGGTTTATTTGTAAGTTTTTAGAAGCAACTTTAACTTTTTTATATAGTCTTTTTTCAGCGGCAATCTTAGCTATTTTTATAGTCGTATTGCTGTAAAAATTTTAGCTTTTTATATAGTAATATGTATGTAATTATGTAGCATTTTATATAAACGTGTTGCAGCAGCTATTGAAATATATTTTTTTTAGCATAAATTGTAGTTCGCTTCATGAATTTATATTTTAGCAGCTATCGTACCTATTTATGTAGCTATATTAACTATATATATAGTCTTATTTTGGCAGCAATCGCAGCTCTTTTTATAATTATAATGCTGTACATAATTAAGCTATATATTTCAGCAGCAAGTGCACCTCTTAATATAGTCATATTTTACTATTAATTAAGGTTTATTTTATAGTAATTTTTTAGTAGCAATTTTAACTTTTTTATATAGTCTTATTTCGGCTGCAATCGTAGTTATTTATATGGTCGTATTATTGTAGAAATTTTAGCTTTTTATAATTTAATATGTATTTAATTAAGTAGCATTTTATACAAACATATTTCAGTAACAATTGTAATATATTTTTTACCATGAATTATAGTTTTCTTCATGAATTTATATTTTAGTAGCTATCGTACCTATTCATATAGCTACATTATATAGTTTTATTTTGGCAGCAATTGCAGTTCTTTTTATAGCTCTAATGCTGTACAAATTTTAGCTCTTTATGTAGTAATTTATACAAACATATTTCAGCAGCAATTGTAATATATCTTTTTTTTGCAGGAATTATAGCTTTCTTGATGCATTTATATTTCAGCAGTTATTGTAGCTCTTAATATATTATTTTTTTAGCAGCTATCGTACCTATTTATGTAGCTATATTAAACAGAAATTATGGTTCTTTATATATTCATATATTAGCAGCAGTAATTTCCCTTTATAAAGTCTTAATTTAGCAACTGTTATTTCCCTTTACAATATCATGTTTTAGCAGCAATTATATAATCATATTTCAGAAACAATTTAGCTCTTTTGTTATCTAGAATTTAAGAAATTATGGCTCTTTATATATTCAGTAATTTTATATTTTAGCAGAAGTTATTTTCCTTTATAAAGTCATATTTTAACAGCAATTATATATTCATATTTTACAAACAATTTAGCTCTTTTGTTATCAAGAATTTTAGCAGCAAATGTAGTTCTTCATAAAGTTATGTTTTATCAGTTATTGTGTGTCTCTCAGCATTAATTTTTCTCGCGAGCTATAGTACATATATATGTAGCAATGTAAGCATTTAGTCATATTTTAAAATAAAGCTATTAATGTATTTCATAGCTTTTTATATTGTCATATTTTTGTAGCAATTTTGTGGCATATTCTAGAACTATATTTTAACTTTTCTGTGAACCATTTTAGAGCAGAAATAGTTTTCTATTTTATGAGAATTTTTATTTAGTAAAATAAAAGCTATGTTAATTTTTTGTATTATATCATATTTTTGCTGCAGAAGTAGCGCTTTTAAGAGCTATTTTATATCAGCAATCGTTAGCTGTTTTATAATATTTATTTTGTAAAATCACAACTAATGTAATTTTTTGAATTGTCATATTCTTGTTGCGATAGTAGCACTGTCTAGAGCCATATTTTACCTTTTTTTAAACTACAATCTTTGCTATTTTACAGTAAATTTTAATACCAATCAATGCTTGTTGTATATAAGCTTTTTTTACAGTTCAATTTAATGATTCGCTGGGTTATTTGAAAATTTAATTTCGTTTGTTTAACACGCACTAAAGTTTATAAATACTTGTAAAGAGATTTATATTAGAAAAACTAATGCAAACAAAACTATTTTAACAAAAATTAATTTATTTGTATGGAATTTTTCATAGAATTTTCTAAACTTTAATTTACAAATGAAATCAATTCTAGATATATTTTAAACTTTTAAGTATATCTAAATTGTTTTAATTTAAATTGCTTTAAAGTAGTTATGGTAAATATTAAATAAAATGGTAAATTTTAGAATTTATTTTTTAAACTTAACCTCAATTTTAAATTTTGAAATACGAGGATTTTTTTTTAGTATAACCTCAAAATATATTTTAAAGATTTTTAATAAAATATGTAATGAGTTCTATTTTTAAATAGTTTAAATCTAATTTTTAGTTTTAATTTTTTAAAAATTTTAGAAATTAAAAAATTATTTTCAACATAACCTCAAAACAAATGATTGTAATTTTGAGTTTTTTAGTAAAATTTTTAAGATGTTTTTATTTAATACCTTATAAACTATTTTCAGTTTTATTTTTTTTAATCTTGGCGTTTTACATATAGTACCTTAAACATTATATTTTTAATTTTTTTAAAATATGTGATATTAAAAAATTTTTCAATCTAACCTCAAAATAAGTTTTTGCAATTTAGGGTTTTTTTAGTTTTTTTTTCAAATCAATTTGTTTTATAATACCTTAACAATAATTTTTAGTTTTATTTTTTTTTTTTTTTAATATTTATTATTAAAAAAATTTTACACACTTATTTTTTTTATTATTCTTTCTCTTTGGCGATTTTTAGCAAAATTATTGACCATTATTTAATAAATTTTTATGCATTTAGCATGCTAAAATGTCGTTTCTGTTTTTTGCCTTATAATCCTCTTATATGTTAAATATATTTTTATTTAGAGCTTAATATAAATATTTTATTTTCACCAAAAATTGTGCATTTAATTAAATGAGTTTTATATTTTATTTCCTTTTTTGCCATTCACTGCACATTATTACACAATTTTGTAATGTGTTTTTGTTATAAGCAATAAATATTTATATATAAATACATATAATTTTTATGGATGTTTCCTATGTATATTTTACATAAACGTATGAGTAATATTAATTTTTAAGAGCTACATAACGTATAATTAATATTAATTTTAAGTAGCAGGGGACAGCGTATGATTAATATTTGGAAAAATAATTGTAATAAAATGTAAAAACGTTGGGGGAAAAAACAATAAAAATAATACAATGAATTAAATGCTTTATTAAATTAAAAATTTTTAAATATTAGAGAATGGACTATAGACTAAATTAATGCTAAAATATTACTATATTATGAATAATTTTTGGTGCTAAAATATAACTATATTATGAACTACATTTCGTACTAAAATATAACTGTATTATAAATTATATTTCGTACAAAAATATGAATATATTATGAACTATATTTCGTGCTAAAATATGACCGTATTTGGTGCTAAAATATGACTATATTGTGCAC
The DNA here is from genome assembly GCA_951394005.1 of Protophormia terraenovae. NCBI lineage: Eukaryota > Metazoa > Arthropoda > Insecta > Diptera > Calliphoridae > Protophormia > Protophormia terraenovae. Next base: position 14,564,274 of record OX596075.1, on the reverse strand, counting down.
TATGTTTCATACTAAAATATAACGATATTATGAGACATATTTTATGTTCAAATAATACTATATTATGAACTGTATTTGGTGATAAAATATAACTATATTATGAATAATTTTTGGTGCTAAAATATAACTATATTATGAATTATGTTTCGTACTAAAATATTAATATATTTTGAACAATAATTTATGTTAAAATATAGTTATATTATGAACTATTTTTAGCACTTAAATATGACTATATCATAAACTATATTTCGCCCTAAAATATGACTTCATTATGAACTTTATCTGTTGCAAAAATATGATTATATTATCAACTATATATCTATGACTACTTTAAGATTAAATTAGGTGCTGAAATTAATTAAAAAAATTAAGGAATTTTTTTAAGCTAAAATATTATTTTTTTTTTTTAACTAAGTTTGTAGGAAAATATGACTGATTTAAGAGCTACCTTTGGTACTAAAATATGAATATTAAGATATATTACGTTTTCAATGTTGGTAAATTATAGATTAGACTATAGACTACACCATAAACTAGACAGTAGACTATAGTTTAGGCAATGAACTAAATTATAGACTAAACTTTAGATCTGACTACAGACTAGGCTGTAGGCTACACTATAGACAAGATTATGGATTAGACTTTGGATTAGACTATAGGCTATATATACTAGACTATAGAATAGACTATAGACTAGACTGTAGACTATACTATAGACTGGACTATAGACTAAGCTATAGACAACACTATAGAATAGAGTATAGACTAGACTATAATTTGGACTATATACTAAACTATAGGCTAGACCACAGACTAGACTATAGACTAGATTATAGACTAGACTATAGACTAGACTACGGACTAGACTGTAGACTAAACTGCATACCTGACTATAGATTTGACCATGGACAGTACTATACTCTTGTCTATAGACACTATAGACAATGGTATAGACTAGACTATAGGCTAGTCTATAATCTAGTCAATGCCATATAATCTATAGTCTAGTCTTTTAGACTAAAACTATAAACTAAATGTAGCATAAACTATAGACTAAACTATAGATTAAACTATAAACTAAACTATAGACTAAAATATAGACTAGACTATATAATAGACTTTTGACTAGAATATAGACTGGACTATTAATTAAACTATATATTGACTATGGACTAGACTGTAGATTAGAATATAGAATTGACTATGGACTATACTATAGACTATACTATAAAATTGACTATAGACTATAAACCAAACTATAGACTATGGTATAGATTAGACTATCAACTAAACTATAGACTAAAATATATATAGGCAAGACTATAGACTAGACTCTAGACAAGACTATAGACTAGACTAGACTGTAGACTAGACTATAGGCTAGACTACAGACTAGACTATTAACTAAACTATAGACTAGACTATAGACTAGACTATAGACTAGACTATAGACTAGACTATAGACTAGACTATAGACTAGACTATAGACTAGACTATAGAATAGACTATTGACTAGACTATAGACTAGACTATAGACTAGACTAGACTAGACTATAGACTAGACTATAGACTAGACTAGACTATAGACTAAACTAGACTATAGACTAGACTATAGGCTGGACTACAGACTAGACTATTAACTAAACTATAGACTAGACTATAGGCTAGACTACAGACTAGACTATGGACTAGACTATAGACTAGACTATTGACTAGACTATAGACTAGACTATAGACTAGACTGTAGAATAGACTAGACTATATACTAGACTATAGACTAGACTATAGACTAGACTATAGACTAGACTATAGACTAGACTATAGACTAGACTAGACTATAGACTAAACTAGACTAGACTATAGACTAGACTATAGGCTGGACTACAGACTAGACTATTAACTAAACTATAGACTAGACTATAGGCTAGACTACAGACTAGACTATGGACTAGACTATAGACTAGACTACTGACTGGACTATAGACTAGACTATAGCCTAGACTGTAGACTAGTCTATGGACTAGACTATAGACTAGACTATAGGCTAGACTATAAGGAGGCTATAGACTTATTTATTTTTTATTCATTTATTGAAATAAATTTAAATTCATTAAACATTTTTTATTTAAATTTTTAAAAACTAATTTTTTTCTTTTATTGTTTTTCTAATCAGTTTTATGTTTGTCTCTGAATTATTTAAACCCTAACTATGTATTAAAAATTCAATAAAGTTTTTCAATTGTATTTGTTTTTTATATTACTTTTTTACAAAACAAAATATTTTTGTTTAGCATCATCATTATTATTTTATGTTTGAATCTTTTATTGTTAAACTCTATAACAAAAACACAACAAAAAAATGTTACTTTAAAATCCTTTGAAGTATTTTATATGCTTTTGTTAACAATATTTATTGTTATAAACAAAACAAAATAAAACAATCATTTGTTTAACAGTAAACTGCCATAAAACAGGACTTAAGTCTTTCCTTGCATAAAAATACGTTCACAAAAATGCTCTCCAAAAAATATTGCTTTTGTTAACTAAAATAACAAGAGATTTTACTGTTTTTAACAAAGTGAAAAATATAAAGCATATTTTTGGGAGACACCGCAAGCATACATACATATGAAAATAAAGCTAAGTGTTTATCTTTTGTGTCAATACTGATTTAATTTATACTCCTACTCCTAACACCTAGTACTCTTTTTCTACAGCCTCCTTTTTTCTCCCTCTCTTTATGTGGAATTTGCTTTTCCTGTTATTTTTAAAGGAACATAATATAATATACCAAATTCTATAAACATTTGTACTTCCTTTTTCTGGCTCTTCTTCTACCTAACTCTTACTCCTTCTCTCTATTTTAAACATTTTATTACAATGTAAACAAAATACTCACATATAAACAAAATAATCCTGTTTTGTTGCTATAAATTTGTTGATTTTATAACGGGTGCTTATTCTAAGAGAACGTTGAAAAAAAATCTCATTGTTGTATAGAAGAGAGTTAGTATATTAAAGAGAGTTCCTGTATTTATACTATTATGCGTTCTTTTTATAATAATGTTTGGGGTTCGTTGGTTTTTTTATAAATTGTTTTTGTTGTTTCAAACAACAAGTTGTGGTTTTTATGGTTTGAGTAAATATTACATACACGTTTTAACACATACATTGAAATAACTAAAATACACGTACTTACTCTCGTCTTCCTTTTAAACACAGAAAAATATTTATAAAATTTATTTACTTGCTATCTAATAGCTCTTATTGCTCTTCCCATTTTGCCCTTAAAATATGTTAGCTTGATAAATATTTTCATGTTTATTTTTCACTTTTATTTTGCTTTTTCCTTTTTTCTTTTTTTGGTTTTTATTGTTTTGTTGCTAAAAATTCAAATTCATCATTAAACTGTGGGATACTTTTGGGAAATTATATGATTTCGTTAAATAATTTTAAACATAAAATTTTAATTAAAATTGTACTCTAGATGTGATTATTTTATTGCCACAAAAGTAGGCGTTTTGTTTGAAAAATAATAAGGGGTACATTTTAAATTATATATTTTTTTTCTTTAGTCATTTAATTGGGTTTATGGTGGGTGATAATCAAAAATAATTTAATAAAAGTTTGTTAAAACATTTATTTAAAAATTATATATTTTAAATGAAAATGGAGGAATCTAAATAATTAGATTTTAGCTTTTAATTTGGAAAATTTAATAATTTATTTTAGCTTAAATTTTAGAGCTTAATATTAGTCTTAACTGAAAAAGTAATATTTAATGTGGCTGAAAATATGACATTAATATACATAGTAATATTTGATCTTAATTTATACATATTTTTTTTGCAAATGAGATTTTAATATAGTCATATTTGCGCTATAAAAATCGCTATTTATGTGGTAATAATTAATTTTTATATGCAGTGCTATAAATAGTAATATTTAAGTTTCAAATGTAGCACTTTACATACTAATATTTTAGTTTTAAATCTATATGTTTCTATTGTCATATTTAAGTTTCAAAATTGGCATTTTATTAAGTCATATCGTAGCTATAATATTATTTTTATAGTAATATCTTTGCTTAAATAGTAGATTATTACTTAGACATACTAAGTAAAATTTTAGCTATAAAAAAATTGTCATATTTAATTTTTAAATGTAGCGCTATAAATAATCATATTTAAGTTGTAGCACTTTGTATTCTAGTATTTTAGTTTGAACAATTTGAAGTTTCATTGTCAATTTAAGATTCAAATATAGCACTTTATTAAGTAATATCGTAGCTATAAATATAACATTTTTTATAGTAACATTTTTGCTTAAATAGTAAATCTTTACTCAGACATATTTTGGCTTAAAAGCTATCACTTTACATAGCTCTAATTTACTTTCAAACACAGCTCTTGACATAGCCACATTTTACTTTTGAATATAGATCTTTAAGTATACACTTTTTCTCTATATATGTAGCTCTTTAGGTAGACATATATTAGCTTAATATATAGCGCTTTAAATAGTCATATTTTATCATTAAATGTATCACTATTTATAGTCATATTAGCTGATATTCTCTCCTCATATTTCATCTTTAAACAAAGTTCATTAACACGTAATATTTTACCGTCAAATGTAATTATGAAGGTTATAATATTTTATCATCAAAAATAGCACTATTCGCAGTTGTATTTATGTTTCAAAAGCAGATATTTTCTCAGTATTTTTTTGCATTTAAGCAAAGCTCTTTAAAATCCTACATTTTAGCTTAAAAAATAGTTTTGTTCGCTTTCATATTTTAGTTTCAATACCGAAGTTCTATTATGTAGCTAATAATACTTTAGCATCAAAAGTAGCACTATACGTAGTTCTATTTACAATGTTTTTACATTTCAACAAAGCAATTTAAAATCCTACATTTTAGTTTCAAAAATAGTTTTTTTCGCTATCATATTTTAGCTTCAAAAGTAGATTTTACTGAAGTCCTATTTTAGCTTTAAAAATAGTACGTTACATCGCCTTATCAAAGCTTCAAAGGTAGGTTTACTCTTAAAAGTTGGCAATTTACGTACATATTTTAGCTTCATTAAAGATATATATTTTAGCTTCATTCGTAACACTTCAAATATTAAAATTTTTGCCTTAAATTATGTTTTCTTACTGGGTCATATTTATGCTGAAATAAAGCTAAAATTATGTTGTGAAAATATTACCTTTATGAGCAAATTTTTTGCTTAAATATGACTGGTTTACTCTTAAAAGTTGGCAATTTACGTACATATTTTAGCTTCATTAAAGATATATATTTCAGCTTCATTCGTAACACTTCAAATATTAAAATTTTAGCCTTTATGATGTTTTCTTACTGGGTCATATTTATGCTGAAATAAAGCTAAAATTATGTTGTGAAAATATTACCTTTATGAGCAAATTTTTTGCTTAAATATGACTCTGAGCTTTATTTCATACTAAAATAAGACAATATTATGAAGTATATTCATTTTTAAAATATTACTATATTATGAACTATATTTTCTGCTATTATGAACTATACTTAGTACTAAAACTAGTATATAATAAATTATATTAAAGTACTAGTATTTTAAAAATTATATTTAGTACTAAAATACTACTATATTATTACAAACATTTCATCCTAAAATATAACTTTAATATAAACTATATTTGGTTATAAAATATTATTATATTATGAACTATATTTGTTGCTATATTATCATTATATTATTAACTATATTTGATGCTATATTATGAGCTATATATAATACTAAAATTACTATATAATAAATTCTTATTGATACTAAGATACGAATATTTAAAGAACTATATTTAGTACTAAAATATGACTGTATTATTATATACATTTCATTCTAAAATATAACTTTAATATGAACTATATTTGGTTATAAAATATTACTATGTTATGAACTAACTATATTTGATGCTATATTATGACTACATTATGAACTTTATTTAGTACTAAAATTACTATATAATAAATTACATTAGATAAAAAATGCGAAAATGATTTTAATTTGAACTATATTTAGATCTAAAATATTACAATATTATGAACTATATTTGTTGCTATATTATGACCCATATTTTTTAGTACTAAAATTACTATATAATAAATAATATTTGTTACTAAGGTACAAATATTTTAAGAGCTATATTTAGTACTAAAATATTACTTAATTATGAACTACATTTTACATTCATTCTAAAATATGACTTTAACACAAACTATATCTTATGCCAAAATGTGGCTATATTTTGAACTATATTCAGCAGTAAAACTGACTATAATATTTTTTTTTTTAAATTTTGACTTTTTTGTGAACCATATGTTGTGTTAAAATGTAACATAAACTAAATAAACTATATTATGAAATATATTTGGTGCTAAAATTAGACAATATTATGAACTAATTTTCATACTGAAATATGATTTTAATATGAAATAAAATATGACTATATTATGTACTACATTTCGTATTAAAATATGTCTACATTTAGTGCTAAAATATGAATATATTATGAATAATATTTGGTACTAAGATTACTATATAATTAATTACATTTGAAAATAAACTACGAATATTTAATGAACTATATTTAGTATGATTATATAATGAACTACATTTTATCCTGAAACATGACTTTAATAATAACTACATATTATGCTAAAATATTTACAAACTATATATATATATATATATATATTTTTTTTTTTGCTAAACTTTGACTATTTTAAAATATGAACTATATCTTATCCTAAAATATGAGTAAATATATAGCCTTTATTTAGCATTAAAATACGATTATATTACAAATTATAGTTTTTGTTAAATTTATGATTATATTATGAATTATATTTCTAACTTAAGTATGACAGTGTTATGAATTATATTTCATACTGAAATATTTCCTTATTTTGTGCTAAAATATTATTAACAGCATTTAATTCTAAAATATGACTATATTATGAAATATTTTTGGCACTAAAATATGACAATATTATTAATTATATTTCGTTTCTTTATTTATTATATTTCATGCTCAAATATGAAGACATTATTTCTTGCTAAAATATGATTATATTATAAATATATATTGCTTATATATGATATTATGAACTATATTTTTATATGCTTAAATATGACTATATTATAGACTACATTTCTTGCCAAAATATGACTATATTGTGAACTATATTTTTTGCTAAAACATGCCTATATTATATATTCATAAATTTCATGCTAAAATATTTCTATATTATGAACTTTTTTTTGCTAAAATATGACTATATTATGAACTATATTTCTTGCTAAAATATAACTATTTTTAAGAGCCATATTTTTTGTTAAAATATGACTACAAATAAAAATACATATTTAAACTCCAAAGTAAGCTCTTTACATAACCTCACTTTTGCTTCCATTGTTACAACGTTACCTTGACTCCTAATACTTTTATCCTCCACCCACAAATCATCCACTTGTTGTTTACACCCCTGTCCCCACCAAAACCACTGTATTATTTTATACAACTTTTCTAGCCACATCATCATGACTCGTTCATATAAGGTTTTTTTACAAAAAATCGCTTTGTATTCATTTAATTTTTGCTCATACAAACATTTCTCACTGACAAAAGGTTTTGGGTTTAATAAAGATAAATGAACATTACAAAAAAATAAAACAAAGTTTTTAATAAAACACATAAAAATATGTTTTTATGCATAAGGATATTAATTTGTTATTGTTATTTTATAACAACAACAATAATAATAATATTAACAAATTTTTCAACAATGTCAATTTACATATTTTGTTCATTACAATCATTTTCAACAGAAAATGAGCAAATAATGAAATATATAATAATAATAAAGAGGCTACAATTTCATTATTATTAAATATAACAAAGAATGTAAAAAGATATTTTTGATAGCACTTGAAAAATATTATTTATTTTTGTTTTTTATAAAAATCATTTTATGTTATGACTCTTAACAATACGATTTTAATTATATTTTATTTTTTGTATGTTAAGAGTCCAACAAAATGATTGAATGTCCTTTTTTGTGCTGTAATTATTATTATTATTATTAACTATAAAATCAAAGGTCTATGAAATCAGCTGCAGTAAATATGTGGAAAGTTGTGAAAAATAATATTAAATTGATTTTTCAGTTTTTATTCTTTTGATAAAATTTTTTCATATGTATTTGTTATTGGGGGAAAATGTAATAATTGTAATGTAAATAGTTAGTTAATCAATAACCCAATAAAACATGACAAGTGAAGTTTTTTTATAGTTAAAAAAAAAAAAAAATTCCTAGAAAAAATTGTTAATAATATCTTTAATATCTGTTGGATATTTGAATAACCTGTGAAGTTTCCAGAACATAAGAAATTGTACTGTTGGTTTAACGTATAGGTGGAGAGAAAACACCAGTCAGTCAATCACTACTATAAAGTAATCAATCACAAAAGGTAATAGGTAAAGAAATATAAAATGACATTATTTATATGGAGAGAAAGAAAATAAAGGAATGAGAAAAATAATTTATTTTATGGTTTTAGTAGGAAAGTGAATTTTAGAGCAGCTAAAATATGGTAATATTAAAACATATCTTTCAGCCTGAACTATTAAATAAATTAGATTTTAACTTATTGCTTGTGAACTAAATTATTAATTCTTTATGAACTATATTTGATAGTACAATATGGCTACATTATAAACTAAAATTTATACTAAAACATGACTATAATATAAATAGTATTTTCGCTACAATATGACTATATTTAGAATAATATTTGGTGTTAAAATATTACTATATTATTTCCCCCGAATTCGGAACTTAATGACTAAATATATCTCAAACTTAAATATGACCATATGAACTATATTTTCTGCTAAAATATGACTAAATTATAAATAAAATTTAATTCTAATATCACATTATTTCATTCTAAAATACGACTATTTTATAGACATATGATATTATTATATTCCGAGCTTGAATTATATTTCGAGATAAAATATGGCTATATTATTTGTTACTAAAATATGACCATATTTTGAAATATTTTTCATGCTAAAATATGATTCTTTATAAACTATTAAATACAACTATATTATAAACTATATTTCAAACTTAAGTATAACTATGTTCTGAACTTTATTTTAATTAATAATTAATTGATGAACTAACTATTTGATGAACTACATTTGATAATAAGCTGTGACAACATTTCATGCTAAAATACTATACTATAGTATGACTTAAGCTATATTTGACCAAATTTGCGTGACCACTAGTTTTACAAAAAAAATTGTTTGCCATTGTTTGAGTTTGCAAATGTTTTGTAAGAGAAAACAACATCAAACAATATTCGGTAAAATGTGATAAGTAAAAAATATTTTTTTCATTACAATCAAGAAGTTAGAAAATATTTTATATATTATTTACGTCATTTTGGTCAAATATTTGTCTAGTCTGAACATACCTTTATATTTGATACGAATATACGACTATATTATACACTATATTTCATGCTAAAATATGACTATATTACCAATAATAATTCATGCTAGTCTGAACATACCTTTATATTTGATACGAATATACGACTATATTATGCACTATATTTCATGCTAAAATATGACTATATTACCAATAATAATTCATGCTATACTATAGTATGACTACATTTGATACTTATATACAACTATATTTAACGCTAAAATATGACTATGTTATAATAATATTTGGTGCTAAAGTATGAATCTGTTATGAATTATATTTAATACTAAAATTTGACTATATTATGAACTATATTGCCTATGTTATGAACTATGTTTCGTACTAAAATGTTACTGTGCTATGAACTATATTTGATACTAAAATTTGTCTATATTTGGTGGAAAAAAAATGACAATATTATGAACTAGTATGTTTCGTACTAAAATATGATTATATTATGAATTAAATTTCATGCTAAAATATTATTTTATTTTGAATAATATTTGGTGCTAAAATATGTCCATATTTTGAACTATATTTCATGATAAATTATGACTATATTGTAGATAATATTTCGTGATAAAATATGACTTTATTTGGTAATAAAATATGACTGTATTTGGTAATAAAATATGACTAAAATATTACTATTTTATAAATAATATTTGGTGCTAAAATATGACTCTATTATGAATTATGTTACATACTATAATTTGGACAAATTATAATTTTGGACTATAATTTGTCCAAAAAGTTGACAATGTTATTCTTCGTACTAAAATATGACTACATTATGAATTATATTTCATGCTAAAATATTGTTTTATTTTGAATAATATTTGGTGCTAAAATATGACCATATTTTGAACTATTTGACTATGCTAAAATATGACTGTATTTGGTGATAAAATGTGACTATAATATGAATTATATGTTGTACTAAAATGTGACTATATTATGACCTATATTAGGTACTGAAATATTAGTATATTATGAACTATGTTTTATACTTAAATAAAACTATATTATGAATTACAATTCATGCTAAAATATTGTTTTATGAATAATATTTGGTGCTAAAATATGACTATGTTTCATGCTAAAATATTTTTATTATGGATAATATTTGGTGCAAAAATGTGATTATTTTTCATGCTAAAATATGACTTTTTGTGAACTATATTTCATGAAAGGTTATGACTATATTGTGGATAATATTTCATGCTAAAATATGACTACATTTGGTGATAAAATATGACTATATTTGGTGATAAATTTTGACTATATTTTATTTCATTATGACTATAGCATATTTCGTATTAAAATATGACTATGTTTTGAACTATATTTCATGCTAAAATGTGTCTGTATTATAAATATTATTAGGTGCTAAAATATGAGTATATTGTAAACTATATTCATCCCTAAATATGAGTATATTATAAATAATATTTCATGATTAAATAATAGTATATCATGAACTATATTTCGAGGTAAAATGAGATATGTTATGAATAATATTTGGTGCTAAACTGTGACTACATTTGATGCCAAATATGACATATTATAAATAATATATGGTGGTAGAATATGATTATATTTGGTGATAAAATGTTACTATGTTATGAACTTGTTTCATGCTAAAATATGACTTTATTTTTATGCTAAAATATGACTATATTATAAGCTATATTTCAATCCGAAATAAGACTATATGTTTGCTGATCAAATATGACTATATTATGAAGTATATTTCATGCTAAAATATGACTATATTATAGAGTATATTTCATGGTAAAAAAAATTACATTTCGTGCTAAAATATGACACTATATTACTAACTATATTTGTCACTAAAATACGATTTTTATTTCATTAAATTTGGCGACAAAATATGACTGTATTATAAACTATATTTCAAGCTTAAGTATAACTATATTATAAACTGTATTTAATGCTTAAATTATCATATGATGAACTTTATTTGATGCTAAAATATTGCTATATTACGAACCACAGCTAAAGCTAAAATATGATTGTGTTAGAATAAAATGTAATGTTAACATATGACCTCTTCAAGGCTACATTTGGTGTTTGAAAGGTAAAAAAAAGAAAGAACTATATTTTATGCGAAAATATTATTATTTTTTTAACTAAGTTTGAAGCAAAATATGACTATTGAAAGAGCTAACTTTAGTGCTAAAATATGACTATCAACATCAGTTACGTTTTAACGTTTAAAATTTTGCTGGGTTTGTTTTTTTTTTTTTTTTTTTTGTAAAATTTCTTTCACCATATGTTGCCCTAAAAATTTGCTCCTAAAAATATTTTCCTCCTACTATATTTCAAGCTACTTCAATGTATTTTTTCTGCTCCTCCTTCCTTATTTTTTCAATAATTAACAAATATTTAATTTATTATTGATATCAAGTACCCAGTAGCCAGACACAAATATTCATTGTACGAAAAAAATAATAATTTCATTAATTGAATTTTATTTCTATGGTTACAATTGTAGTTTTTTGTCTTCCATCTATATTGTTTACACTTCAGCACTTTTTCCTATATATTTCCAATAATTTTTTTTTTTTTGTTTTTGGTTTTTTAATTATTTGTATGAAATTGCGCTTTTTGCTGAATGTATAATACAATATGTGTAAGTAAATGTATGATTGTAAATGTAAAAGAGTTTTTAAAGGTCATTGTATTGAACGTATGTATGTATATGGAGAACAGAGGTACAGAACAGAGTAGATTCAACAAGTCGTTTTATTTTGTTTATCTTGGATGCTATATGCAATAACTCTGTATTTCATTCTCTAATAGAGAGCAACAATGGGTGTTTGCTTCTGTGTGTGTAAATTAATCAATGATAGTGTGAATATGTTTGAAACACTCCAAAGTCCTTTCAATTTAACAATTGTTACATTACATATATATGAGTATAAGTTTAAGTATGGCAACATTGTATATTGAATTATAGAGTGTATAAGTATTGGTTATATGATTGACAATATTAAGTATACGTTAAGGAGGGTGCGGCAAAGGAATTCTTGGTTACACATGCACAAGTGAACAATTGATGAAAAGAGACCAAGGAAAGGAAAAACTTGTTAAATTATTGATTAAACAAAAAACTATTTAACATTTTTTTTAGTGTGTAAAAGTAATGATGTAGAACGTTACAAAAAGAAAATAGGAAATTTTTTGGGCTCATTTTTTTTTATGGAAAACTAAAATTTATTATAGAAGATAGTAACACGTTTTAAGCTACATCTTATTTAGCTTTTAAATTGCTGTCCCTTTTAAGGGATTTTTTTTTTGTATTTGCTTTCCATCATTTGTCATCTGTCAATGTTACAGCTGTCTTAGAATGACAGTTTGTACAAGACAAAAACATTAGACTTATAAAAATATATAATTGAAAAGGTTTTAAAGGGAGGGATAACATATAATTAAGGATTAAGTAAATAAAACAAAAATATTTGTTAAGTTAGAAATTTCTTTATCTTTTAAAAAAATTGTTATCATGTTTTTTTGTCATTCAATATAACATTTCTATATTATACATGTGCGATCCTGTAAAGTACGAATTTTTTATTTTAGGTCCTATTTGGTAATTAAGTCGAAGTAATGATGTCTGTGTGACCGTATGTCCGTCCGTCTGTGCAGGTAGATATGGTTTATGAAGGTCTTTGATAAATATCGAACATGTTTAATACAGGAGTATAACGGCTCAGATCCTGAGAATTATGTCCTCATGAAAATCAGCCTATAAATGGCAGATATTTTTTATTTTTCAACTTTTTGAAGTCCTAATGGATTTCGTGACTTCAGTGATATTAGCAAGAAAAAATTTGCAAAACTGCCAAATAATCATCAAAACCAGAAAACCTAAATATGAAAAATAACTTAAAAACTCTCAAAAATTCGTCAAAACTAAAAAAGATTTTAAAGAGATAAAATCGCTGAAATGCCAAATATCACAAAAAAAAAAAAAAAAAAAATAATAATTCCCAAATTAAAAAAAAAACGCCAAAATGAAAGTCATCAAATCAATGAAAACAAAAAATAAGCAAAGTGAAAAAATAGTCTTACTAGAATATAAAAAATTGCCAAAACTTAAAAGAAATCATAACAAGAGTTAATAATAGCTAAGACGATAAAAAATCAAAAAGACTTTTCAAAAGGAAAAAAGCATCAATATAAAAAAAAAAAAAAAAAAAAATCGCCGAAAAATAAATCAACAAAGTAAAAAATTGTTTTATCAAAATATTCATCAAAATCGTGATGATAAATTATGACTATATTAAAAACTATATTTGAAGCTCAGATACAGCTATACTCTGAACTATATTTAAGCTAAAACGACTTTATGATGAATTAAATTTGATGCTAAAATATTCATCATAAATCTTGAAAACGAAGAAAAAAAAAAAAAAAATTGACAAAATCAAAAATCCATGGCTTTATATATGTATATATATCGCAAAAATATAAAAAAATCGCGAAATTTAAAAAAATCTAAAAAATGAAAAACAAAATCAAAAATATAGAGAAGAAATCGACAAATCACCAAAAATATCAAATCGAAAAAAAAAAAAAAAAAAAACACGAAAATATCTCTACAGTTCAAAAAAATCACCAAATTAAAAAAAAATCGCATTAATAAAAATCTAAATAACAAACGAAAATAATAATAATAAAAAAAAATCAAATTAGCCAAAAACGAAAAAAAAAAAAAACGTGAAAGTGGAAAAAAATCTACAAAATTAGAAAAAGAAGTATCATTAAAATCATTTCAAAGGGGTTAAGCAATTTCTAAATCACAAAAAAAAAAAAAAAAAAAAAATAATAATAAAAAAATTCCAAATTAAAAAATAAAAACTCTGAAAAGATTACTAAATCCCAAAAAAAAATTGACAAAACACAAAAAAGTCACGGTATTAAACATGTAAGAAATGCAAAAAAGAAATATATATATATATATATATATATATATATATATATATATATATATATATATATATATATATATATATATATATATAATGTCACCAAAATAATTAAAACCAGATGAAAAAATCGCCAAAACGCAAAAAAAAAAATCAGAAAAAGAAATACTATTAAACTTATTAAAAAAATGAGCCAAAACGTTCTGCAATCTCCAAGTCTTAAAAAATAAATTATAATAAAACGCCCAATATGAAAAAATCTGAAAATATCGACATAACCCCAAAAAAAAAAAAAAAAAAAAAAAATCTAAAAAAAAGTCCATGACAAAAAATCTAAGTAACGACAAAAAAATATCATCAAAATTATCAATCGTAAAAAATAGAAAAGGTTACCTATTAAATTTATTTAAAAAGGTCGAAAACATTAAGCAATCGACAAATCAAAACGAAAAAAAAATGCTAAAATAAAAAAGCTGAAAAGATCGCCATAATAAAAAAAAAAAACGCCAAATCCCAAAAAAGTTGAAATAACGAAAAAATCTAAAAAAAAAATTCAAAATATATATGGGCAATTCTCATTTTACGTTCACCTTTATGAAAACGACATTTGACCTCAAATATATTAACAACTCTTGGTAGTGTAACAGATCAAAAATTCAAGACCCGCAAGCACTCAAAGTTAAAAAATCTAAAAAGAATTTGAAACTAACAAGTTTTTTCTTTCTTTTGATTGATGGTTAAAAGTCAAAAGTCTTTTAACAAATTTTTACTAGGAATTTTACGCTGTTTCTGGTATCGCAAAATTCAAAATAGAGCCAAATAGCTCTTGAAATTATGTATCATTTGACATATATCTCGTTAATGTGCCCTCAACAGAAGTGCTGTAGGAGGTACCCAAACTTGGAGAGAAAAAATGTGAATGGCTCCAAGTGGTGCCTTTTTCGTGAGACACACTCGAAACATTATATCATTGTGGCATTTTAAAATATTAATTTGCTAAAAGTATATAGTTACTTTTAAAAAATCAGAAATTTTTTATATTTTGTTTTAGCGGATTTTGGCGTTATGAGTCAATTTTAATCTGAAATAAGTTCTTGTGATAAGTTTTACTTAAGCAAAAAATATGATTTCACTAAAAATATTCAACAACGGTTTTCATGGGCTAGGAACGCGATGTTTTTAGTTTAACATTAATCGTCGAGGCACACCCAAGGCGCTAATTAAAATTGGCGATGATATATGTTAATCTGTAGCTGCTTTAATATCCTATATCAAAATCAATATGGCGTTCGAAAAAAATTACGATTTTGCATTTAATGCAACTTTTGAGATTTAAATAAGTGCAATGAAAAAATGTATATAAATGATATTATTTTATGACTTATTTTTTAAAAAAAAAGATGAATTTTGCAATAAATGGATGAATATGAATAAGACTACAACACTAAAAACTGAATTTTGCATATTTTATAAGAATTTTTAATAATTATTAAATCATAAATATATGCACGTATACTTAACATATCGCAATATTTTTAATTTGTATTTCAGATATGCCATTGTAGAGTACAGTGTTGGAAAAAATAATAGGGACGACCCTTACTTTCGCAAACAGATGCAAACAGTTTTTTTATATTAAGTTTTTTTTTTTGGGGTCCCGCTATGTAACTGTTTCATTATTTGTTTACTTTTTCTTTTTTGCGCTTTTATTATATATTTATTTTCAAAAAAAAAAAAAAGTGAAGTTGTAATTTCAATTGGAAAAAATAATAGGGACGCACTGCAAAAAATTACCATTAGTCAATAAAAATTATTATTTTTAACATAAACATATTAAAAATCCGTAAAGCAAAGTTTATGTGATTAATTTAATCATTATTGGTTTCGTGTTTATGATTTATGTCTTCGGTAAATAAATTTGAAAATGGGTCGTGGTGTTCATTGTACTGAATCTGAAATAATTTTATTCTTAAATTAAATTCGGACGGGTTATCAATTAGAAAATTTGCACAGATAATGAAGTGTTCCATAAATAAAGTATTTAATGCCATTCATTCGAAAAAAGTCATGAAACTAGAGATAGAAAGCGTAAAACGTCAGCGCATTTTGACCAATGTTTAGTTCGACTTTCCAAAAATAACCCCTTTATGTCATCAAGTAGCCTTAAAATTAATTGTGTGCTTCAGTGACAAGTCGAACAATAAGAAATAGGCTGCAGGAAGTCGGATTAATGGGACGCAGTCCGAGAAAAGTATCACTGTTGAGCAAGAAAAACATACAAAAAAGGTTGGAATTTGCCAGGCGACACCTGTGCCGTAAAAACTAGAACAACGTACTATGGTCAGACGAAACAAAAGTCAATTTATTTGGATCTAACGGAAAATCATTTGTACGTCGTCCTGTTGAATTTGATCCAAAATATACCAAAAAAACCGTCAAACACGGTGGTGGTTCCATAATGCAATGGGGATATTTTTCGGCCTCTGGAGTTGGTCCAATAGTTTGGATTCAGGGAAAAATGAATGCTGCTGACTATATAGACATTCTCCAGAATAAAATGCTTCCATTTGCTGAGGATGATATGCCACTAAAATGGGAATTCATGCAGGATAATGATCCCAAGCATTCCGCTAGAAGCGTTAAAACGTGGTTTCAGCAGAATGAGTTGCCTGTAATGGAGTGGCCGTCCCAATCACCGGACTTAAACCCCATTGAGCATCTCTGGGGAGTCCTCAAAAATAAAACTGGTAGCTTTAAATCAAAAAATAAACAAGAGTTGTGGGAAAAAATTCAAGAAACCTAGTACTCAATTCCGCCCGAGGTATGTGCGAATCTTGTGGAATCTATGAATCGCCGTTGTCAGGAGGTTATAAAAATAAAAGGATCTTCAACCAAGTATTGAAAAAGTATTTGGAAATGATAAACATTTTTTCCAAAACATTAAGTGTCCCTATTATTTTTTCCAGGCCTTTTTTAAAAAAAAATATATTTTTTGGCAGAACTAGTTCCTTATTTTTGCTTTATAAGTTAAAATGTTTGAAGTTATTTAATTTTATGTATATACTTTTTAATATTTATGGAATAGTAAATAAAAAAGTAAGAATATATTGAAAAATTATAGTGTCCCTTTTATTTTTTCCAACACTGTATATAAATGCAATAATTTTTGATTTAATGCCATAATTAGAATTTTTATTTTTTTAATTTTTTTTTTTTAATTTTTACCTTTTTTTTAATATTTACCTTCATAACATTGACGCCGTTCGGTAAAAGTCATTCACGCAAACAGATTTGTGTTCCTGAGAGCCAAGGAATATTAGTTCTAAATAGCGTTGTTTTTTTGAACCCCTAAAAGTAAACGAGTTTGAAGAATTTCCCATATCAACAAAACGAAAATAATAAAAACAAGTAGAAAATTGACAAATCGCAAAAAAAAAAAAAAAAAAAAATATATATATATATATATATATATATATGAAAAGGAAACACTGTTAAAATTATTTAAATAAGGGCCAAAATGTTAAGCAATTGCCAAAAAAAAAAAAAATCCCAAAATGAGAAAAGCTAAAAGATCGCCATAATTAAAAAAAGTAGCAAAAATAGTCGTATAAAAAATCAAAGAAACGCCCAAAAAATATCATCAAAAATAATAGCCAAATCATCGTAAAATTTAAAACTATCAGAAAATTATTAAAATCGCTAAAATGCAAAAAAAATCAAAAACAATGTGGAAAATCACCAAAAAGAGAAAAAATACGCAAAGAATCTGCAAATCAAAAATATTAAAAATCAAAAAGAAATTCCAAAAAAATGCAATTGTTTATCTTTTTAAATTATCAAATTGACTTTAATCGTTTTAAACGATTTGTTTAAATCGTGTTTTTTTATTTACTTCCTTATTGACTTCAATTATGAATCTTTAAGATCGCAAAATAAGCTTTAATCTTCGAATTTTTTATGTGCGATTGTTAGTTATTTCCAAGTTCTAAATTGTATGTAATTGTGCGTCTTACAACAAATTTAAATTGGCGTCTTATAACAACTTTAAATGTCTATCTAGTGAAACAAATTGATTTCTTTTAATATTTTAAATTGGTCATAAATTGGATTTATTTAGTTTTCTCGCAAGTATTAGTGGCTACAAATTTTTTTAAATTGATTCCTTTTTTTAAATCGAAAATAAAATTATGTTTTCATTATACCCACCATCAAAAAGATGGGGGGTATATTGATTTTGTCATTCCGTGTATAACATGTCGAAGGAATCATCTGAGACCCCACAAAGTATATATTTTCTGGGTCCTGGTTAGATTCTGAGTCGATCTAGCTATGTCCGTCTGTCTGTCTGTCTGTTGAAAGCAGGATAGGGCTCGAACGGAGCAACGTAGGGGGACAAAATTTGGCACAAATATTTATCTTATATAAGGTTTGTTTGGTATTGAAAATGGGCAAAATCGGTTAATAAACAAAAAAGTTATGAACTAAAAACACAAGGTGTCCGTTTTATACGTTTCTGCTGATATTTCTTCAACAAAAGCATGTACGACAACGAAATAGTTCGGGGATCGATATAAACTAGGAAACCAAAAATGGGCGTGGTCCGCCCATTTTTCCGCCCACCTCCCACCTCCCATATAAGGTGAAAATCAACGAAATTGTGTTCAAATAATTCAAGGACCAATGTTAACTCGGAAACAAAAAATGGGCGTGGTCCGCCCACTTTACTGCCCACTCTACCACCCCCTTCCATATAATGCAAAATTTGAAAAAGTTGATGGTGGGTATATAGATTCGGCCGGACCGAATATAACATTCGCGCTTGTTTGCTATTATAAATGTCTTCAAATTGGCTTTAATAGAGAGTCTTTTTAAGAGACCTCACTTGATTTCGTTTTATGTCTGATTAAAGTAAAATTAACTCTTATCTTGACCCCTTTTAAATTCATGAATTTGTTACAATTATAACCGCTTTTATATCCTTAATTGGTGTTTCTTTTAAAGTCACAAATTTGTTTTAATGGCTCTTTTAAAAGTCCTCAATTTGTTTTATTTGTTATCTATTTAGTTTCCCAAATTGCTTTAATTGTATTTAGTTGTGTGCAGTTTTAAAATCGTTAATTTTCTTCATTCCATAGTTCTTTTAAAGTACCAAATGAGCTATACTTGTGCCTCTATTAAATTGTTTTCAATTGTGGGTTGTTTTCAAATACCAAATTTAGTTTATTTGTCGGTCTTTTGAAAGTCTTAAAATGACTTCATTTGTGTGTCTCATTAGTGTCTTAAATTAGCTGAATTGTCTTTAATCCTGAAAACTTTTAAATTCCAATTTTGGTTACAATTGTAACTGCATTTGCTGTTTTAAATTGGCCTTAATTGTGGCTCTTTTTGATGTTATAAGTTGGCTTCAATTGTAAACCTTTTTCAAGTCTTTCAAGATTGACTTCATTTCAGAGTCCTTTTAAAGTCCTTTGACGTTTTGATATGTTTGTAATATAAACTTTAAATTTTTCTTTTCATTTATTATTATTTAGTTTTTTTAAATATTGATAATTTCTTTAAACATTTTCATATTAAAAACTTTATTTAACTCCTGCTCCTTCCCTTCTCCCTCTACTTTTTAACTGAAAAAGTTAATAACATTTACTTTGCCATTATCCTTATTTGTTTACCAAAGAGTTTATTAACTCGACATTATTCAAAAGTAATAAAAATATATTATATTTTTTTATAACAAACTAAATTCGAAACAAAATTAAAAATACATGCACAGGTGTTTGAGTTGTTATTTTCTTTTACACTCGTTAAAACAGAAAACTTTTCAGAAATTTGTTAGTTTAATACATAAAACAACTTTAAAATTTAATCAAGTAAATAAAGTTTTAAAACTGAAGTTTAACACAAAGTACAAAAAAGGAGGAATATTTTACAAATATTTTAAACGAATCAATCAAAAACTTCCTGTTTTACATTTCATGAAAAACTCAAAGAGAAGAAAATCCTTTTTGAAAACTAAGGAAGTCAAACTAACAAAGAAATAATATAAAGAATTGTTTCTTTTGAAATCGAACACTAATAAACAGTGTTACGACTTTAAATAAAATAAAGCTAAAAAGAAAAATTGTTAATATAATGAAAATTTAATTGAAATATTTTACATTTTAATTTTGTGTTTATCAATAGAAATTTTTTACTTTTTAATTTTATCTTTAATGAAAAATATTTTAAAAACATTTTTGTTATTAATTGTTATTATCAAAAATACATTTTTGTTTGAGAACATTTTAGTTATTTTGATTAAATCGTTTACACAGCAAAATTATATTAAAAATTTTAATATTTATTTTTTGGCTGTTTCTAGGTAGATAAAATATTTTTTATATACAAACACCCACACAAAATAAACTCTTCCTTTCCCTTCTCTCTCTATTTCCAAACGAATGTATGTCCTTGTTGTTTATTATTATATGGCGTTTATTAATTCTGTTACTTGCACACACACACTCATTTAATGTGTATATTACAAATGCAACACAAAATGTTTTAAGATTGATAACGTTATTTACACATACAAACATGTTTACAGCAGCAACAACATATAAACCAACAATTGTATGTGAAGAAAGAAAAAAAAAAAATGTCATTACAAAAAGGAAAATGTTAACAAAAAAAGGACACGTCTCCACACCAAAAAAAAAAAAAATGTAAAAACGTTGTGAAATAAAATGACTTTGCAGGATATTACATTTTGTACATTTGAATTGTATTAAAAAGGATATAAGAAAGAGAATGAGAGGAAAATGTATGTGTGGTAACATTTATAGTCATTTACATAGGAAGTGGGAAAAGGTTTATTGGTAGAATATAATGTTTTGTAATAAGTAAAGGAAAGAGTTGTCTTTAAGTTTTACTTGAGACTCAAATTAGTTGGAATTGAAGATCTAAATTATTTTCAATAATTATTGCAAAACCATTTAAAGTATTATTCGATTAAACTTTAAAAAGTTTCATTTTATTAAAAAATGTTGCAATAATTCAAATAAAATTTCAGAATATTAACAAAAATATTGATTTTATAAAAAAATCGAAGCGAATAATCGAAAAACCGGTTATTAAATTATTCGAATAAACGAAAAATTATTTGATTTACGGAAATATTTTGCAAAAGTTTAAGGAAATGTTATAATAATAACAAAAATATAAAATTTCTTTAAAACTAAAATGGATAATTGCAAAACCGGTTGAACGATTATTCGAATTAATGCTAACATTTTTCGATTAATTGCAAAATTTTACGTTAATTCTAATAAAATTTCAAAATATTAACAACAATTTTGATGGAATAAGAAAATTAAAGCGAATAATCGAAAAACCGGTTGTTAAATTACTCGAACAAATGACAAAATTATTCATTGAATAAAAAAATTTTGTCAATTTTTAAAGATACTAATAATAATAACAAAAATATTAAGTTTCTATAAAATTATAACGAATAATAGCTAAACCGTTTAAACGATTATTCGAATAAGTGCTAAAATATTTCGATTAATTGAAAAATTTTATGTTAATTCTAATAAAATTTCAAAATATTAATAAAAATTTTGATTTAATAAAAAAATTTAAGCCAATAATCGAAAAACCGGTTATTAAGTTATTCGAATAAATGGCAAAATTATTCGATTAATGGAAATTTTATGACAAAACTTAAAGCAAAATAAAAAAAATAACAAGAGTATTAATTTTCTATAAAGATAATACGAATAATAACAAAACCGGTTAAACTATTATTCGAATACACCGAAAATTTTTTTTGATTAATTGATAAAACCTACGTTAATTGTAATAAAATTTCAAAAAATCAATTTAATAAAAAAATTAAAGCGAATGATCGAAAAACCGGTTATTTAATTATTCGAATAAATGATAAAATTGTTCGATTAATTGAAAACTTTTTAAAAATTTTAAAGAATACATATTATAAAAACAAAAATATAAATTTTCTATACAACTGAAACAAATAATTGCTAAACAAGTAAACGATTATTCGAATAAATAATAATATATTTCGCTTAATAGAAAAATTTTACGTTAATTGTAATAAAATTTCAAAATATTAACAAAAATATTGATTTAATAAAAAAAAAATACTGCGAATAATCGAAAAACCGGTTATTGAAATATTCGAATAAAGGACAAAATTATTTGAAATTTGGCAAAAGTTTAAAGCAAATATCATAATAATAACCAAAATATTAAATTTCCTTAAAACTAAAATAAATAATTTCAAAACCTGTTAAACGATTATTCGAATAAATTCTAAAATATTTTGATTAATTGAAAAATTTTGCTATAAATCAAATAAATCTTCAGAAATTGAATAACAATATTGATTTAATAAAAAAATTAAGCGAATAGTAGAAAAATCGGTTCTTGAATTATTCGAATAAATGTAAAAATTATTCGATTAATAGGAAAATTTTACCAAAACAAAGAAAAATGTAAAAAAATAACAAAAGTACTAATTTCCTATAGAGATAATACGAATAATAACAAAACCGGTTACACGATTATTCGAATAAACCGAACAAAATGGTTTGATTAATTGAAAAATCCTTCGTTAATTCTAATAAAATTTCAAAAAATCAATTTAATAAAAAAATTAAGGCGAATAATAAAAAACCGGTTATTAAATTATTCGAATAAACGAAAAATGTTTCGATTAAGGGAAAAATGTTGCAATGGAAATTGGAAATGTTATAATAGTAAAAAAAAAAAATAGAAAATTTTTAAAACTAAATGGAATAATTGCAAAACCGGTTAAACGATTATTCGAATAAATGTTAAAATATTTCGATTAATTGATAAATTTTACGATTTTTACGAAATAGAAGTTCAAATTATTAACAAAAATATATATTTAATAAAAGAATTAAAGCGAATATTCGAAAAACCGGTTGTTAAATTACTCGAATAAATGACAAAATTATTCGATTAATGGAAAATGTTTGCCAAAGTTTAAAGAAAATGTTAAAATAGAAACAAAAATATTAATTTTCCATAAAACTAAAACAAATAATTGCAAAGCCGATTATTCGAATAAATGCTAAAATGTTTCCATTAATTAAAAAAATTTGCTAAATATAACTAAGATTTCAGATTATTAATAAAAATATTGATTCGTTAAAAATGTAAGCTAATAATTGAAAACCCGATTTTTAAATTATTTGAATAAGCAGTAAAATTATTCGAATAAATGGTAAAATGTTTCTATTAAATGAAAAATTTTTTGATAAATCAAATAAAATTTCAGAATTTTAATAAAAATATTGATTAAATAAAAAATTTTAAGCGAATAATCGAAAAACCGGTTATTAAACAACTCGAATAAACGTAGAATTATTCGATTAATGGAAAAATTTTGCAAAAGTTTAAGGAAAAGTAATAAAAATATGAATTTTCTTAAAAACTAAATCGAGTAATTCCAAAACCGGTTGTACGATTATTCGAATAAATTCTAAAATGATTCGAATAATTGAAAAATGGTGATATATTTCAAGAAAAATGTCTTAATTACGACAAAAATATCGATTTAGTAAATAAATTAAAGCGAATAATTGAAAACCCGATTAATAAATAATACAAATAAACGAAAATTTAGATGATTAATTGAGAAATTTTGTAAAAATTCTAGGACACTTTTACAGTATTAACAAAAATACAGGTTTACTAAAAAATTAAAAGAAATAATCGAAAACTCTGTTAGAAGATTATTCGATTAAAAGTTAATAGAAATAGACTAAGCGAAAAATTTACCAGAAATTCAAAGACAATTTTAAAATATTAACAAAAATATGTTTTTTTTTTTTAACAATTAAAACAAATAACCGAAAAACCGGTAAAACGATTAAAAAATAAAATTAATCGATAAATCGAAAAAAAACGAAATTAACTAAAAAATATAAAGTAATCAATTAAATGCTAAATATTTTTGATATTTAACCTACTATTCGAATAAAACCTATAATTATTCGCTTTAACGAAAAAACTACTGAAATTCAATGAACATTTTATTAATGCAATTAATTTGAACAAAAATATTAATTTTCTATATTTTAACGAATAATCGCTTAAAAAGAATCGGTTAATTGAAAATTTTACCAAAAATTCTAGGATAATTTTATAATATTAACAAAAATATGAATTTAATAAAAGAATGAAAACGAATAACCCATCGATTAAAACAAAAATTGCACGTAAATCGTAATTGAACCTAAAGAGTGAAGAGTTTGAGTGCCTGGATTTATTGTTGTTTAAATACCTGAATTGAGTTCTTTTTAAAAGACTTACAATTTACTTTTAATTGTAAGTCTTTTTAGATTTCAATATTGGTTATTTTAAAGTCCTAAATAGTCTTTCATCTTAAGGGTTTTTTAAATTCCCAAATTTATTCGAATTTGTAGTATTTTTTATAGTTCTAAATTGCTTTCAAGGAGAGACGGTCAGATGGAAAGACCGACATCGTTTAATCGACTCAGAAAGTGATTCTAAGCCGATCGGTATAAAAAGTCTTAGACCACTATCGTGGTGTAGGGTATAATAACTATAATTGAGATGAAAATGGAAAGGACAATATTCGGGGAGAATTGTATCCCCCATGTAAAGAAAATACTAATTATCTGATATCTTAAAAGTCTTCAAACTTTACAGGAATACTTTTATTAACAACCTCTAAATGAATATGGAACGGGTAGAACCAAGGTTAAATGGTACCCCCCATACAAAGAAAATATTCTAAAATATTCTTAATGGTATATCTAAAGAACAGCCCTAAAAATTGCATTGATGTGAAAGAAAAAAGAACAATTTATTCAATAAAAATTAGATTTTTTTTTTTCCTTCAAAATCCAATTTTTCGCTAAATTTGATTTTTCACTAAAAATTCACAAAATTTTTTACTAAATGTTATTATTTTTTTTAATACAAATAAATATTTCACTTAAAATTTAACTACCCACTAAAAATTAAATTTTAAAAATTCGATTTTTTACTAAAAATTAAAATTTTCACTAAAAATTAAATTTTTACTAAAAATTCAAACTAAAAATAAAAATTTTTACTAAAAATAAAAATTTTTACTAAAAATTAAAATTTTTACTAAAAATTAATTTTTTCACAAAAAATTCAATTTTTCACTAAAAAAGTGAACTTTTTTTTAATGAAAATTTTTTTAATTTTTCACCAAAAACTAATTTTTTAATAAAAATTTTATTTTTTCACTAAAAAAAATTATTTTTCACTAAAAATTAAATTTTTTACAAAAAATTAATTTTTTCACTAAAAATTCAATTTTTTTTCTTACCTTAAGTAATTAAAAACTGAAAAAAAAAAAAAAACAAAAATAAGCACCAAATATAAAGTAACAGCTTTTTTAATTCCCTAGTATCCTTAGAAACAACGTCGTCGTGTTTGTCATCCTACAAATAGCAAGAACAAAATAATTCAAAAGATACATCAGCATTTATATTATATTTTCCTTTAAAAATTACTCATCGTAATTCATGTTCGTTGTTATTCTTTTAAGGATTAATTAATGTATTTTATTTTGTAATTTTATGTTGCTGGTTACCAGCAACATCATCTTCATATTAAAAAGAGATGAAGCTTCTATACAGAAAAATACTTTTATGTTGAACTTAATTGTGTTTTTCATTAATATTTTCTATTTATGGCTGGAAAACTGTAGATAAACAAATAATTTATGCGTGAGTTAAGTAAAAAGACAAGCATAAATTGGAAGTTACATAAAGGAAGAAATAGAGAGATAGTAAAGAGTGGGAATGAAAGTTAGTTAGTTAAATAAAAGCAATTGAAAGATTTATTAAGCAAGTGTTTGTTAAAGGTGTTTATTAAAAGTGTTTTCATTAACTTAAACACTATTTACTTATAGACATAGAAACAAAAAAAAAAAACAATAATTTAATATTCAGAGTAAAAATTAAACAAAGAGAGCCAAAATTAAAGAAAGTATATAATAGTTATAAAGAGAAAAACTTTGACAAAGAGAAAAGTTGTGATATAAATAAGAATTGGCCCTATAAATTGCAATAAAATTAAGATTATTTTCTTAAAAAGCTTCAAATTTCAAAGATTATAAACCATAATAAATTATTTAAAATATGCATATAAAATATTTCGTTCCATATGTATTTTTTTGGAGCCTATATTTGCCTATATCACAACTTCAATCAGTTATATAAAAGTATCACATGTCCATGATATGTAACTCACATTAATTTTGTTATTTTTAAACTTCTATATAACACCTGCTATAACACAAGACACCAGCGTTAAAAATAAAAGTTTTACAACAGTTTCTTTTATAAAAGTTTATATAAAGACAAACTAGGGATTTGCAGTAATTCTTTGTATGCATTTAATGTTACAAAAGGATATTTTTCTTAAGATTTAAAAAATTTAGAAGAATTACCTTTTAGGTAACTATAAACTGATTTCGTTTCCTGGGGACATATCGATTTCTTTTTTTGAGTGCTAAAAAATAAACGTTGCTATGAAAGTTGGAACAATGCCTCTGTTATAAACACTAACAGTAGAGCAATTGTGTTATTCTATCCCAACAGTTCCATTTACTATTCCCATTGTTTGGTTTCTTTTTATGTTAGATTTTTTTCCATTTTTTATCCACTTAATATTTGCTTGGATGAAGTGTAAAAAGCAATTTATTATTTTCATATTGCACCTGGTTCTCCAGTGATTTTGATGCTAAAAACAAACTATTTGTTCTCATATTTTTTTCTTTTTGATAGCAAATAGTCATAAAAGTCTCTGCTAAAAAGGGAATATGAAAGAAAAAACTGAAAAGATTAGAAAAGGAAAAAAAATCTTGCAAATAAACAAAACTTTAGGGTTGTGTTAGGAATTTAAATCAGACTTAAAGAAAATGAATTGAGTTAGAGCTGAACTGAACTACAACTAGAACTAGAACTGAACTAGAACTGAACTAGAACTGAACTAGAACTGAACTAAAACTGAACTAGAACTGAACTAGAATTTTTTTTTTTTTTGCAATGAAACTGGAACTGAACTAGAACTGAACTAGAACTGAACTAGAACTGAACTAGAACTGAACTAGAACTGAACTAGAACTGAACTAGAACTGAACTAGAACTGAACTAGAACTGAACTAGAACTGAACTAGAACTGAACTAGAACTGAACTAGAACTGAACTAGAACTGAACTAGAACTGAACTAGAACTGAACTAAAACTGAACTAGAACTGAACTAGAACTGAACTAGAACTGAACTAGAACTGAACTAGAACTGAACTAGAACTGAACTAGAACTGAACTAGAACTGAACTAGAACTGAACTAGAACTGAACTAGAACTGAACTAGAACTGAACTAGAACTGAACTAGAAATGATCTAGAACTGAACTAGAACTGAACTAGAACTGAACTAGAACTGAACTAGAACTGAACTAGAACTGAACTAGAACTAGAACTGAACTAGAACTGAACTAGAACTGAACTAGAACTGAACTAGAACTGAACTAGAACTGAACTAGAACTGAACTAGAACTGAACTAGAACTGAACTAGAACTGAACTAGAACTGAACTAGAACTGAACTAGAACTGAACTAGAACTGAACTAGAACTGAACTTGAACTGAACTTGAACTAGAACTGAACTAGAACTGAACTAGAACTGAACTAGAACTGAACTCGAACTTGAACTGAACTAGAACTGAACTAGAACTGAACTAGAACTTAACTTGAACTGAACTAGAACTGAACTCGAATTGAACTGGAACTGAACTAGTACTAAGCTGGAGCAGAACTAAGACTAAACTGGATCTAATTTAGTACTGAAATAATACTTGACTTAAATTCAGGTTGATTTATAAATTTATTAAACCTTTAATTTACTTTAAATGAACTTTCTCCCTTCTTTGCCCCCATTAACTTGTTTTCAATCTCAGAAACTTAATTGTTTTTTATCCTTTACTTCATATCCTGTATTATCCGATGGCTCAGAATTATTTGCAAATTACCAAACATTTTCTAATTTCTGAGAAATAATACAACTTTTTAATCCATTAAAGCGTATGCATAACTCAAGGCAAAAATAAAGTTTAAATCAACAATTTTTTTCTTTTCAATTTTAATACTTAAAGAATCCGTTCGAATTCCGTTTCATATTCAAGAGTTTAGAGAAAAAAAATTTAATGCTCAGTACAAAATATGTACAACAAGTACATGAAATTATTACTGACTCACTTAACTTCTTTCTTTACTTAAGTGCTTTTAAAAGCAACAACTACTTTTACCCAACAACAAATACAACAGTAGAAAAAGGCAAGGACTCCAACAGCATATGTTTCCTGGTATTGTATTTCATTGTTAAATGAAGCATTAAATACTTGAGCTTTAAAAATGCCAGGCAATTTCAAATTACAAGAAAAAGCGAGAAAAAAAGGTTTAACATCAGCAGCAGCTAAACAAAGTAGAAGAGCATTTATGAAGAAAAAGAGTTAAATGTTGCAAGAAGAAAATAATATCTTACACGAGAAAAATTGTGAGTTAAAGCAATTGACATTTTTGTGAAAAAGTTTTATACAAAGAAAATAATATTAAAAAAAATTAAAAAAATTATATGATAAGGGTAAAGGAACTATAATTGGGAAATAATAGCCGGGGTAATTAAAATTTTTAGCCTACTTCCTATAAAATTTAAATACTACGAAAACTTACATAATTTTTGTTGAGCTCCTTATTGATACTTTAATTAAAAAAAACTGCTTTCTATGACGTTTATAATTACAAATAGTATTTTCCAATTCTTATGTACCTTAAAGCTGTATTGAGGTTTCGATTAAAAATGTAAATCGGGGCAAATACCGGATAAAAATACATAGACGAAAACACCTACATACAATGTTTTCTAGTTTGCCACGAAACAATATCCTGTCTCTTATTTCAATATTACTCTTATACATGTTCATTTCTTGTATTACTGTTTATCTATACGTCCGTCCGTCTGTCTCTATGTTTGTCCTTTTTGTCTGTCTATTAACCAAACAACAATGTATGAAAAATATGAAGTGTTGATGACGATGATGACTGTTGTTCCAATATGTTCGCACAAAATATTAAAAAAAAAAAATTCTGCAGGTACTATAGGCAGTAACTGGATGCAGATGTAAACAGATTGTATTGGAAAGAAATTATTTTTAAATGAAAGAATATGTTTGAATATACATAGGAAATGAATGATATTTGAGATACCCGGCAGTTCTAATTCAGTACAGTTTAGTTCTAGTTCAGTTCTACTTCATTTCTAGTTCAGTTGTAGTTCAGTTCTAGTTCAGTTCTAGTTCAGTTCTAGTTCAGTTCTAGTTCAGTTCTAGTTCAGTTCTAGTTCAGTTCTAGTTCAGTTCTAGTTCAGTTCTAGTTCAGTTCTAGTTCAGTTCTAGTTTAGTTCTAGTTCAGTTCTAGTTCAGTTCTGATTAAGTTCTAGTTCAGTTCTAGTTCAGTTCTAGTTCAGTTCTGATTAAGTTCTAGTTCAGTTCTAGTTCAGTTCTAGTTCAGTTCTAGTTCAGTTCTAGTTCAGTTCTAGTTCAGTTCTACTTCATTTCTAGTTCAGTTCTAGTTCAGTTGTAGTTCAGTTGTAGTTCAGTTGTAGTTCAATTCTAGTTCAGTTCTAGTTCAGTTCTAGTTCAGTTCTAGTTCAGTTCTAGTTCACTTCTAGTTCACTTCTAGTTCAGTTCTAGTTCAGTTGTAGTTCAGTTGTAGTTCAGTTGTAGTTCAGTTGTAGTTCAGTTGTAGTTCAGTTGTAGTTCAGTTGTAGTTCAGTTCTGTTCTAGTTCAGTTCTAGTTCAGTTCTAGTTCAGTTCTAGTTCAGTTCTAGTTCAGTTCTAGTTCAGTTCTAGTTCAGTTCTAGTTCAGTTCTAGTTCAGTTCTAGTTCAGTTCTAGTTCAGTTCTAGTTCAGTTCTAGTTCAGTTCTAGTTCAGTTCTAGTTCAGTTCTAGTTCAGTTCTAGTTCAGTTCTAGTTCAGTTCTAGTTCAGTTCTAGTTCAGTTCTAGTTCACTTCTAGTTCACTTCTAGTTCAGTTCTAGTTCAGTTGTAGTTCAGTTGTAGTTCAGTTGTAGTTCAGTTGTAGTTCAGTTGTAGTTCAGTTGTAGTTCAGTTCTGTTCTAGTTCTGTTCTAGTTCAGTTCTAGTTCAGTTCTAGTTCAGGTCTAGTTCAGTTCTAGTTCAGTTCTAGTTCAGTTCTAGTTCAGTTCTAGTTCAGTTCTAGTTCAGTTCTAGTTCAGTTCTAGTTCAGTTCTAGTTCAGTTCTAGTTCAGTTCTAGTTCAGTTCTAGTTCAGTTCTAGTTCAGTTCTAGTTCAGTTCTAGTTCAGTTCTAGTTCAGTTCTAGTTCAGTTCTAGTTCAGTTCTAGTTCAGTTCTAGTTCAGTTCTAGTTATAGTTCTAGTTCAGTTCTAGTTCAGTTCTAGTTCAGTTCTAGTTCAGTTCTAGTTCAGTTCTAGTTCAGTTATAGCTCAATTTTAGTTCAGTTCTAGTTCTAGTTCTAGTTCAGTTCTAGTTCAGTTCTAGTTCAGTTCTAGTTCAGTTCTAGTTCAGTTCTAGTTCAGTTCTAGTTCAGTTCTAGTTCAGTTCTAGTTCAGTTCTAGTTCAGTTCTAGTTCAGTTCTAGTTCAGTTCTAGTTCAGTTCTAGTTCAGTTCTAGTTCTGTTCTAGTTCAGTTCTGGTTCGGTTTTAAATCAGTTCCTCTTTAGCTCTATTTAACTTCTAAGTCAGTTCCAGTTAACTTCTATTAAAGTAGTTTTGGTTCAAAGTTAACATTAGAAACTGTTGGTTGCTGTCCAGTAGACCAACATAGATAGCCTGGCAGACAAACCCAGAAGATTATAAATGGTAAAAAAATGCCAATGAAAATTGAACACTTTCTATACGTGTGAATGTTAGAGTTGCATCTACTCTACCTCTATCACCACCACATACACACAAAGTAATACCTGATATAGAATTGAGCATCGGTTCAAAAAAAGAAAAAATATTACAGTATTGACAATTTTACTTGTTTTACTATTCAAAAATGTCTGCTGACAATTAAAAGAAAAAAAAAAAAAAAAAGAGTGAGTAAAAATACTATTTTTACAAACATTTCTGCTACAGGCCCCTTAGATAAAGAACATAAAATTGCATACATTTTTAAAGGATTGAAATTTATTTATCATCACAGGACTTTTGTAAGTTTTATTTTCCGGTTTTTTTTTTTTTTTCAAATTCCATAGAAATTCTTGGTCAAGTTAAAAATAGCAGATGATTTTAATGGTATTTTGGTACTTTTATGGCCATCAGACGTAAACAATATAAAAATTAAGAAATTAAATGTCATTTATATGTTAGTTGTTATACCAAATTTCGATAGAATTTGTTTTGTCTACACATAATAGTAATTTAAGTCCACTTATATTCTGACCAGTTACTGATAATTGTTTGATAATTTTCAATAGTTATTTAATTAAATTTTACCAGGAAATAACAATTTACTTTAAACCCAATTTAACCAAAATTACTTTGTTTCATTTAAAACAATTTTTCCTTTAAATCATACAATTTTATGATTAATAACTTACTGCAATTTTGTTGTTTGACAGTAAGAAAAGAAAAAAAGAGAAAACATCAATCATATTTTGACAATAAATCAATATTTAATGACATATAAATGCTCATATGTGTCCCTTTATGCAATTCAGGCCTGACACTTTGTTGGCAAAACAAAATGGATAAATATAGTATTATTTTTTTTTTACCCATATGTAGGACTGAACAAAAAAAGAACTCCTTACAATTTTTAAATTACAAGGTATTATTGTCTTTAAATGTCATAAATGACATAAGAAAATGTCTAAAATGACATTAGTTTGACACATTAAAAATACAACAAAGCCTTTTTTTTTTGTTCTTTTGGAAAAATGTAAAGATATGTGACAATGAGTCCTACATATTTAGTATATGATTGTATTTGTAAGAGAAAAGAAATGATACAATACATTAAATGACACTGATAGGCAGGCGGAACTGCCATAAAAAATTTTAATATTTGTTTAACAAATGTGATAAGAAATGTTTTGTCAGGGGGACTCCTCCCCCTTAAAATGTTGCAGTAATTTAAATAATATTACATAAATTAAAATCGATCACAAGTAATAAAAAAAAGAACTATATATGATTTAAAACCGAACTCAAACTGAGCTAGAATTGAACTAGAACTGAATTAGAACTGAATTAGAACTGAACTAGAACTGAATTAGAACTGAACTAAAACTGAACTAGAACTGAACTAGAACTGAACTAGAACTGAACTAGAACTGAACTAGAACTGAACTAGAACTGAACTAGAACTGAACTAGAACTGAACTAGAACTGAACTAGAACTGAACTAGAACTGAACTAGAACTGAACTAGAACTGAACTAGAACTGAACTAGAACTGAACTAGAACTGAACTAGAACTGAACTAGAACTGAACTAGAACTGAACTAGAACTGAACTAGAACTGAAATAAAACTGAAATAAAACTGAACTAGAACTGAACTAGAACTGAAATAGAACTGAACTAGAACTGAACTAGAACTGAACTAGAACTGAACTAGAACTGAACTAGAACTGAACTAGAACTGAACTAGAACTGAACTAGAACTGAACTAGAACTGAACTAGAACTGAACTAGAACTGAACTAGAACAGAACTAGAACTGAACTAGAACTGAACTAGAACTGAACTAGAACTGAACTAGAACTGAACTAGAACTGAACTAGAACTGAACTGGAACTGAACTAGAACTGAACTAGAACTGAACTAGAACTGAACTAGAACTGAATTAGAACTGAACTAGAACTGAACTAGAACTGAACTAGAACTGAACTAGAACTGAACTAGAACTGAACTAGAACTGAACTAGAACTGAACTAGAACTGAACTAGAACTGAACTAGAACTGAACTAAAACTGAACTAGAATTGAACTGGAGCTGAATTAGAATTGGTATGGAACTGAGCTAGTAATGTATTTTCATTTAGTAGATCCTTTCCTTTTTTGGGGTGATGAACGAACTTAAGTAAAATTATTTCCTTTTCTTCATTTTATTGTATTACTCTTAAGTTTCCTTGTAAATCATCTCACCCAATTCCATTTCCAATCTGTTGCTTTCAATTTAAACTTTTTCTTTTGCCATACAATTTAAATCCATTTTTGTTTTTATTTATATTGTTTTGTCATGAACACTAATAGAAAATATTTTACTATTTCTATTATATATAAATTTTGATTTTTTAAAGTCTCTACCACACAACACATGCACAGCAGCAGCAACAACAACAACAAAGAGAACCAAAAGACATTAACATAAAACCACCCTACCGCAACCAAATCTCATTTATTTTCAAAACATTGTTGCGCTTTAAAACCACTTTCTGTGTTCTACTTCCTATTTCCTTTATTTCTTCCTGGGAATAAATATTTTCTATTAGTAGAATATAGTGCTACATATTTCTCTTTTTAAAAAAGAAATATTTTAACATTTAAAAGGAATATGCGATGTTGGGATTATTTTTATGGTTATTAAAAGTATAGAAAAAAAAGGGAAATTGTTTCAGAAAAGTTATGTTATAGGAAAAAATCTATGCTAAAAGTGCTAAGTTTTTTCACTGACTTTAAAAGGAAATATTTTGCTTGATTTTATAGAGTGATTTTTAGACCAGAATTTTGTATTTAGTTTTTTTTTTTTTTGTATATAGTATTTGTTTGACTTAAATTTTTTGCTCAAGTCTTCTTGCAAAGAACTAAGAAAATAATGTTAATAATTTGTGGCATTTTTATTACTAGCAAAATATTAAGTGAATCCTTTTTATTTCATTTGGCCAAATTCTTAGCTTTTTATGTCTTAAATTTCCTTTTAACTTTTTCTGAGTATTTTTTTTTTAATCTTGTGTAAAATGACAAAATACATAAAAAGGAAGAGAATTTTGTAAGGAAAAAAAAAAAAAAAACATTTAACAACTGTCATGTTTACAAGTAAATGTGTTTAAACAATAACATATTTGTGATAGATTTTTTCTTTTCCAAATACTTTTTAACAAAATTAACCCTTTAAAGGGAAAAATTTTAATAAAAAGAATTAAAGCGAGAGAAATTATTATATCAAGTTTAAACTTTTAGTAACAAAACAATTATTTTCGAGATATTCCCTTTCAAATATTTATACCCCTTAAATGATTAATATTTTTTTTCATTGCCTAAGTGAAAAAGAAAATAATTCTTTTCTATTTTTTTTTTTTTAATTCTTCAAAGATTTTAATTTTCTATCTTACTTTGAGGATGTAACCATTATTTCATCATACATATTTATTGTTTATTTGCTTTACTTTTTTCTTTTTGTCTAAAATTTTATTTCGTTTTATCTACTTGCAGGTATGTTTTTAAAAAGATAAACTGACAAAAAGTTTTTCCAAAAAAATGTAAAAAAGGAACTTTTGATTTGTATGTAAGTATTGTTGAGAAAATTAAATTTTTTTCCTTGATTTACCTCAAGCCTAATTGTTGTTTGATGAAGATATATTTGAAGGGTTATCTGTCTGTCTGTCCATCATAGCTTAGTAAGAGCTTAAAAAGGTAACATATGTAAAGAATTCAGTAGAAAAAAATTACACTGAAATTTACAATTGAGGTCAAGAATAATTCAATCATATGTAATTTTAAGCAAACAAATAATTCTCAGAAATTAACTAGAAATAAAAGTAGAAATGAAGTAGGACTGATTTGGATATGAACTAGAACATATTAGAAACTGAATGAAAACTAAACTAAAATTGAACTACAACTGAATTGGAAATGAACTAAAACTGAACTAGAACTGAACTAGAACTGAATTGGAAATGAACTAGAAATGAACTAGAAATGAACTAGAAATAGAACTGAACTAGAACTGAACTAGAACTGAACTAGAACTGAACTAGAACTGAACTAGAACTGAACTAGAACTGAACTAGAACTGAACTAGAACTGAACTAGAACTGAACTAGAACTGAACTAGAACTAAACTAGAACTGAAGTAGAACTGAACTAGAACTAAACTAGAACTGAACTAGAACTGAACTTGAATTGAACTAGAACTGAACTAGAACTGAACTAGAACTGAACTAGAACTGAACTAGAACTGAACTAGAACTGAACTAGAACTGAACTAGAACTGAACTAGAACTGAACTAGAACTGAACTAGAACTGAACTAGAACTGAACTAGAACTGAACTAGAACTGAACTAGAACTGAACTAGAACTAAACAAAAACTGAACTAGAACTGAACTAGAACTGAACTAGAACTGAACTAGAACTGAACTGGAACTTAAGTAGAGCTGAATTGAATTGATTTGAAACTGAAAATGAACTGAAATAGAACTGATTTTGATTTTAATTTGAAGTCATTAGGACCTGAACTAGAACTGAACTAAAATATATTTATTACCTTATTGTTAATCTCTTTTATCCAATTTATTTCTATCATTTAATTTAAACATATTTCTCTGGCTAAATATCTAGACTACAACTAAAAATATTTTTAATAACAACAACTAACAATCTATACGAAATTTTGTTGTTGCATCTCTTTAATACAGATGACATGATGTATGAACTCAAAACCATTCAACTCTAAAATATTTGCACTACATAAGTATGTAGCTCTGAACTACAATTACACTGGCATGTGAACATAAAATACAACTAAAATTCTTATATTGAAATGGATTTTTGGTTTGTAATTTTCCTGGTGGCTGAAGCATTAATCATAAACAAGTAATAAAATGGAAAAATATGTACACAATAGATGGAGAGGGATTATTTACATAAGTATTTGTATTTTGCAATAGTATTTGGATTTGGGGGGGAGAATGAGAATAGTTGAAAGGTTTCGAGGAAAATTTATTAGAATTTTTATAAAAAAAGAGCCAAAAGGGAAATTTGGGGAATACCATAACTTTAAAGTTAGATGGCTTTAAAAATCTTTTTTAAAGGTATGAGGAATAGTCAGCAGTACAGCTTTAAAGAAAGTGCTGACTTTTCTTCTTTTAAGCCGAGGAAAAATCTGTCTTGAGGTATATAGCATTTGAAGAGTGACTTTAGTATGTTAAAATTTCCTACTGGTGTGATTTTATGTTAGATTTTTCTAATTTTAATCCTTTTATTTTTTCTCTTGTGTTACTTTGGTTCCAGAGTTATTTTTTATTATTTTTGTTTTCTCCATTTATTCATTCTCTGTTTAATTTATTTCTAACATTTTTGCTCTATTATTTTTTAATCCATATGCATGCAGGAAATATTCATACAAAACAAATGGAAACATTTGTATTATTTTTATAATACAAATGTTGTTTGTGGCAACAGCAACAACAACAATAAACCAAACAAAATTCCCTTATTTTAACAAGGGATAATAAGTAATGCCTGTAATATGTTTGTAAATAGAACTTGAAAGGTTTAAACTTTTGATTTGAAGAAATTTTAATCAGTTTTTTTTCTAGTGCAAGTATAAAAAAGGGGAAAAAAGCCAAGGAAACCATTTAAGATCTCAATAGAAAGAAATAATTGACAGTTGGATGGACAGTGTGTGAAAGGTATTCATAAAGATTAATGTCAAATTTGCCGTAAATAAAATAGATATAATTCGGGAAAGTTCTTTGAGAAAGAATAAAGAAATTTAAAAGCTGCAAATTAGTTAAAATCTTAAGTCATTTTAAAGCTTCAATAAGGAAAGTTTTTTGATACTAAAATGAGCTACAATTCAAGGAATTTCAAAGCCCGGAAAAATCTTTAATAGTAGGTGATTTTAAAGTCCAAATTAGCTCCAATATTTGTCCTTTTTTAACATCCAAATAAGCTTCAAATATAAGTCCATTTAAAGCTACACATTAACTTCAATTCTGACCTTCTATAGTATCAAACATAGCTTCTATTATAGCTCTTTTAAAGTCCTAAAGTTGCTTTTTAAATCATTAAAAACTGCCATCGTAGGTCCTTTAAAAGTCTTAATTTATCTCAATCGAAAACTTTTTTTAAATGTTCACCAGACAGCCAACAGACAAACTAAATATTCTCTTTATTATCTAATTGATTTCCCTATAATTTTTCCAATTGTAACTGATCCTCTTAGTTAACAAAGTCCTTCAAAAAATGTCCTTCAACGTAAATTCATTTAAAAAAGATTAAAAAAAAAAAATCATACACAATTCTAAAAATAAAATGACAACTACTTAAAATGAGTTGTTTTATTTCACTTTTAACATTTAAAAAACTTAAAAATAAATTAAAAATCCCTCACACACAAACATACACAAGTCCTTGATAAAACCAGAACAATGCAAATGTGTCTGTGTAAGCACAAGCTTTTCTATTTGCCCATGTATATGTAAGACAAACAATAACGTGTGACAGGAAATTGGTGGGGAGCATAAGAAGGCAGAGGAACAAGAAATCAAATGTATGTATATGAGAAAGAGATATAAATGAAATGAAATAGAGATAAAAAGTATATAATTTACATGTGTATGGGTTCGTTCAACTGAATGTCTGATAATATAATTTGTTTTTTTTTTTTTATTGCAAGTATATTTGTGTGTGTAAGTATATTAAAACGAGCTAGCATATGCTATGGCATGATTGTGGTTACAGCTTAAGTAGTATAGTGTGTATAACTGTCACTAGAGTTAATGTGCGAATAATAGAATTAGGGGGGTTCATAAGAAAGTATAAATTTTTGTTTAATTTAACAAGTTATTGTATTAAAATCATAAATTTTTTTAGGAAATAAAATATCTATTTGAATTTTATACCCATAAATTTACATTGTTTACTTCAAGTCAACAATGGAAAATTTAATAAAATTTATTTGTTCCCCCAAGAACGCTTAAAATGTTTGAACAAATTATTGATTACATTAAATTTTAGATTATTTACATAAAAATTTACATTATTTACATCATGAAAACAATGAAAAAATTTAATAAAATTTATTATTTAACTTTTAAAATGTTATCTTAAATGTTTCAAAATCTTATGTATACATCAAATTTTGTATTCTTTACACATAAATTTAAATTTTTTACACCATGTAAATAATGAAAAACTTAATAAAATTTATTATATTCCCTAAAAACGCTTAAGAATTTGAATAAAATTATAATTACATCATCTTTACATTATTTACCATTATATATATATATATATTGTTTACATTACGTCAACAATTAAAAAAATTGTTTTTTGTTTAAAAAATTTATGTTTACATCACATTTTATATTATTTACATATAAATTTACATTGTTTACGACAAGTCTACAATGAAAAATTTTATAAAATTTATTATATTCCTCAAAAACGTTTTAAGTGTTTAAAAGAACTCATTTTTACATTCAATTTTACATTATTTACACAAAAATTTACATTATTTACATCATGAGAACAATGAGAAAATTTAATGAAATTTATTATTTACTTAAAAGCTTCTTAAATGTTTTAAAAACTTATGTTTGAATAAAATTTTGTAATATTTACCCACAATTTTACATGTTTTACACCATGTAAACAATGAAAACTGTAATACAATTTATTATATTCCTTAAAAATGATTAAAGGTTTAAATAAAATTTCACATTATTTACCCATAAATATATATTGTTTACATCACGTCAACAATTAAAAATTTAAAAACATCTTAAATGTTTAAAAAATGTTTATTTACATCAAGTTTTGTATTATTTACACATAAATTTACATTGTTTACACGAAGTCTATAATGAAAAATTTAATAAAATTTATTATATTCTTCAAAAACACTTAAAATGTTTCCAAAAACGTATAATTACATTTTACATTATTTACCCATAAATTTACATTATTTACATCATGAAAACAATGAAAAAATTTAATAAAATATATTATTTAGCTTAAAAGCATCTTAAATTTTTCAAAATCCTATGTTTACAGCAAATTTTGTATTATTTACTAATAAATTTAATTTTTTTACACCAGGTCAACAATGAAAAATTCAATAAAATTTATTTTTTTCCCTCAGGAACGCTTAAAATGTATCGAAAACGTATGTTTGCATAAAATTTTAAATTGTTTACACATAAATTTATATTGTTTACACCTAGTAAATAATGGAAAAAATTTATAAAATTAGTTGTTTAACTTAAAAAGGTCTTAAATGATTCAAAAAATATTGTTTACAAACAGTTTTACATTATTTACCCATAAATTTACATTATTTACATCAAAATAACAATGAAAAAATTTCACAAAATTTTTAATTTATCTTAAAAATATCTTAAATCTTTCAAAATCGTATATTTACGTAGAATTTTACATTATTTACGCAATGTAAACAATTGAAATTCTTATAAAACTCTAAAAATAAAGAAATTTGTTAAGTATTAATTATTTTCTATTGTTTACATACAATATTACATTGTTTA
This sequence comes from Protophormia terraenovae, assembly GCA_951394005.1. NCBI lineage: Eukaryota > Metazoa > Arthropoda > Insecta > Diptera > Calliphoridae > Protophormia > Protophormia terraenovae. Next base: position 14,524,212 of record OX596075.1, on the reverse strand, counting down.
CATCATTTAAAATCACTATAAAATTAAAATCCCAAAAAGAAAAATTTAATTTCATTAAATTATACAATATTTTAAATTATTTAAACCAAGCTTTATTGTTGACATAACATTTTTCATTATTTACATATAAATTTATATTGTTTACTTCATGTAAACAATGAGAAAATTAATCAAAATTATTAATCTTCTCTAAAACTATCTTAAATGTTTTAAAATCGTATGCTTAAGTAAAATTTTACATTATTTACATAATGTTAACAATTGAAATTGTGATAAAACTTAAATATTCATCAAATATTTCATATTCCATTATATTTTCTATTGTTTACACAAAATTGTACATTGTTTACACAATGTAAAATAGCAATAAAAACAAACTTTATAATTAAAATCCTAAAAATACTAAATATTTTTAATTTCTACAAGATTTTACATGGTTTGCTTAATATTTTACATAATTAACATAATGTGAACAATTGTAATTTATGTACTTATATTCTCTACAATACTTCCAAATGTTAGAAATTTTGGAAATTTTATTGGATTTGCTATTGTTGACACAAAACTTTAGATTAATTACATCATGTAAAATCTTAATAAATTCCAAATTTTTAAGTAAAATTTTCTGAATTTCTGAATGTTACGATTTTACATTATTTACATAAAAATGTTTGTAAAAATTATTGTTTACATCAAATTTTACATTATTTACCTTTAAATTCACATTGTTTACATCAAGTCAATAATTAAAAAATTAGTACATTTTTAATTTTCCTTAAAAATGTTGAAAAAAATATTGTTTACAAAAAATTTTACATTATTTACACAATGTCAAAAATTATAATTTTTTTATTTTTAAGTAAAATTTTTCAAAATTTAAATATTTTGAATTTATGTAATATTTTACTTAATTTACACAAAAATTTACATTGTTTACATTATGTAAAAAATTAATAAAATTTTAAGTTTTTTATTTTAAATTTTAATATAATGAATTGTTATTATTTTTTTAAGTAAATTTACATTTTTTACACCACGTCAACAATTGTATATGTGTAAAAAATTAAAGCTTTATGTTAAAAATATTAAAAAAATTTGAAAATATGTAAAAATCATTAGATTTCATATTGTTTACATACGCATTTACATTATTTACACAATGTCAACAATAGAAAATGCCTATAAATGTTAAAGAAAAAACCATATTATTCCTTAAAAAGGCGAAAAAAATAATATTAACATAAATTTGATATTATTTACACACTTAATTACATTGTTTACATGAGGTAAATAATCAAAATAAATTTTTTTATTTATTTTTTTTGAAATCTTAATATGTACTAAAATTTTGCTTCGAGGTAATATTTTTGATTGTTTTAAATTTAAGGAAATCCTTTATTTGGGGTTAAAAAGTATAAAAATTTAAAAAGTATAAAAATTTCATTTTTAACTAAAATTAAATAAATTATTTGTATTTGTTAGTATTTGCCCACAAAATTAATTTTTTATATTATTTACATAAGTTGACATTATTTACACAATGTCAACAATTGAAAATGTCTCTAAATATTGGGGAAATCCATAAGTGTTAATATTTACATAAATTTGAGATTGTTTACACACTTAATTACATTGTTTACTTGAGGTAAATAATCAAAATTATTTATTTTTTTTTTTTTATAAATCGTAAAATATACTGAAATTTTACTCCAGATAATATTTTTGATTTTTAATATTGTTTACACACTTAAATACATTGTTTACATCAGGTAAATAATTAAATTGATCTGAAAATTTTATTGCAATTAAAGAAATATTTGGCATTTGGTGGTAATTGCTTACAAAAATCAGTTTTTATATTATTTACATAAATTTTTACATTATTTTCACAATATCAACAATTGAAAATGTCTCTTAATGTTACGAAAATCTTTAATAATACTTTAGATACAAGAAATATTTTATTTTTTATTAAATTTTATAATATTTACACTCTTAAATACATTGTTTACATGAGGTAAATATTTAAAATATAATTAAAAATTGATTACAAATAATTTTATACAGTGAAATTTTACTTTTAGATGTTATTTTGATTATTTACATATAATTTTACATTATTTACACAATGTGTATTAATGTTACGAAAATCTTTAATGACACAAAACCAAAAACAAAAAAATTTTATATTTTATTTAATTTTATATTATTTACATCTTTAAATACATTGTTTACATGAGGTAAATATTTAAAATATAATTCAAAATTGATTACATATAATTTTTTACAGTAAAATTTTACTTATAGATAATATTTTTGATTATTTACATACATTTTTACATTATTTACACAATGTAAATAATTAAAATTATGGTAAATTTGTATGGAAATTTATAAAAATTACTTAAAAGACAAAAAATTATGATTAAGTATATATTTTGAATTTTTTACATTGTTTAAATCATGTCAACAATTTAAAAAATTCATGAAAAGTATCGAACAATTTTTAATAAAGTTGTACATTTGGAAATTATCAATTTTTACATTAAATTTTACATTCTTTACACGATGTCAACAATTAAAACTAATTGTATTATAACAGAATTATATTTTTTATATATTTTATATTGTTTACCTTATACTAACAATGTTTACAACATGTCAATAATAAAAGAAGTATAAAAAGATGTCAACTTTCTTAACTAAATATAGCGTAAACTTTTCAAAAAATATGTTTATTATTTACTTGATGTAAATAATGTAAATAAATATGTCAATAAATAAAATTGTGTTTAAATTCTATTTTTTTTTTTTCCACAAAATTTAAATTTTTAAATTATTTCCAAAATTTTATTGTTTACCTCAAATTTAATATTATTTACATAATTTTAACAATATGTAAATTATTTTCTTAAAGTAAACAATTTCAAACAAGAGTTTACTTCTTATTTGTAAACTCCAAATTACGCTCTCTAAAATATCCATCCCTCCCTATTCACTGTAATTTCTAGTAACCCATTAATAAATCTGTAAGAATATGTAAAGTTGCATATGTGTGCGTATGAGTGTAAGCAATTGTATTTATGTAAACACAACCACAAACATTAAAACACTCACTTGTTTACCCTCTTACTCCCTCCCAACCATTCACCACATTTGCACTTACAATTTTTTACTCTATATTTACGCTCTCACGTAGAAACATATTTACTCTGACTCATTATTTGCATATGTACTTTTACTATAAATACACACACACACATACTATATAATTACTCTTACACTAACGATTTTAATATTTACATTTGTTTGTTTATGCGTGTGTATATTTAAAGGTGCATATATATAAATTTAATTGACTATTGTTTGTACTATTGTGATGATGTTGTCGTTGTTGTTCTTGTCTTAATGTAAATAAGTAAATTTTTGAAGTTGTAAATATCTGTGTGTATTTGAATGAGTTAAGTGAGGGAGTAAGTTAAGAGAGCATGGTGTAAGTGGTAAATGACAGGAAACAGTATTTTTGTGTACGTAAGTGTATTTGTGTAAATGGAAGTATTTAATGCATACCATCATGTTATCATATTTGTAGTTAATTTTTTATGCCATTTTTAATTTCACTGCAATTTTTTCTTTTAGCAGGAATTAAAATAAATAATTACTCAACGTTGTAATTTGTTACAATTTAAAAAAATAGGGAGTAAATATTTAAGGGATAATATTAAAGAAGATTTTTGTTAAATTATAACAAGTTGTCATGTAAAGTAAATGAAAATTATATAAAATTTCTGTTTTAATATTTATAACACTAAAAATTAGGTTGAATGTTATAAAATAGTATAATAGTTTATTTTATAATTGTTTTAGAAATCATTCTTTTTTAAGCAAAAAATATGGCTACACGTCTATAAACCTTTTCTGTTGCATTACAGCAGTTTATTTTGCCATTAGGTGAAAATTATAACAGTTTATTTTAAAACTATTATAAAAATCTAACATTTTTATATTATTTATGCAATTATGCAAAGAATTTAATTCAATTGTAACAATATAACAGTTTTCATTATAAATTTTAAAAAATTATAACAATTTATTTTAAAAACTGTTGTAAAATTACAACAATTTTATATAAATAACGCAATATAAAGTAAAAGTAAATTAGTTTGTAATAATATAACAGTTTTAAGTTAATGTTACGAAAAATTATAACAGTTTATTTCGAAATTACTATACAAATATGAAAATTTTATATTATTTATATAATTTAGCAAACAAATAAATTCTCTAAAGGCAGTATAACAGTTTTAGTTAAAAGTTTTAAAAAATTATAACAGTTAATTTTGAAACTGTTATACAAATATAATATTTTTATATTATTTTTGCATTTATGCCAAAAATTAAATTTATTAAAGGCAGTATAACAGTTTTCTTTCAAAGTTTTAAAAAATTATAACAGTTTATTTTGAAACTTCTATACAAATACAACACTTTTGTATTATTTTTGCATTAATACCAAAAAGTAAATTTATTAAATGCACTATAACAGTTTTCTTCTAAAGCTTTAAAAAATTATAACAGTTAATTTTGAAGCTGTTATACAAATATAATGTCATTATGTTGTTCATGCGTCTAGGCAAAAAAGTAAAAATATTAGTGGCAGTATAACAGTTCTTATTTAATGTTTAAAAAAATTATAACAGTTTATTTTGAAACTGTTATACAAATATAACACTTTTATATTATTTTTGCATTTATGCCAAAAAGTAAATTTATTAAATGCAGTTTAACAGTTTTCTTTTAAAGTTTTAAAAAAATATAACAGTTTATTTTGAAACTGTTATACAAATATAACACTTTTATATTATTTAGGAGTTTCCATAGAAAAATAAATTCATTTGTGACAGCTTAACAGCTTTCTTTTAAAGTTTTGAAAAATTATAAAAGTTCATTTTGAAACTGTTATACAAATAAAACTCTGTTATATAATTTATGCAATTAAGTAAACAAATAAATTCACTAATATTAGTATAAAAGTTTTATTTGAAAATTTTCAAAAATTATAACAGTTTATGTTTAAACTGTTATACAAAATTTCAATATTTTAAATTATTTAAAATATATACTTTTAAAATAAACTTATCTGTGAATATAACAGTTTTTATTTAATGTTTAGAGAAATTATAACAGTTTATTTCGAAACTGTTATACCAATATAAGACTTTTACACACATTTTGCATTTATGCAAAAAAGTAAATGTATTAAAAGCAGTATAACAGTTTTCTTTCGAAGTTTTTAATAATTATAACAGTTTATTTTGGAACTGTTATAAAAAATTTTAAATTTGTAAATGATTTACACTATAAAATTTCAATATAAATTTATCTGTAACAATATAACAGTTATTATTTAATGTTTTGAAAAATTATAACAGTTTATTTTGAAACTGTTATACAAATAAAACTCTGTTATATAATTTATGCATCTATAAGAAATAATAAATTTATTAGTAGCAGTATAATAGTTTTCTTTTAAAGTTTTCAAAAATTATAACAGTTTATTTTAAAACTGTTATATAAAATTTGAAATTTTTAAATGACTTAAAATATAAAATTTTAAAATAAATGTATTTGTCACAATATAACAGTTAATATTTAATGTTTCGAAAAATTATAACAGTTTATTTTGAAACTGTTATACAAATTTTAAATTTATAAATAATTTACGCTTTAGAACATTAAAGTAAAATTATCTGTGATATTTTGAAATTTTTTGTTTAATGTTAAGAAAAATTATAACAGTTTATTTTGAAACTGTTATACAAATTTTAAATTTTTAAATGCTTTACGCTTTAAAACATTAAAGTAAAATTATCTGTGATATTTTGAAATTTTTTGTTTAATGTTAAGAAAAATTATAATAGTTTATTTTGAAACTGTTATACAAATATAACAGTTTTATGAAATTTATGAATCTATTGAATAAAGTTTCTTTTAAAGTTTTCAAAAATTATAACAGTTTATTTTAAAACTGATATATAAAATTTGAAATTTTTAAATGACTTAAAATATAAAATTTTTAAATAAATGTATTTGTCACAATATAACAGTTAATATTTAATGTTTCGAAAAATTATAACAGTTTATTTTGAAACTGTTATACAAATTTTAAATTTTTAAATGCTTTACGCTTTAAAACATTAAAGTAAAATTATCTGTGATATTTTGAAATTTTTTGTTTAATGTTAAGAAAAATTATAATAGTTTATTTTGAAACTGTTATACAAATATAACAGTTTTATGAAATTTATGCATCTATTGAATAAAGTAAATTCATTGGTGATAGTATAAAAGTTTTTGTTCAATATTTTCCAAAATTATAATAGTTTATTTTGAAACTGTTATACAAATTTTTAAACTTTAAATAATTTCCAGTTTAAAACATTAAAATACATAGATTTATCTGTAATAATTTTAAAGTCTTTATTTTAGTTTTAAAAATTTTTTTTTAAGTAAAAGTTATAGTTAAATTATTTGTTATATTATAACAAATTTCAAATAAGTTTTAGAAACTTTATAACAGTTAATTTAAACTAAAATTTTGCAATTTTGGACTTTAAATGTTTTTTTGGATTAATAAAAGTTTAATAGTTTTAGTATAACAGTATTTTTGATAATTATAAGAGTTTTTTAATGCCGAAAAAAAGTTTATAATTTTAGTATATTAGTATTTTTGAAAATTATAACAGTTTTTTTTTTTTTTTTTTTTTTTTTTTGAAGAAAAAGCTTTCTTATTTGTTATAGTATAACAGTTTTTATTTAATTTTTTTTTTTTAATTATAACAAAATTTTTCATTTAAATTATTTATTATTTTTCTCTTTAAGTTTTGTTCTTTCTCTTTGTTTTTTAACTTGGCAATTGCTTTTATTTTTATTATTTTTATTTCTTTTCAGCCATAATTTATGTGAAAATAATATTGTTCCTTTATTTTCTTCTATTACTTCTATCCACTTTCATATATTACTTCATCATACTCACACTTTTACATATTTTTTCCAATTACAACTTGTTGTTCTTTTGTGTCTCTTGCATTTTTTTTACTGCCATTTGTTTGTCATTGAATTACTTGTTGTAAAAAGGATAATGTTTGTAGCTTGATATCCTTTATTATAAGTTTTTTTGTTGTTGTTGTTGTTATTATTGTCTATGTTTTCTTTATACGATATTTTAGCAAATGATAAATGTGTCTAGATTGTGTGGGGGTAATTGAATACGACAAAATGTCGTGTTTTTTTCAAAGGACATTTTATGGAGTTTTAATAAAATGAATATTTTTTAAAGTGTTATAGAGGAAAGTGGAAGGTTTTTATTGGTGCATAAAAAGATTTAAAATTATATATTTAATTCAATTCTAAATTTTAATTATTACTTTTTTTTAAGTTTATGACCTTATTTTCCCCCTTAAATTATTTTAAACACAACTCTTCATTACTTTGCCTGAATTTAGTTATTTCTCACTTACTAAACTAAATTTTATTTAATCCCTTTATGTAAATTGTTTAAGCTTAAAAAGATGTTAAACTCCTAAATAATTATTTTTATATTCAAACTAAACTCAATGTTACTTAAAATGTAAGCAGTAAGTAATAATCTAAGTAGCAAAAGGTTTATGGTTTATTGTGCCAATTTTCCAACAAATTATACGCAAAACTACATTTTAATGAGCTTCTCCTGCGAAAGTATTTCACTTCCTTCATAAACAAACAAATAAAACACTCATTGCTAAAAATAGAGATTATTTTCAAAATATTTTTTGGTAAAAAAAGGAAACCAATTTAATACCTATTAAAAACCACTTCCGTTTTAAGTTTAAACACACACAGACATACAGTTACAGGCTCAGAAGGGCATTAACTACAACAATAAAATAATAAGAAGAAAAAAATAAAATTACGAGATTACAATTCCACCATGGTTAAACTTAAGAATTCGTTTAACCAGGATGCTGGTTAAATGGAATCCTTGATACGTAACCAAAGCGTAAACGAAAAAAAAAAAAAAAAAAAACATTTCGAAAAATAAAATCTTAACTACAAAGGAATTAATGTAACGGAAATAATTTAAGAGATTTAACGAATTATTTTATATTTCTAACAAATGTATAAATGCAAGTATAGGTTGAAGTACCACCAAGAGTTGGGTAATGCTATTTTTAAGGATTCTTTTAAGTGAAAGAAAAGGATATGTTTCAACAGTTAGAATACAAAGACTGTGGGCCAGGACTAAAGAAACAATTATTAACTGTTTACTGAGTTTTTAATTAGTTCTAGTTTACTCCTGTTCAATTGTAATTTGGTACTAAATCTGTTTTAGTTTAGTTCTACTTCAATTCTAGTGCAGTTCAGGTTCGGTTCTAGTTCAGTTCTAGTTCAGTTCTAATTCAGTTCTAGTTCAGTTCTAGTTCAGTTCTAGTTCAGTTCTAGTTCAGTTCTAGTTCAGTTCTAGTTCAGTTCTACTTCAGTTCTAGTTCAGTTCTAGTTTAGTTCTAGTTCAGTTCTAATTTAGTTCTAGTTCAGTTCTAGTTCAGTTCTAGTTCAGTTCTAGTTTAGTTCTAGTTCAGTTCTAGTTCAGTTCTAGTTCAGTTCTAGTTCAGTTCTATTTCAGTTCTAGTTCAGTTCTAGTTCAGTTCTAGTTCAGTTCTAGTTCAGTTCTAGTTCAGTTCTAGTTCAGTTCTAGTTCAGTTCTAGTTCAGTTCTGGTTTAGTTCTAGTTCAGTTCTAGTTCAGTTCTATTTCATTTCTAGTTCAGTTCTATTTCAGTTCTAATTTAGTTCTAGTTCAGTTTTAGTTCAGTTCTAGCTCAGTATTATTTAAATAATTATTTAAAATTTCAAAATAAAAAAAAAAAAAAAGTTCTAGTTCAGTTCTAGTTCAGTTCTAGTTCTAGTTCAGTTCTAGTTCAGTTCTAGTTCAGTTCTAGTTCAGTTCTAGTTCAGTTCTAGTTCAGTTCTAGTTCAGTTCTAGTTCAGTTCTAGTTCAGTTCTAGTTCAGTTCTAGTTCAGTTCTAGTTCAGTTCTAGTTCAGTTCTAGTTCAGTTCTAGTTCAGTTCTAGTTCAGTTCTAGTTCAGTTCTAGTTCAGTTCTAGTTCAGTTCTAGTTCAGTTCTAGTTCAGTTCCAGTTTAGTACTAGTTCAGTTCTAGTTCAGTTCTAGTTCAGTTCTAGCTAAGTTCTAGTTTAGTTCTAGTTCAGTTCTAGTTCAGTTTTACTTCACTTCTAGGGCAATTTCGAATCAGTTCTAGTTCAGTTCTTGCTCATTTCTAGTGTTATTTTAGTGCCTAATTCCAGATCAACTCTACACCAAATATGGTTCCATTCTATGCCATTAAAAATTCGGTTAAAGTCCAAATTTACTTAATTTTAGTTCAGTTCCCACATTCAAAGCTAGAAATCTATAAACCTCTAAACATTCAGACTATTCAGATAGTCAAGACTATCAAGGGTTTAATACTCGAGGGGGACAACAAGTTTCTAATCGGCTTTAGCCACTTGACAAGTGCTCAAACACCTACAACGATCATTAGCGTCTTAACAAATCAATTGCCTTACCGGAAGGATCCAGAATGATCTGTGTATTAGTACATTTTCTGGCGATGGTATTGCTGGCTTATCTCGTTCAGAGATCTGCGGCAGTCGTGAAACACTTGATGGCTGTGAGCGATTCCCGTGAGTACTATTCTATCGAATCAACTCATTTGTAGCCATCACTTCCGCCAGGAAGTCACTTCAATGGTCGGACAAGCGAAAGGATGATGAAAATTAAATAGTCTACTGTAAATACCACGACCAACTCATCGACCAAGTTTAGAGATGTCATTGGAGAATTTTATCTCACTCTTGTTACAGATTGCTTCGTATGTTCTGCACTCGCTATGCGTAATGAAGCACATGAAACCGACTTCGAAACTGACACTCGAAACAATATAGTCCATTTATTCTCATGCACATCCACCGCCACCAGTCAAATACTAATATCCGAACTTGGAATCCTTCCATCAAGCTACTAGGTTAATGAATATAAGATGCAAGAATGGTTCTCAAAGCACTTGGAATACACAGCGCCATCGATTTTTTTAAGTCTCTCAACCAGTCTTCAGGTTATTTTTTTTTTCGTAGAGATCAAAAGTACAATACAATCCCTTTGAGAAATTCGGGACTGAATACAGCCGTCTAAGCTGCCATTACATCCTAGGGTTTTTACTTTTCTGTATGTATATAGTGCTTTAGACTCCTTTGTTTTTATTTAAAACTTTTCATATTTTTATTGTATATAACCCACTGTGCTTCCTGCTAAACACCAACAATTCAACATACATAATATTCCCTTTATATTACTCCACATGTATGTAGTTCTGTTTCATCTTAAGAAACTTTCCAAATATTACTTACAGCATTTTATCAAATAAAAAGTAACTGAATGCTAAAAAATTTTAATTTAAAAAAATTTCCAAAAAAGGATGTTTAATGAAAAGCCATTAACAATCTATTTACTAAATGCTATTAAACAGTTACCACCCTCTAATATAACCTCTATTATTATTATTACTACTTCTTAAAAGAATCATAAGTATGTGTGAGTGTGTAAGTTAAAGGACATTAGTTTGTTTGTATTTATATTCTTAAATGATTAAGGGAAACATTTCCAATAATGACACATTTTCAATATTCGTTGACAAAGTTTTTACTTTCTTTTTTTTCTTTTTTGGCTTTTTCTTGTTACAAAACATTTTAAAGTGATTTTTTTCTAAAATATTTTATTTTTTTTAAATACTTTAGCTTGTCACAGCACAAAATCATTTCATGGTGATTACATAGATAACAATACATTTATATAGATTTTATATATATTTGTATATGTTTGTGTGTGTATGAGTGTGAATGTTGTAATGTTGACAAAATTTAGTGGGTGTTTTCTTGCTTACTGCGTAAACTTCCTGTTGATATCAATATTTTGACAGCAGCATAGTTCTTTTTTCTCTTGGTCCTGTTTTGTTTTCTTTTGGTTGTGTGCGTTTTTAAATACAAACTAAATTTTTAAGGAAATGATGAGCAGAAAAAAAGTTAAGGGAAATGCTTTGTATTTGGTAACATTTTCCTTTTAATAGATTTTTAATGTCGTTTGATATAATTAAAAGGGAAATAGTCAGCAGTAAAATACAATAAAATATAGTAAAAAAATAAAGAGAGAGAGAGAGAGACAGGACAAAGGTAAAATAAAACTGAAACTGATTTGGAAATGTATTGGAAATGAACTAGAAATTAATTAGAGCTGAACTAGAACTGAACTAGAAATGAAATGGAACTTAACTAGAACTGAACTAGAACTGAACTAGAACTGAAATACAACTTAACTAGAACTGAACTAAAACAGAACTAGAACTGAACTAGAACTAGAACTGAACTAGAACTGAACTAGAACTGAACTAGAACTGAACTAGAACTGAACTAGAACTGAACTAGAACTGAACTAGAACTGAACTAGAACTGAACTAGAACTGAACTAGAACTGAACTCGAACTGAACTAGAACTGAACTAGAACTTAACTAGAACTGAACTAGAACTGAACCAGAACTGAACTAGAATTGAACTAGAACTGAACTAGAACTGAACAAGAACTGAACTAGAACTTAACTAGAACTGAATTAGAACTGAATTAGAACTAAACTAGAACTGAATTAGAACTGAACTAGAACTGAACTAGAACTGAACTAGAACTGAACTAGAACTGAACTAGAACTGAACTAGAACTCAACTAGAACTCAACTAGAACTGAACTAGAACTGAACTAGAACTGAACTAAAACTGAACTAGAACTGAACTAAAACTGAACTAGAACTGAACTAGAACTGAACTAGAACTGAACTAGAACTGAACTAGAACTCAACTAGAACTCAACTAGAACTGAACTAGAACTGAACTAGAACTGAACTAAAACTGAACTAGAACTGAACTAAAACTGAACTAGAACTGATTTGGAACTTCTCTTGAACTTAGGTTAGGTTAGGTTATAAGGGTCGCCCGCCATAGCGAGTGCACTCGGAGGCCATTAGGCCCATTGTGATGCCCTATTAGAGAAGAAAACTCCTCTCCCTTTCCATAAACAAAAAACTAACTTTCCGTTGATCTATCCAGAAACCAACCCGTACTCCTAACAAATCCAATCAGGTTTGAAAGTGGCATGTCATTGAGACAATCCAGATCATGGAAGAGTTGTCTACCGAGGTGTCTCAGTCTACGCCCTTTCAGTGCTGGACATTCACATAACAAGTGCTGTACGGATTCCTCTTCTTCCTCATCTAAACAACTTCTACAAAAGCTATTCCCTGGGTAACCCATATGTTCCGACATGCGCCCGATCATACAGTGCCCCGTGATTATACCTACTAGAAGCCTTATCGATGATCTATCAAGAGAGAGTAATGCTCTAGTTCTACTCCGAGACCGGAGCGGCCAGAGAGTTCTTGATAGTCTACAAGTGGTGATTGAGGACCACCTGCTTTCCATCTCATTCACCGCCCATTCATCAAGAGCATTGGATACAGTAACGAAGGGAGTGAGAATGTCCTCGCAAGCGAGTGCCTCGTCCACAGACGATGCATTTACTGCGCATTCATCCGCCATTTCGTTACCTCGTATACCTGTATGGCCCGGAACCCATATCAGCTCCACCCGAAAGTGTCTTAGCTGAGTTAAGGAGCGTATACAGTCGTCAACACATCTTGATCTTACAATGGGGGAGTTCAGAGCCTTGATTGCTGCAAGGCTGTCCACATATATATCAATGTTCGAAGCGCAGAAATTAAATTCCTGAATTCGCTTCGCTGCCACGTTAATGGCATATACTTCGGCCTGAAAGACTGTGCACGAATTGGGTAATCTGAGAGACATCGAAATGTCTAAGTCATCAGAGAATATACCGGAGCCAGTGCCAGTATCTGTCTTAGAACCATCAGTGAATACTGAGATTGCAAATTCCTTAAAGACGGAATTTGTTGCCCAATCTTCCCTAGATGGGATTCTGATATCGAATGTTCTATCAAAATTCATTCTCGGTACTAAATAGTCAGTCCCCTGTATACGAGCTGATCTGCCTATTACATTCAATATAGTGCCGTGACCAACGCGGCAATGCCTGAGTTCGCCCGACTCTTTGAGCCGTAGAGCGGACTTGGCGGAGATATTTCTAATAAAAATATCAAGGGGAGGGATGTCAAGCATAGTCTCCAGACTGGCTTGGGGAGTGGAACCCATTGAACCAGTAATTGAGAGACAAGCCAGTCTCTGCACCTTATTCAGAGTAGAGATATGTGTCTTCGTGCCTGCAGCCTTCCACCATACAAGAGCACCGTAGGTAAGAATGGGTCTAATAACCGCAGTATACATCCAATGGACGATATACGGTTTTAGACCCCATCTTTTCCCGAATGTCTTCTTGCATGTGTAGAAAGCACACAGTGCCTTCTGCATGCGACTCTCAGCATTACGTTTCCACGAGAGCTTAGAGTCCAGAATCACGCCAAGGTATTTGGCTTCCTTCGAAAGTTCCAGAGTGATACCATCAAGACGTGGTTTCCTGAAAGCCGGAACCTTATATTTCCTAGTGAAAAGCACTAGTTCGGTCTTTGTGGGATTTACTCCCAGACCGTTGTCCCTAGCCCATGACAATAGAACATTTAGAGCTGATTCCATGAGTTCACTAATCGTGGAGAGAAATTTTCCCCTGATGAGGAGCACAACATCATCAGCGTATGCTACTGCCTTGGTGCCTCTATTTGTAAGCTCAAAAAGGACTTTATTCACAACAAGGTTCCACAAGAGTGGGGATAATACCCCTCCCTGTGGAGTGCCTCTTGTCACGACCTTCCTTGAGGTGCTCAGACCTAAGCTGGAATTGATGGCCCTGCTTTTCAGCATGTTCCCAGTCCAGTTCCTTATTCGCCGATCGACTCCCAGGTCATCCAGTGCCATAAGAATCGACGATATGTTCACATTATTGAAGGCGCCCTCTATATCCAGAAAGGAAGCCATCACGTACTCTTTCCTGTCGAGCGTTTCCTCTATCGTGCCGACCACGTCATGCAGTGCCGTTTCGACTGACCTACCCTTTAGGTAGGCATGCTGTGCCCTGCAAAAATTTGCCGGCGAGAGAATGCCCCTGACATGGACGTCAACTAGTCTTTCCAGAGTTTTCAACAAAAACGATGACAGACTAATTGGCCTATAATCCTTCGCGGTACTATGGTTTATTTTTCCCGCTTTGGGGATAAATACCACTGTAACCTCTCTCCATTCCCTAGGAATATATTCTAATTCAAGACTACCCCTAAATATTCGGATCAGCCATGGCATAATGACTGATATAGACTTCTGCAGTAGCGCTGGGAAGATCCCATCTGGGCCCGGTGATTTATAGGGTTCAAAAGACGATATCGCCCACGCTACCTTTCTGTCATCAACAATAGAAGCTACTAATTCACTAAAGTGGGTTGGTGACGCCGGGAGGTTTCCAGTTACAGATTCCTCGTTCGTATCGTCTCTGCAGCCCGGAAAGTGAGTGCTCATCAGTAGTTCCAGAGTCTCCTTACTGCTCTCGGTAAAGGTACCGTCAGGGTTCATGAGGAAACCGGGCGTGCCAGGATCCTTGGATAGTACCTTACGTAGCCTAGATGCATCCGTAGTGCTCTCCAAGTCTCCACAGAATTTTTCCCAAGATTCCCTCTTAGCCCTTCTGGTCTCTCTCTTGAAAGTGTTGAAACTGTGACGATAATTGTCCCAGTCTACTGCAACTTTCGACCTTTTCGCCCTATTAAAAAGTTTCCTGCATTCATTCCTTAACTGCCTAAGTCTTGGACACCACCATGATTGTTGAGGTTTCCCAAGACCATGCCGAGCCCTACATGAAGAATAGTAAGCGGCCCTTAGTGTGCTAGTCAAAAGACTTACGGAGTCGTCCAGGTCCTGTGTGCCGGCCAACCTTTCCGTTTGAGGCGGTTGAATGGTCCCCACAAGTTCGCTGAATTTATCCCAGTCAGTTTTCCTAGGATTCCTAAAAGGTTTTGCCCTATCCAATGTAAGTTCTATCGTGAAGAGAATCCGCATATGATCGGAGAATGAACATTCCGAAGATACTTTCCAATCGAAAATCCTAACCGAATCTGTGTTACCTGCCAAGGTTATATCAATGACCTGTTCCCTGATTCTATTGAAAAACGTTGGTCTAGTACCCTTATTACAAATACTAAGATTAGTACATAAAAGATACTGAAGTAAACACTCACCTCGGTTGTTTATGTCTGTACTCCCCCACAGAGTATGATGGGCATTGGCATCGCATCCCATGACGAGATCGTGGCCCCTTGTACTACACCAATTTACTAATGTACGTACGGCACGTGGGGGTGGGTTTTCCTCATCGTACGGTAGGTAGGCCGATGAAATTATCAGGGTTGGTAACCCTTGTCGCTCTAGCGCCGCCACCGTTAAATCACTCGTGCTGTAATTGGATATGAGAAAAAGCTTTATATCTTTTCTGACCATAATACAACTTCTAATTTTACCTTCTGTGTTGGGAGATAGGAGCATATAGTTCCGTGACCGGACGCCTCGAACTTTACCGGCTACAAGCCAGGGTTCTTGGATTAAGGCCACGTGGATAACCTCCTTCTCCATGAAACGCAGCAAATCACCCGTCGCTGCTTCGGAGTGATGCAGATTAATCTGCACCACTTTCAGGCCGCTTGGGGTCATTGCTGGTTCCTCATGGAAGAATCAGCCGAAGCTGATTCAATCCGTATTTTACGACGCCGTTTGAGAGACGTAGAAGCCGGAGGGATTCTGAACCGATTTTGATCCAGAGATCCTTTCCTTCCCCTTTATCTCTCGCGCGTCCTCTTTCGATCGTCCAATCCTCCGTTCCAAGCCCCTTGTTCTGTCGCTTGATGAGAGTAAGTATGGCTTCATCCTCCAAGATTGGAGGAGGAACCCATACTCTCACCGTCGTTCGAAAAGGGACTTGATCCAGGGGGACGATCTCGATCTTGGCATTGGGCCAGAGTTCGCCAAGTCCTCGGATGCAGTTTTTGAGGAAGTCGAGTGCTTTCTCGTTACCACATCCGATGATCTTGACACCCTTTAACCATTTGGCGCCATCGAACGCAGTGAAGGAATCATCCTCACTGCGTCCGAGTTCGTCAACTAGTGAACTTAACTAAAACGGAATTGGAACTGAAATAACACTGAACTAGAACTGCAACAGAACTGAACAAGCATCGAAATAGAACTGAACTAGGACTCTAAAAGCGTTGAATTTTTTTGATGTTTTGAAATAAGTTGCGGAACATCTCTATCTTATAAACAGTACTTGATTTTGTAAAGTAAACTAAATTACACTCAACTAATGTAAAGAAAACTTATCTTAGAAAAACCACAGTTTATTACTACATATCAATTGTATGCTCTAGATATTTTACAGTTCATCGCTTTTTTATTGATTTCTTTCTCTATGTACTTTCTTAGATTTCTAAAATCTTTTATCATTTGTACATTTATAGAGTTTTGTTTAGATTTTCTTAGGATGTTTTTCTATTTTTGGAAAAAAGAAAAAAATTGTCTTAAACATCTTTATGGTTGATTACAACATGTCTGTTTTCAACTACAAGAGTAATTTTTTCTCCTACTTTGTTTCCTATTTTAGTAGGTACTTGTTTCTATTTTTATTTTCTTTTATTTTTTCTTCGCCTTTCATGGTTTGTTTAACTATCAAATACGACAATACAACAACAACAGCACTAA
Source organism: Protophormia terraenovae (assembly GCA_951394005.1). Taxonomy (NCBI): domain Eukaryota; kingdom Metazoa; phylum Arthropoda; class Insecta; order Diptera; family Calliphoridae; genus Protophormia; species Protophormia terraenovae. The sequence goes on along the minus strand of OX596075.1, from coordinate 14,507,367 downwards.
GTAAGTTGACTCTGTCTTGAAAGCGGAATAGAAAAGAAAACAAAAAAAATAAATGAATGGATGGATGTATGGAAAACTTGATATAGAACATTAAGAAAACATAGTTTTTCCTGATGCCAAACTGAAGTGGTTTTTGTAAAGAATTTTATTTTTCCTTTTATTTACAGCTTTTACTGGAATAAAAATTTTTATAAAGATGGAAAATGCATGAAGAAAAACGAGGGCAGGCTAAAAAAAATTCAAAATTTTCTGTTGATAACCATGCTTTAATTTGGGTGTCAAAAGTTAGAAATCATTCAGAAATCAGCTATTGTTTTAACTGCTGCTTGATATCTGTTTTGGATTAAAGTCGTATTTTAAAATAACTTTACCGTTAGCCTCTCAAAAATATAGTTTATATGTTTAACTATAGTTTATATGTTTAAATACAAGTACATTTTTGTTTTAAGTTCTAAAAAAGACTAAAGAAAAAAAAAATCGGAAAACAAGCAGAAATTTTAGTTTATTTAAGAAAGACAAAATAAAATGGATTTATATATTAATGTTCTTTAAAGAAATAAGAAAAAAAATTTATGTTCCTAGTTATATGAGATAAAGTTTTTCCCAGCTTTATAAACTAAATATGTTTAAAAAAAAAAAAAACAAGAAAATGTAATATAAATATTTCAACAAACTAAACAAAACTAATGTAGTTTTAGTATCATCAAAGTAAAGATAAGACAAAAAAAATTCATATTATCAAGGCGTTAGTCAAGTACTCGTACGAGTACAAGAATATGAGCAAAATAATCTCTGTAGAATTTCAAGATTTTTCGTTTACTTCCATATATTGATAAGAAATAAGAAAATCATTAAAATTTGTAGTGTTTTCAAGAAGTTTTAAATTTTTTTTTCAAACATATGATAAGAACAGATAAAAAGTTGTTTAGCTTTAAAAAGAATAAGCAATTAAAAAGCTAAAGGGAAATAAAAGTTTTCTTAAAAGTTTGTAAAAAGATAAATTTAAAAAGGAAATAAAAAGCTTCTAACTCTGTAAACCTTAAAGGCTGAGACAGATTTTTTTCAATTCCAGCTTGGCTAAGTTCAATTCAACTCTAGTTAAGTTCTAGCTCAGTTCTAGTTCAATTCTAGTTTAGTTCTAGTTTAGTTCTAGCTCAGTTCTAGTTCAATTCTAGTTTAGTTCTAGTTCAGTTCTTGTTCAGTTCTAGTTCAGTTCTAGTTCACTTCTAGTTCAGTTCTAGTTCTAGTTCAGTTCTAGTTCAGTTCTAGTTCAGTTCTAGTTCAGTTCTAGTTTAGTTCTAGTTCAGTTCTAGTTCAGTTCTAGTTCAGTTCTAAATCAGTTATAGTTCAGTTCTAGATCAGTTCTAGTTCTAGTTCAGTTCTAGTTCAGTTCTAGTTCAGTTCTAGTTCAGTTCTAGTTCAGATCTAGTTCAGTTCTAGTTCAGTTCTAGTTCAGTTCTAGTTCAGTTCTAGTTCAGTTCTAGTTCAGTTCTAGTTCAGTTCTAGTTCAGTTCTAGTTCAGTTCTAGTTCAGTTCCAGTTCAGTTTTAATTCAGTTTTAGTTCAGTTCTAGTTCAGTTCCAGTTCATTTCTAGTTCATTTCTAGTTCAGTTCTAGTTCAGTTCTAGTTCAGTTCTAGTTCAGTTCTAGTTCAGTTCTAGTTCAGTTCTAGTTCAGTTCTAGTTCAGTTCTAGTTCAGTTCTAGTTCAGTTCTAGTCCAGTTCTAGATCAGTTCTAGTTCAGTTCCAGTTCAGTTTTAGTTCAGTTCTAGTTCAGTTCCAGTTCATTTCTAGTTCAGTTCTAGTTCAGTTCTAGTTCAGTTCTAGTTCAGTTCTAGTTCAGTTCTAGTTCAGTTCTAGTTCAGTTCTAGTTCAGTTCTAGTTCAGTTCTAGTTCAGTTCTAGTTCAGTTCTAGTTCAGTTCTAGTCCAGTTCTAGATCAGTTCTAGTTCAGTTCCAGTTCAGTTTTAATTCAGTTTTAGTTCAGTTCTAGTTCAGTTCCAGTTCATTTCTAGTTCATTTCTAGTTCAGTTCTAGTTCAGTTCTAGTTCAGTTCTAGTTCAGTTCTAGTTCAGTTCTAGTTCAGTTCTAGTTCAGTTCTAGTTCAGTTCTAGTTCAGTTCTAGTTCAGTTCTAGTTCAGTTCTAGTTCAGTTCTAGTTCAGTTCTAGTTCAGTTCTAGTTCAGTTCTAGTTCAGTTCTAGTTCAGTTCCAGTTCAGTTTTAATTCAGTTTTAGTTCAGTTCTAGTTCAGTTCCAGTTCATTTCTAGTTCAGTTCTAGTTCAGTTCTAGTTCAGTTCTAGTTCAGTTCTAGTTCAGTTCTAGTTCAGTTCTAGTTCAGTTCTAGTTCAGTTCTAGTTCAGTTCTAGTTCAGTTCTAGTTCAGTTCTAGTTCAGTTCTAGTCCAGTTCTAGATCAGTTATAGTTCAGTTATAGTTCAGTTCCAGTTCAGTTTTAGTTCAGTTCTAGTTCAGTTCTAGTTCAGTTCTAGTTCATTTCTAGTTCAGTTCTAGTTCAGTTTTAGTTCAGTGCTAGTTCTGTTATAGTTCAGTTCATTTTTATTTCCATTTCAGTTTTAGTTCTGTTCTAATACATCTGTAGTTTAATTTCTCCTTTGTCATAGTTCAATTTCAATTCAATTCTAGTTTATTTTTTTTTTTTTTTTATTTTAGTTTTGTTTCACTTGCTTCACCCTTAATATCTGTAATTCTACTCTACTCACCAAGTATTACATCTTTATTATTTACCTTCATGTTTACTTGTTAATTATTTATGTAGCCAATGTACACATTTCGTAACAACGAATTTAATTAATTATTAATTTAAATTGTTGATGTTGATTTATGTATGTGCCAGGACAACATATGGCTTCAAAATTAAGTACTTGTACGCTTCAAATTTTGTACAGGAGAAATTGTGCAAATGTAAGCTTATTTCATTTGTTACACCAAAATGAAGTAACCATAATACAGGTGTTATATTACCATAGTAATACGTGATGACTAGGCAAGAAATTTAAAGCGAAATTAAATTTTTTAAATTCAGCATTATTTAAATTATTGAAAACTAAAAGAAACTTTTAGCTAATAATTTAAATTCTAAAATTCCTAATTATTTTAATAATTTATCTTTATTTAGAAATATTTCCTTTTCTTTAATTTTCAGCATCATTATTTCTCTTTTTCATTACCAAATTACTTTTGACAATCACAAAATGAACAACAAAAAGAAACTCAACTCGTAAAATAAAAGAAAAATAATACAAGTAATAAAATCTAGAAAATATCTAAATTAAATTCATTTAATACTTAAAACACAAAGTATCATTCATATATTTCAAACACTTTTCTATGCAGCTATAAATAAATATAAATGACGTACAGAAAGACACAGATATAACGAGTGACTGACAACTCCAACTGTGCGTTTATTATGAAAAGGACTCATTTTATCTTCATTTTAGGAAATGCATCATCATCTTCACTATTATCTGGGTATTTTATATAACCACAATTTTCTTGGTTTTTCTGTTGGGTTTTTTATTTAGTTTTTCTTCAAATGAAAAATGTTTTTAATATTGTAGTAATAAAGAAAATTACAACACTATGATTTTATTTTTTATTTGAGTTTTTTTCTTTTTAATATGAAATGTCTGGTTTTTGTTACTTTCTCTGTTATATATCATATACGAATTGTTACTGCGAGTAGTTTTCTTTTATAATCGGATTATGAATGATCAGAAAATGATGATAAAATGCAGACGAAACCACAACAAGTATGAAAAAATATAAAATTCATAGTTAAATAATTGCATTTCCGTTGCTATGGAAAGGGATTTATGAAAAGGTGTACGTTAGGGTCATTCAGAACTTAAAGAGTTTTTAAAGTGAAATAAACTAGAATTAATTCACAAATTAACTTGAAATAGAAACTAAGTAGACTTAAATTGGAACTAAACTAGAACTGAACTAGAATTGAAGTAGAACTGAACAAGAACTGAACTAGAATTGAACTAGAACCGAACTAGAACTGAACTAGAACTGAAGTAGAAATGAACTAGAACTGAACTAGAACTGAACTAGAACTGAACTAGAACTGAACTAGAACTGAACTAGAACTGAACTAGAACTGAACTAGAACTGAACTAGAACTGAACTAGAACTGAACTAGAACTGAACTAGAACTGAACTAGAACTGAACTAGAACTGAACTAGAACTGAACTAGAACTGAACTAGAACTGAACTAGAACTGAACTAGAACTGAACTAGAACTGAACTGAACTAGAACTGAACTAGAACTGAACTAGAGCTGAACTAGAACTGAACTAAAATTAAACTAGAACTAAACTAGAACTGAACTAGAACTGAACTAGAACTAAGCCAGAACTGAACTAGAACAACAAATGCAAGACATGGACAAACGAATCACTGAGTTGGAACAACAACTTTTAAATAAATACATTGAGATAAAAAACATTCCCGATGAAAACTCTCTCCCAAACGAAGTTGTTAAAATTATTGCTTCGTCTGTAAACGTAGAAGTGAATGACACTGATATTAGCGACTCGTATCAACTCAAAAAATCCCAGAAAATTATAGTAGAGTTTGCCTCCCTAAATAAAAAGAAAGAATTAATGGGAAAAATTAAACGCCATAGAATTGAAGCAAAAATAATAACAGGTGATGAAAACAATAAAAATTTTGTATATGTCAACGACCACTTAACCGCACACAAACGCCACTTACTTTGGCTAGCAAAAACAAAGGCGAAAGAGTCTAATTGGAGATTTGTCTGGGTAAAAAACGGAAATATTTTTGCCAAAAAAAATGAAATTTCCAATCCCATCATTATACACAACACATCTGAAATTGAGTTAATAACATCATCAATTTAAAAACCATATATTATCACAGTTCTTAACAAATAAATAAATTAAAAATAATATGAATCCCTCAAAAACAATCGAAAATTTTAATCAAATAGAAAAAACACTCCTGAGTTATCCCAATTCCATAATATACATGAATATTCGATCACTTAGATTAAACTTCACACCATTCTTGGCATCCATACACAACATCATAAACAACATAAACTTTATTGTACTTGCTGAAACTAATATCACAAATGATGAGAATAATATATTTACCATAACAGGTTTTAATTCTTACTTCCTAAATAGAGATGGCAGAGGCGGGGGGATAGCATTGTATGTAAGAGAAAACATTTCACACACAAACGTTTATTTAAAAACAATCTCTTTTGAAGCAATTCAAATTGATGTACTCAACAACAACAAAACGTTTTCTCTTATTTCAGTATATCGACCGCCAAAAAATAATATTAAAGATTTCATAAGAGAACTCGATGAAACAATAAACAAAATAAAAAATAAACAAGACGTAGTTGTTATAGGAGATATGAATATTGACATTCTCACACAAAATATAACAACAACAAAATATACTGAAATGTTATCGTCTAATGGACTAGAGTGCATAATAAACGAAAGCACAAGAGAAGACATAAAGAAAAAAACCAGTACTTGCATTGATCACATTTATGTTCGTATCAACTCTACAACAACACAAACACATGCGTCAGTAGTTAAAACAAGTATTTCTGACCACTATGCACTTTTTTGTTGTTTATATGAAACAAAAGAAAATCAAAATAAACAAAACCAGAGTGCGGGATGTATATCTAATCAGGGTACCTACATAAATAATTATAAAGTTAATAAGTACATTAATGAATCAAACTGGAGTGCAATACAATGAAAAAACTTAAATACTATCAATTTGTTTGATGAAATTTATGAAAAATTTAATAATATTTATCAAAAAGCAAAAACACGAAACAAAAACAATAATAAAAAAAGAAAAATAAACCCATGGTTAAATGAATATTTATTAAAATGTTGTGTTATTCGGGATAAACTCTATAATAAATGGCGAAATAATAAAAATAATAAAAACTACGAAAGTGAATATAAACAATTTAGAAACACTTTAAACAAAAAGCTTATTTTTGCAAAAAACAATTATTACAAATCAAAATTTTTACAAAATAGAAATAATATGCGGATTACGTGGCAAATAATTAACGAAATAACGGGTAAAAATGTGAATGATATTGATACAATTATAACAAAAAATTTTAAAAACGAAAACATTACATCAATAGCAAACAAATTTGCAGTAAATTTCAGTGATAACGTCCAGAAAATACTTCACAAATGTGACAAAAAAATCCTGGAATACTCTAAACCAAGACTAAGAAACTCCATTTATCTTTCTCCTACGTCTGAGGAAGAAATCTTCTCAATTTTAAAAAACATAAACGCAAACAAAGGTGCAGGTATAGATGGCATTAGGCCGAAAGACGTAAAATTTAACGCCGCTGTTCTTACGCCAGTAATTACATTCTTTATAAATTCCAGCCTAAGCAGCTCCACAATTCCACAACTACTAAAAACCTCAATAATTAGGCCAATTTACAAAAATGGTACTAAAGATGATTATAATAATTATAGGCCAATCGCTATATTATCAGTGCTCGAAAAAATTCTAGAGGAAATAATTGTCAGGAGACTAAATGAATTTCTAATTAAATACAAAATTTTAAATCCTAATCAATATGGTTTCCAAAAAGGTAAAAATATAAATAAACTTTTAGGAAACTTTTCTCATGAAATAAATAAATGCTTGAGCGATAATATCCAATGCCTAGCGCTTTTTATAGATTTTAGCAAAGCATTTGATACCCTTTCGCATAGTAAACTTCTAGATATTTTGGAGAGAAATGGAATAAGAGGAAATAGTTTACAATGCAACAACCTAAGCGAAGAGACACCTTCAGGAGATAACGGAGTTCCCCAAGGATCAAAACTCGGCCCAATTTTATATCTCATTTATGCGAATGACATGATCAATATACTAAAAAATAGCTCTGCCTTTGCTTATGCAGATGACACTGCGATCTTAGTATCCAATGAAAGAATTGAAAATGCAGTCATGATTATGCAACAAGAATTAAATATTGTAACCAAATGGAGCCATGATAACGGAATCGTTATCAATGCATCTAAAACGAAAGTTATGCACATAAAACCACGACATCTTCCAAATTACAATATAAACTTAATATTTCATAGCTACCAATGTCTACACAACACTAACGCGTCGAATCGAGATTCATGTACCACAGCCATTGAAATGGTTAAAACTTACAAATACCTAGGTGTTTACGTGGACGAAAACTTTAAATGGCTTACACATATACAAGAACTAAGAAAAAAATTAAAAAAATCAGCATATAGCCTTTTCCACCTAAGCAATTGCTCTACTTTTACTGTTCTTAAACAAGCCTACTTTTCGCTAGCGGAATCATACCTAAGACATGGTATTACTGCATGGGGTAGCTCAACATATTGTAGCAGTTTACAACAAACCCAAAATCAAATCTTAAAAATATTATGGAAAAATCAACTAAAGAATAAACAACAATTACAATACGCTATGATATATGGTTAAACAAACAACACAAACATCGTAGTCGTAAACAATACTAACACAAACAACAACACACACGCAAACAACATACATATAAACAACAATACCCACGTCAACGGCACCATATACGCAAACAACAACACATATGTACATAACAACAATCACGTCAACAACAACACACACGCAAACAACATACATATAAACAACAACACCCACGTCAACAGCACCATACACGCAAACAACAACATACACGTAAACAGCAATACATATGCACACAACAACAATCACGTCAACAGCACCATACCCGCAAACAACAACACATATGTACACAACAACACCACACACGTAAATAATACACATGATATTCACGCCAACAACAGCACAAACGTCAACAATTCACAATGGAACAATAGCACACACGTTAATATCAACACACTCGTCAATAATACACAAAACTACCATCATACTAACACAAACATTAACCACAATACATACGTCAACCATAATTCAGAAGCCAACAATGTAATCTACAACACTCATGTTAATAGCAACACCCATGGCAACAACATCCTCTGTATATACAATAATACACACGTAAACAACATCACACCAGCAAACAACATAGCTTCAAAACTGGAAATATTAAACGTAAAAAGTATATACAACATCACATTAATAAACGAGTTCTACAATGATCCAAGATTTCTGATACCTATCGACCACAACCATAACACTAGACGTCGAGCAGAAAGAAGGTTCAAGGTAGAGCGATTTCGCAATAACTATGGAAAGAACTGCTTAAACGTTGTACTACCAAACATTTTCAACAAACTACCCACTAATTTAATAAATATCTCAAATCCGTATAAAAGGAAGAAATTATTAAAAACATATTATATTAATTCGCAATGAAAACAATTGTAAATCCAATATTGTAAAAATCGCAACTTCTATAATTATTGAATATACAATTATAATTATTATTATAATATCCTGCAGATAAGCCACATGGCTTCGCGGGACTAGAATTAAGATTATTGTAAATCAAATTTTTAAAATGAATAAAATTGATTGAATTGAAAAAAAAAATTGATTGAGAACTGAACTAGAACTGAACTAGAACTGAACTAGAACTGAACTAGATCTGAACTAGAACTGAACTAGAACTGAACTAGAACTGAACTAGAACTAAACTAGAACTGAACTAGAACTGAACTAGAACTGAACTAGAACTGAACTAGAACTGAACTAGAACTGAACTAGAACTGAACTAGAACTGAACTAGAACTGAACTAGAACTGAACTAGAACTGAACTAGAACTGAACTAGAACTGAACTAGAACTGAACTAGAACTGAACTAGAACTGAATTAGAACTGAACTAGAACTGAATTAGAACTGAACTAGAACTGAACTAGAACTAAAATTGAACTAGAACTGAACTAGAACTAAAATTGAACTAGAATTAAAATTGAACTAGAACTGAACTAGAACTGAACTAGAACTGAACTAGAACTAAACTAGAACTAAACTAGAACTGAACTAGAGCTAAACTAGAACTGAACTAGAACTAAAATAGAACTGAACTAGAACTGAATTAGAACTGAACTAGAACTGAATTAGAACTGAACTAGAACTGAACCAGAACTGAACTAGAACGGAACTAGAACTGAAGTAGAACTGAACTAGAACTGAACTAGAACTGAACTAGAACTAAACTAGAACTGAACTAGAACTGAACCAGAACTGAACTAGAACTGAACTAGAACTGAATTAGAACTGAACTAGAATTCATCTAGAATTAGAAATGAACTAAACTAGAACTCAACTAAAGCTGAACTAGAACTTAATTAATTTATATCCACTGCGAATTTAAATTCGATATTATTTATTTATTTTTTTTTTTTTTTTTCAATAAATAAAAAACTAAACATTCATTAAAAACCATTCACTGTCCAGACAAAATATGGCACCAGTTGTCCTTTTATTAAAGTGGGTGTAAATTTCAAACCATAAATTTCTCCCGCAAAAAAATGGAGTAAGTAATAAAAATCTACAAAACACTTGCCCAAAAATAATCGTCCATACAATAGTAACAAAAGATTTAAAGTTTTTGAAAGCCACAACATGTGTTACAAATAATAACAGCAATAACAACAAATAACTACAACTACAATACCACTAACCAAAAAGACAATAACAACATATGTAATGTTAATGACAAAAAGACCACACGCACACACATACCCACAACTATACATGTACTTAAACAAATACCCTACTTTACCGAAAACAAATTTATGACTAAGAGAAGATGTAACATGTATTGAAGTATGTACATGAGTGTGGGTAAACAACAAAGTCATAAACTTACCTGTTTCCTTATAGGAAACGGAAATACTCATTAATTGCAACAAATATGTTATTGTACAAATGTATGGTTTTCAAATGAAGCATTTTACATTTTAAGTTGCAAGCCAAAGTGTGTGGCAGGAGTTGGAATATTACAAGTGTTTTTGTGCTCATTTGTTAAATGAAAATTTAAACATTCGGTTATTTTCAATTACTATACAACCACCTTTTAACTCATTTTCTCTTGAAACTTAAAGCTTTTTGTAAATTTAATAGAAATTTTATAATTATGTAATGTTCATTTATATAAAATAATAACAACAACAAAGCAAAACAAAAGATCTATGATTTGAGATGAAATAATTGTCAACTCAACAGAATTGTTAAAGGGTGGTAAATAATTTAAATATGTTTAGATGTTTCCTTTGTTTATGAATAAGGTAACATGACATGGCCATTATCTAGTAAATAGTAGTGGTGGCAGGAATTGTTAGAGAGAAACAAAGGGAAAACGAGTTTAAATTTAAATTAATAAATTGTATTGTGAAGGACTGTACAACAATATTAGTTTCTTGGTTACACACAAATTCTTATTTAAATTCTTTTATTTAACCTAAAATAATATTATTCAGGTACAAAGGATTTATATAAAAAATTAAAATAACTCAATTCAAACTAGTATTGAAAGAAAGAATTTCAGACAAAAATAAAAAATTCACAAGTTAAAAATTTAAAATGCTTTAGAACTAAACAAGAGCGGAATTCTAAGAGATGGAAGTGAACTAGAACAGAACAGAACAAGGACGGAACGTGAACACGAAATATAATTGAACTAGAACTGAACTAAAGCTGAATTAGAACTTAACTAGAAATGAACTAGATATTTTTTGTTTGTTTTTGAGACAATAAATGAAAACTTGAAAAAAAAAGTCTTCTGTCTAGACTAGACTATAGTTTTTTCTATACTGTTTTCAATAGTTTACAGCTTAGATCATAGTCTAGTCTATAACAGAGTCCATAGTCTAGTATATAGTCAAGTCTATAGTCTAAGCTCTAGTCTAGTCTAGTCTAAAGTCCAGTCTATAGTCCAGCCTATAGTCTAAGCTATAGTCTATTCTATAGTGTAGTCCAGTCTACAGTCTAGTCTATATCCTAGTCTAGCCTAGAGCTTTTTTTCAATTTATTTATTATTTAAACTAGAACTTTACTAAAATTGCAATAGAAATGTGATAGAACTAAACTAGAAATGAACTAGAACAGAACTAGATCTGAACTAGAAATGAACTGGAACTGAACTAAACTGAACTAGAACTGAACTAGAACTGAACTAGAACCGAACTAGAACCGAACTAGAACTGAACTAGAACTGAACTAGAACTGAACTAGAACTGAACTAGAACTGAACTAGAACTGAACTAGAACTGAACTAGAACTGAACTAGAACTGAACTAGAACTGAACTAGAACTGAACTAGAATTGAACTAGAACTGAACTAGAACTTAACTAGAACTGAACTAGAACTGTACTAGAACTGAACTTGAACTGAACTAGAACAGAACTAGAACTGAACTGAACTGAACTAGAACTATACTAAAACTGAACTAGAACTGAGCTAAAGCATAGACCAGGATACAATGGTAAATCTATAAGTCCAAAACGAAAATGGAACCGTTAGCAAGAGGCACTCTATCAGTAGCCAGCGAAAGAGAATGACAGTGCAGGAAACATGAACTTCCAAGAAGTCCGGCTCTTAGAGGACCAATGATAGGAGTCTTTCAGATGAACCTCCGATTGAGTGAGACGGCAACCGTCGCTGTGATGAAAAAAAAACTTTAATTCAAGGAACCTAAACAAACCGAAATATGATTACTCGACTAAACAATATCGATTACCAAATTTTTTATGCTTGTAAAGCTTATGTTTCCTTTTCCCCCCAAAATTGTCAATATCGGATGCAACAGTGCTGAAATAGGGCAATGGTATCAAATATCTAGTGTCAGCTTATTTGGCCTTTGATTCCTCGACACTACCTAAACTAGAACTAAAGTGGAACTAGAATTGAATTATAATTAAACTAGAACTGAATTAAAAGTGTATTTAGTACAGTAAATTGTAATTGTAAACCTGTTAATAGGCTATCCCTCCTCAAATTATTATATTTTTATGACCTATATTGCCATACACAAGGAAATATATTTTTTTAAAATTTTTTTGAGAAAAAGTCATTAAAATTTTATTACTAAGCGTGCTTTAAATCTAAAGATAAAAAATAATTGTTTTTATAATTTTTCATATAAATGGACAAATTTTCAGTTAAAATGTTTCAGTTCGTGCTTTAGCTAATCTAGCAAAATGTTTTCTAAACTAATGAAAAACTGCGGTTTATTTGCAATCTTAGTAATAGCTTTAAATGTAAGTTTTTAAGTTTTATTTAACTATATTCTTTTTAACTCCTATTAAACTTTTTCTTTGCTTAGCTTTTAGTAAGTGTCCTCTTTGTAACACCCGTTTGTGATGCCAATTTAGTTTCAGCTCTTTCCACTAAATTGGTGGGAGCTGATGTAAATTCTATTTTACAGTTAGTTTTTCATCTTAAAGAGGTCAAAAGAACTTTAGATCCCATAATAAGTTTGCTGCAAACCCTAATACCTATTTTGGGACAAGTATCAAATGTTTTGGGTCTCTTGGAAAGATTACAAGTGTTATAAAGAAATGGTATAAATTAAATTACAAAACAAATTATTTTTATTATAAAATCAATGAAAAAAAAATATTAAAATTTAAAAAAGAAATTAATTTCTCACACCACCACCATGTATTTTAGTTATCAATTGTTCCTCCATATCGAACACTTCATAGGCTGTACAAAAATCATTAAATAATATTTGATTTGTGTGAGTACTATCCATTTCCGACATCATCATGGTAACAACTTTTACTATTTTTTGAGGATCCCAAATTTCCGAGAATAATTTATGAACCACAAATATTAAATCCTCTTCGGTAAGAACACCATTTTTATCATTATCATACATATTGAAAAGTACTAAGGAATTAAAAGGAAATTAAATAAATTTTGTATCATTTAAAAATTTAGAAACTTACATTTCAATTTCTTTTGCTTTATTTCCTCGATTTGTTCTTTCTTCAATGAGGTGCCATAAGCCTCAAAAAGACTTAAATATTTAGCAAATTCTACAAAAGTTATTTGTTTTTTATCACCAAACATTGAGGTTAATAAGATAGACAATATAGGATTGCGATGCAAATTATCCAAAGAAAGAAAATATTTTTTCTTTAAATGAGTTGCAGGTAGATCGGTATAATCTTTGGCCAAGTTATTAAAACATTTATAAAGATGAGAAATTTGTCCAGTTTTTACTGAAAATATGAAATGATTTTTTTTTTTTCTTAATTTATTTGAATGCTTGAACACATTATTCTACTTACAATGACTGCTGGCCTGTAGGGTCTTCATATATTCCTCAGGACAAGTTAACAGTTCACGTTGTTGATTTCGGGAGCGACAGCAACACAAAAAGCTGAGGCACATTTTTATTTCTTATTGAGAGGAAAGATTTTTTTTACGGAAATTCAATAATTTTTGACAATTTTCTTTAAAGTCAAATATAAACTGAAAATAAAATTGAAATATATACAGGGGTAGAGCTAAACATTTTTGAACTCCTAATAATAAAAAGTTAGACAATTTTTTTTTAAATTTTAATTAAAATTATTGTATTTATTTATAGTTAATCAGACTCTTAAGCCCGGTCTTATAGTGTTCGCTTAGTGACGATATTATTATTATCGATAAAATAATTATGGGTAAAAGTTTTAGGATAAAGAAAATAAAACTATGAATTTCTAATAGAAGCAACCTAATGTAAATACATAAAAGCTCTAAGCTTTTTGTTTATTTTCTTGAACTGTAATACGAAATATTACTTAAGTGTGAGCTTTTACTTGAATGTTTCTTTACTAAGTTTTGGACTTTGTAGGCCAGTAAATTAACCCAATTTAAAGTTTAATCTTGAGCCCTTACATAATGAATTTGAAGCTATATTGTCTCTTTAAATAGTCATATTTAAGTTTTTATGACAGTCCTTTATATAATGAAATTGAAGCTTTAATCCCTCATCTTTATATATTTTTTAATTTTAAGCGTTTAGCTAAGGTATTTATGCAATCAAATTTAAGCTGAAAGCTTTGAATCTTCTACAATCTCTAAATAGGCAATTCGAAGCTTAATTCTTGCAAAGAAAATTATTTTAATCGAAATTCTTATAATACTTTAGTTACTACGTTTATAAGGTCTATTTATAGCTTTAATTTTATTTTAATTTAAGCTTTAATCACAAGATTTTCTGTAGTTATAATAAAGTTTTAATAATAGCTTTAAATGTAATCAAACATAAGCTTTTAATATAACTTTAAAAGCAGCTCTTTTTAAAGTAAGTTTCAAATTTTATCTGCAGGACCACCTCTAGCTAAATCAAAGCTTTTTATACCCTACATCACCATAGGTGATTGGGGTATTATGCGTTTGTGCTGATGTTTGTAATGCATAGAAAAAACCATCAGACCACCACCTTAAAGTATACCATTCGACTCAGAATCACTTCCTGAGTCGATTTAACGATGTCCGTCCTTCTGAACGTCTGTTCATGTAAACCTTGTAATCAAACTACAGGTCGCAATTTTAAAGATAAATCAATGAAATTAGCACACGATCTTCTCTTAGGCCAAGGACGAATCCTATTGAAACTGGTTATGATCGGTCCATTATTTCACCTAGCCCCCATACAAATATCCTTCCGGAATAGGGAATTATCGACTATAAATGCCTTAAATATTGTAATATTTTAATAAAATTCGGTACAAGTAAGTTCTATATAAATATAAATCTTTGTGTAAAATTTTATGAAGATGGGCCATATAAACCCCTCTTCCATACATATGTTGGTATAAAATTAATATTTGATACAAAATAATAGAATACGAGGGCGGATAAATATGTTTTTTGCAAAACAAAAATTTATTTTTCAACATTATCTCCTTTTAACTCAATACACTTAGTCCAATGTTTCTCCAGTTTTTGTATCCCTTCCAAAAAAATAGGATTTTTCGAGCTCCTTAAAATAGGCATTTGTTTGGCCAATAATTTCATCGTTGGAGCTGAATCTCTTTTCACCGAGCCATTTCTTTAGGTTTGGAAATAGGAAGTAGTCACTAGAGGCTAAATCCAGAGAATATGGCGGATGAGGTACCAATTCGTAGCCCAGTTCATAGAGTTTTGCCATTAAGACTGCAAACATGTGCTCCCGTGCATTATCTTGATGAAAAAGATAATTTTTTCTTGGCCATATGGGATCGTTTTCTTTTTAAATCCTCATTAAATCGGTCTAATAAGTTGGCATAATATTCGCCATTTATTGTTTTTTCCCTTTTGAAGGTAATCGATGTGGATTATCCCGCGTGCATCCCAAAAAACTGTTGCCATCACCTTATTGGCCGACAAACTTACCTTGGCCATCTTCGGAGCAGGTTCACCCTGAGAAACCCATTGTTTAGGCAGTATTGGATCCAAGTTTCATCCACAGTTACAAAACGCCGCAAAAACTCATTCGGATTGCGGTTAAACAACTCCAAACAATCCTTTGAAGTTGTCACACGTTTACGTTTATGGTCAATTGAGAGCAAACGAGGCACACATCTTGCAGACAACTTTCTTAAACTGATCATTTAAAATCGAAACCACACTGCCATACGAAATGCCTATGGCATCAACAATCTCACGCAATCTCAAAATTCGACAGTAGTCTATTAACAGGTGGTACTTGATGGGAACAGTGTTACATTTCATATAACTACGAGGGAAGTTCGAAAAGCCAGGGAAATATTGATCCGCCCTCGTAGAATACAATAGAATAGTTTTGCTTATTAAATTATTTTCGCAAAAATGACAGGACTTGTCAATTATAGACCGATTTTTGTGAAATTAGACTGCAAGATTTATACCTTGATAAGATTTATTTGTACAAAATTTCATATGGGAACTATCGTCTAATTAAGGATTTAATTATAACTATTTTCAATATACATACTATATTATTGGCTCAAAAAAACATTATATACGAAATTTCATTAAGTTATGGTGGTTTAGCCAAACAAACATTTTTATAAATTAAAGAAGTAATTTTTTAACAGCTTATAACAAAATTTTAAATAAAGTCATGTAACCCTTCCCTGAATTAAACGTTATTTTTGGCGTTTATACCCCAATATGCGATCGTTAAAGGGTTGAGCTTTAATAGTAACTCTTTCATGGTAAAGCTTTAATTTTTATTTTGTCAATTATAGACAATACCCAAAAATATTGGTCTAAGACCCACCTTAATTTATACCAATCGGCTTAGAATCATTTTCTGAGTCGATTTAACGATGTCCGTCTGTCCGTCTGACCGTCTGTCAGTCCATGTAAACCTTGTAATCAAACTACAGGTCGCAATTTTGAAACAAAATTAATGAAATTCGGTAAACAGGTTTCTTATAGTCCAGGACGAATTTGGCGCATATAAATTTCATATAAATCTAAATAAGTGTGCTGATTTTTAAAAAGATCGGTCCATAATTAACCATAGCTCCCATATAAACCCCTTTTCAGAAAATCACTTTAAGGGGCATAAATCCCATTAAAATGTTAGTATCAAGTTAATATTCAACACAAATATGTTTTATATGAACATAAATGATAATGTCAAATTTTAAAAAGATCGGTCCATAATTTACCATAGCTCCCATATAAGACCCTCTTTCAGGAATCACCCAAAAGTGAATAAATTCATATAAATATCAGCATCGTATATTCGTATGTTTTATTTTACACTTATGAGTATCGGTCCACATTTGACTCCAAGTCTAATAAAAGACCCCTCCCCGAATTATAATGTACTCAATGGGTATATCTTTTTCTCTCGTTTTATTTATTATTAGATAAAGAATGAATTTTTATTGGCAGAATGGTAATATCCGTCCGTCTGTCTATACATTGAGGTAAATGTGTCGAAAACGGCGCTTCAAGGAAAAGTGATATCAGCATTTTAATGATCACATTTTATTTTTATTACGAGTATTTACTGGTAAGTAAAAAAAAATAATTTTTAGAATTTTAAAATAGTTTTTTGGCAGGATGATCCGTCTGTCTGATATCAATTTTTAAAAATTTTCCTTTGGTTTTTATATTAATCGAAAAGTAAAACAATTTATTTTTGGAATTTTAAAATTTGTATCTTGAGAAAATTTGTATGTCCGTCCTTCTGTCCTTTCCTTTATTCGACATATAATTTTGTTGTAGTTACGGATGTAGTTACTTTGTAATGACAACAAAATACTGTCTGCATTACATAGAAGTTGTTTAGTAACTAATTATTTATAACCCGAGTGTAAATAATCATTTATGATCAGATTTTTGAAAATATTAATTTTTATTGATTTTTATAATGCAGTTACCAATTTATATATTGAAAGAGGAGATACATAAATGAAAGGGAACATTTTTATATGAATTAATTTGTAATCTAAAATAGTTTTTTTTTTTTTTATTACATTTATTTTAATTACATACTTGGTTGTTGTTAAGTATTTTAAATTAAAATTTATAAAATTTCGTTACTTTCATTTCATTACTTATTTATAATGTAACTAGTTCCCTATTGTTATTACTAATCATGACTTCAGTAATGCTTTAAAATCAGCTTGAAAGTAATTAGTTATTGTAATGACATTTAAGTAATTCATAGGGTAAGTAGTTGCCTCTAATGTCATCACCGTGTTAAAATAATGAGTTATTCAGCTAATGTGTAATTAGTGAAGATCCATTATATTAGCTTCTTAACCCATTACATGGCAATCAAAGTTTTTGCTGGGTAGTTTAAGATGTTGGGCTAAATATAGAAAAAACTTGACTAAGATTTTGCAAAATTAAAATTATTTAAATTTCAAATGCATATAACTCGAATTATATAAGGAGTGAGATCGAAAAAATCTTAATACACATTTTGCCTCATAACTTTTTTCGGAATCAATATTTAAAATTTTTTTTGATCTAGTTATCATGGAAAAATACTTCAGTTATTATTTTTAATAACAACCATGTTAATTTGTCCTTATTTTCATCAAAATAAGTGACGAAAAAATCCAAATAGGTCTTACAAATAATTGGCCACAGAATTAAATGTCGTCCGTAAAACCGTTTCTAATGTTATTAAACAGTATCAGGAGAATTTGACTATTGATGTGAAACCTAGCTCGGTAAGAAAAAAGGACCACATGATATTGGGAATGCCAGAAAATTGAAGGCATATTGAAAGGAACTCCAAACACATCTGGTAGAAAATCAGCTCAGTTTTCTCAGTGCTTCGACTATTTGGTGCGAAAATTTAAAGCTAATGGGAAAGTTGATAACATATAAAGTTCAAAAAATTTCAAACTGGTATTCTGCAAAAAAAATTATAAGCCAAAAATAGGACTCGAAATTTAAAACCAAATTTCATACAAAAATACTCAAGCTGTATAATTGACGAAGAAACGTAGGTGCTGGCAAAATCTTCGCAACTCGTGTCTCAAAAATTTTTATTGCTAATGCTCGAAGCAATGTTGGAGATAAGTTTAAGACCCAAAAGCAGCAAAAATTTCTTACAAAATTCATGGTATAACAAGTTTTTTGCAGTTGCGGCAAAACAGGAAAGTCATTTGATACATTCGGATCTATAAATACCAAAATATGCATAAAGGAATATTTGCAAAAAAGACTTCTTCTTTTCTTAAGAAAGCACAACGTGTCCACATATTTTTGGACCCATTTGGTATCATGTCACTACGATAAGAAAGCTCTAGAGTGGTACTAAATCAAAACCATAGTTTTAGTACCAAGAGAGGTCAATTTTCAAAATTGTCCATAACTTAGACCAGTGGAGAGATATTGAGCTCTTGTGAAAAGTGAATTCAAGAGCACAAAAAAGGTTTCCCAAAATACCGAAGAGTTTAACAGAAGATGTGCACACTGTTCCAAAAAAGTGACTGAAGCAACTATCAAATCTCCAAAGAAAGGGTTTTCAAAAATAATCCACAATTTTATAATTAGTGGTTAGAACCATAAAAGTTATATATTTCTGTAATCTGTGCTAAATTATCAAATGATTAAAAAAATAATGAAAACTCTAAGCTCAACCGTTTAGAAGTTATTGGATATTATGTATGTTAAGAATTTTTCAATCTCACTCCTTATAATATAAATATTATGTGCACGTATGTTTTTCAAAGAATTTATCAATGGAAACAAAAATTCGTTAGTGGTTAAACCTTTTCTATAACATTAGTACCCTATTTTGAGCCCCCATAGCTCCGTTCCTGAAATGTATGTTAGATTCTCTTTCCAAATTTAAAATGTTTCTCTCATCTACTATGCTTATGTGAAATTTTAAGTAAATCCAACTAACCATTTTCGATTTTGCCCTTTTGTTTGATGAAGCAAAAAAATAAAAATTATTTTCTAAAATCGCGTTATATATCCGCACCATTTTTTTCCACACTGTTAAAGTAGACAATATGCACTATTTTTCAGAAAACTTTCAAAGCAAACATCCTGTAACATTTTAAGTTGCATTCCATGAAATTTAAATATTAGTGCATTTTAAAACAATTTTCAAAAAAATAACAAAAATATTTGGACAAAATATAACTTGCAAATACTTGAAGGAAAGTATATTTAAATACCTGAAGTTTGATGGTTCCAATTTAAACTTTTATTTTAAAAAATTTTTTACTTCAAAAAAATATTGTGAAAATTAAGTAAAATTGAATTTTTTATAATTTTTCCAAAATGTAAAAAAATATTTAACTTTAACAGCTCCATACAAGAAAATAACACAACCTAGCTTCATGATTTAAATTGCTATTGATAAATTTCAAAATTTATCAATAGCCAAATTGTGCCAAATTTCGTCTCCCTACGTTGCCCCGTTCGAGCTCTATCCTGCTTTCAACAGACGGACAGACAGACGGACAGACGGACGGACATAGCTAGATCGACTCAGAATTCAACCAGGACCCAGAAAATATATACTTTGTGGGGTCTTAAATGATTCCTTCGACATGTTACACACGGAATGACAAAATCAATATACCCCCCATCTTTTTGATGGTGGGTATAAAAAAAGATTCTTTGATACCCTTCACCATATTAACATATTACTATATTACCATCTTACCGACAAATAATAAAATTTTCGCCTTAACGTATGCTTTCATATTTTCACATTTATAAATCTAATTTTTTTCCAAACTACGAACATTTGAAGCATTGCTTTAAAAATATAAACAACAAAAACAATTGAATATTTATATATTTTTGTATGTACAAACTGACAGCATATACAATCTGAATGCATATTCAAACAACAACAAGAACAACAATGTTACTTATTATATTACTGCTGTTCCTTAAAAAACAACAACTATGCATAATATAAATATTTTTCTGTGTATTTATATTATTAAATTTTTTTTTAGATTTTGGTCCATAACTCGGTCGTTTATGGACGAATTTGGCTGATTAGAAAAACCGAAATTTTGTAAAAATATTTATAACCAACCTGTTCAAAAAGCTTATATAGGAGCTTCAAAAAGTCTAAAAATGCGTTTCGGCCGATATCTGGGATATAGTGGACTGATTTTTTTTTAAGAAAAAAAAAATTTGAAGAAAGATTTTGAAGTTTTTGTGCAAAAACAAAGTCGCTAGCTTGTATAGGAGCCGAGAAAAGCCGACAACAAATACGATTTTTTGGGAGTATCTTCGGTTTTTTGCCGATATCTCAGTTATTTATCAACCGATTTTGCTCATTTTTATTAGTGATTTCCTAAGGAATATTTCCTATAATCTGATCTATAAAACATATATATCCGATAACTGGGGCATTCTAAAAACTGATTTCAACAGACAGACGGACAGACGGTTAGACGGACATCTTTATATCGACTCCCCTATCAATAAGGATCCAGAATATATATACTTTTTGGGGTCTTAGATGAATATTGTAAAAATTACAAACGGAATGACAAACTTATATATACCCTTTACACCTGTGGTCAAGGGTATAATAATAATAGAAAATGTTAGAAAATCAATTTAAATTCATAAAATACTTTCAAACAAAGAATAAATAAATTCTAAAAATCAGAAAATGAACCCATTATTATCAATATGCCTTTTAGAAAAAGCAAATATTTTATTGAAACATTTTAAAACTTTTATTAATTTAATCTTTTTTTCTTTTATTTTCAGGTAATTTAATACACATTTTTCAACTCATTTATTGTAAGTTTTTAACAAAAACTATTTTTTCCTCTAAATT
This sequence comes from Protophormia terraenovae, assembly GCA_951394005.1. Taxonomy (NCBI): domain Eukaryota; kingdom Metazoa; phylum Arthropoda; class Insecta; order Diptera; family Calliphoridae; genus Protophormia; species Protophormia terraenovae. The sequence goes on along the minus strand of OX596075.1, from coordinate 14,486,093 downwards.
TAATTTAATGAAATCTAATTAAAATCTATGTCTATGTTTTTGAAACTAATTAAATCTTTTACATTGATTTTTATTATACTATTTGTATACAATACATAGTTATTTTTAAAAATGTTTTATTTTGTTGAAAAAACATTATTGTCAATTAAACTTATATGCTGCATATGAAATACACTAACAGTGACAGTTAACTATTCTAGTTATTTCACAAATAATACAAACATTTTAGATATTATTATCCCTTTTATATGTTTACTATATTGTATGTTTTAATAAAGTTCAACAAACAGTATTTTAACTTAACGTTTGACAATTAGCTGAATTTGACATTTCAATTTGACACTTTTGGAAAATGTCATTTACAAAATATAACATGAAATTGCTATTAGTGGTGGATATAAGTATTTTTTTAGTTTAGGAAAGAAGAAAATTAAAGGAAAAAATTAAAATAGAAATTGTTCAAGGCAAATTAAAAAAGGTTTAAAATACTTATTAAAAAAGCTTAAAGACTTAAACAAATTTTAATAAGCTTTTAATCATGAAAATAATTTTAATATCCTTGTCTAGCTTTAAAATTTTATTTTATTTTATAAAAATTAGATTTTTAGTAGGAAATATGATTGACCACAGATTATTGTCCTTTTGCCTCCATCTCTACTGGTTTAGCTTTAAAATCGATTTTTATGTTTTTCATTAAAAAATCGATTTTTAGTAGGAAACATGAGTGATCACAGATTATTGTCCTTTTGCTTCTATCTCTACTGGTTTAGCTTTAAAATCGATTTTTATGTTTTTCATAAAAAAAATCGATTTTTAGTAGAAAACATGAGTGATCACAGATTATAGTCCTTTTGCCTCTAACTCTACTGGTTTAGCTTTAAAATCGATTTTTATGTTTTTTATTAAAAAATCGATTTTTAGTAGGAAACATGACTGATCACAGATTATTGTTCTTTTGCCCCTATCTCTACTGGTTTAGCTTTAAAATCGATTTTTATGTTTTTTATTAAAAAATCGATTTTTACTAGGAAACATGAGTGATCACAGATTATTGTCCTTTTGACTCTATCTCTACTGGTTTAGCTTTAAAATCGATTTTTATGTTTTTCATAAAAAAAATCGATTTTTAGTAGGAAACATGAGTGATCACAGATTATTGTCCTTTTGCCTCTAACTCTACTGGTTTAGCTTTAAAAGCGATTTTTATGTTTTTCATAAAAAAATCGATTTTTAGTAGGAAACATGAGTGATCACAGATTATTGTCCTTTTGCCTCTAACTCTACTGGTTTAGCTTTAAAAGCGATTTTTATGTTTTTCATAAAAAAATAGATTTTTAGTAGGAAACATGAGTGATCACGGATTATTGTCCTTTTGTCTCTAACTCTACTGGTTTAGTTTTAAAATC
>OX596075.1:14427187-14479687 GCA_951394005.1 Protophormia terraenovae | reverse complement strand
GAGATTTTAAGCGTCATACGTTAAACATTAAAATTTTATGGCTGTTGTTTTAACACTCACACATAAACACATGAAATTAATTAATTATGAACAAAACATAAAATTTTAATGAACAATTTTAAATTAAATTTTATGGCAAGTAAAAGAAAATTATCATAATGCTGCAAAAGCAGGAATATAGAGGATTTAATTTTGCAACAATGTTATGTTTATAAACGTCTGGGCAAAATAAGGAAAAACTGGCAAAGAAATAAATTTTCATTATTTTTTTTTTTTTTTTCATATTGTGTTTTCTTTGTCATTAGCTTATTTGTAGAACAGGAAAATTATTTTATTAGGGAGGAACAGAAAACTTCAACAAAAAGTAAGAAAATTTTAAAATTACAAATAAAATAAGATTATACAAAGTGTTTTGCTAAAAGCTAAAATAAAACTACGTTATAAAGTAAAATAAAGTAATACGTTTTTAGCCAAAATAAAACTACGTTATAAGCTGAGTATTTCTACTTTATAAGCTAAAATTTAACCACGTTATAAACTAAAAAAATTACATGATTTTATAAACTTAAATAAAGCTATACAAAAGGCCATATTTTATGCAAAAGAAAACTATAAAGAAAGCTACGTTTCCAGCAGAAATAGAACTAGATTATAAATAAAATAAAGCTATATGAAGGGCTTTTGTTTTAAGCTAAAATACTGATATATAAAGAGCTATATTCTTCGCAAAAACTGAACTGCGTTATGAGCTAAAATAACGTAATAAAAAGAGCTATGTTTTCAGCATAGATGTGGCTACGTTTTAAGTTTAAAATAAGTTATATAAAAACTACATTTAAATAAGACTACAACGAGTCAAAATACATTTATGCTATAAGATAAAATAAAATTCTATAGAGAACTAAGTCCTAAGCCAAAATAAAACTACGTTATAGGCTAAAATAGAACTGTATAACGTAAAAAAGGATTACGTTACAAAAACGATAAGAAAATTAACTAGAACTGAACTAGAACTGGAACTGAACTAAACTAGAACAGAACTAGAACTGAACTGGAACTGAACTAAACTAGAACTGAACTAGAACTGAACTGGAACTGAACTAGAACTAAACTAGAACTGAACTGGAACTGAACTAGAACTAGAACTAAACTAGAACTGAACTGGAATTGAATTAGAACTGAACTAGAACTGAACTAGAATTGAACTAGAACTGAACTAGAATTGAACTAGAACTGAACTAGAACTGAACTGGAACTGAACTAGAACTGAACTAGAACTGAACTAGAACTGAACTAGAACTGAACAAGAAATGAACTAGAACTGAACTAGAACTGAACTAGAACTGAACTAGAACTGAACTAGAACTGAACTATAACTAAACTAGAACTGAACTAGTATTGAACTAGAACTGAACTAGAACTGAACTAGAAATAAAATAGAACTGAACTAGAACTGAACTATAACTAGAACTTAACTGGAACTGAACTAGAAGTGAACTAAAAATTTAACTGGAAATAGAACTAATTTAGAACTAAACAGATTTGAAACTGAACTAAAACTGAACCGAAGAAGAAAGAAGGGAAGAATGCTGCTCTCTCCTCCTATAAACAAAACTAACGTTGATCTACCTTGAAACCAACCCGTACTCCTAACAAACCTAATCGGGTTTGACAGTGGCTTCTCATTGAGACAATCCAGATCATGAAAGATTTGTCTACCGAGCTATCCCAGTTTAAGCCCTTTCAGTGCTGGTAATTCGCATAACAAGTGTTTTACGGAATCTTCCATACGTTTCAACATACGCCCTATCATACAGTGCCCTGTGAAAATACTTACAATAAGCCTTATCGATGACCTGTCAAAAGATAGTAGTGCTGTAGTTCTGCTCGGTAACCGGAGTGGCCTTAGAGTCCTTGACAGTCTAAAAGTTGTGAGTTCCATTTCATTCACCGCCTATTCATCAAAAATATTGGATACAGTAACGAAGGAGATGAGAATGTCCTCACATGCGATTGCCCCGTCCAAAGACAATGTATTTACTACGCATTCATCCACTATTTCGTTACCTCGTATAACTATGGCCCGGAACCCATATCAGCTCCACCCGAAGGTGTGGATACAATACAATACATCTCAATCTTATAATGGGAGAATTCATAGCGTTGTTTTTGGCAACGTTGTCTACACATATATCTATGTTTGAGGCGCTGAATTGAAATTCCTGAATTCGCTTCGCTACCATTTTGATAGCATATACCTCGACCTGGAAACTGTACATGAATTGAGTAATCTAAGAGACATCGAAATCTCTAAGTCATCAGAGAAAATAAGATTGGGTCTAATAACTGCAGTATACATACAATGGACAATATACGGTTTCAGACCCCATTTTTCCCCAAGGTTTTCTTGCATGTATAGAAAGCACATAGTGCCTTCTGCATACGACTCTCAGCATTGCGTTTCCACCAGAGCTTAGACTCCAGGATCACTTGGCTTCTCTCGTGAGTTCCAGGGTAATACCATCAAGACGTGGTTGCTTGAAAACAGAAACCTTATATTTTCTAGTATAAAGCACTAGTTCGGTTTTTGTAGGATTTACTTCCAAACCGTTCTCCCTAGACCGTAGAACGCCCAAAAGTGATTCTATAAGTTCACTAATCGTGGAGAGAAATTTTCCCCTGATAAGGAACACAACATCGTCGGCATATGCGTCTACTTTGGTGCCTTTGTCGTTGAGTTTGAAAAGGACTTTGTTCACAACAAAGTTCCACAAAAGTGGAGATAATACTGCTTCCTGTGGAGTGCCTCCTGTAACGACTTTCCTCGAACTACTCAGACCTAAACTGGAATTGATGGCCTTACTTTTCAGCATGTTCCCCGTCTAATTCCTTATTCACCGATCAACTCCTAGGTCATCTAGTGCCATAAGAATCGACGATATGTTCACATTATTGTAGGCGCCCTCTATATCTACTCACATACTCTTAAATGTCGAGCGTATCCTCAATCGTACCGACTACGTCATGCAGTGCCGTTTCCACTGATCTGCCCTTTAGGTAGGCATGTTGTGCTCTGCAAAAATTCGTCGGTGAGAGAATACCCCTGAGATGAACATCAACTAGTCTTTCCAGAGTTTTCAACAAAAACGATCACAGACTAATCGGCCTATAATCCCCCGCGGTACCAGAAAAATAAACCTCGCTTTGGTTATAAATACCACTGTAACCTCTCAAACGAAACTGAAATAGAATTGTTTTATAAATGAACCACAAAAACTGAATTAGCCTTGAACTGAGCCTGAAAAAGCACTTTTTTAACAATTAATTTTTTGTTAGCAATTAAAATCTATTAATACATTTCCATTAATCTTAATCTTTTTGAAAATATTTAAAATTAAATGCATTTCAGTTTAATTGAAATTACAAAAAACTACATTATATTTTATAAATTAAACACCAACAATACAAAATTAATTTATTCAGTTTTCATTCTAAAATGTTGCCGTTTAAATGGTTAATTTTCTTATCGATCCTTTTAATACTATATACAAATATTTTCAACATCTGGGTTCATTCGCACACCAAAATTGGAGCATTTATTCTCGTTAAAGCTAATTGTACATCATTGGATATATCATATGTTAATTACACAAAATGTCTTGTAAGAAAAAATAATGAAAATAAAAATGTTTTAGATTTCTATGCTAAAATGCAAGTGGGTTTACAATTTAATATTTCGGTAAATATGTTAAAAGAAAGGAAATTTTAAAATTATGAACTGCTATTTTCTTATATATTATCTTAATTTTTTGTATGCTTTAGGTGATTGCAAATTTGTATCGTAAATATAAAAATACCTATCGTCCATTTTTATATGCAGACACATTAAATTTATGTGAATTACAAGCTAATCCTAAAATCAGTATATTTTGGAATATGTTTTATAGCACTATAGTCAAATATTCAAATATGAATCATCCTTGTCCATTTGATGTAACTGATATACAAATTATATTGATATATATATTTTTTATTTTTGACTTATTAATATTGTTTTTCTTTTTTCTAAATTTCTTTAAAAATTTAGCACGACTTAATTGTTGAAAATTTGTCATTTGATTTTCCAACTATGAAAATGGCTCCTCTGCCGCGCGGCGAATATAGGGTACAATTAATACATGGTATTAAAAAGGCTAAGAAAGGTATAATAATTATAGATCTTTTAAAAACGTAAACTTTACTATTCGCCAACAAATATATTAATGATTAATTTGAATAAAAATTATTAACCATAAATGTAATAAATGTTAGACAGATAATAAATATATGTATTAACAGAAAAAGTATTTATTTTTTAAAAGAAATACAATATTCTTATTATGAACTGAACTAAGCTTGAATTAGAACAGAACTGGAACAGATTTAGAACTGAACTAGAAGTGATTTAGAACTGAACTAAAGCTGTATTATAACTGAATTGGAATTGTGCTAAAACTGAACTACTCTCAATATCAGCTACAAGAGTTAATCGTGCCAGTTCTACCATGATAAGCGTAGAGCATATAAGAAAGCAATAAAGATCTCCAAAAGAGATTTATTCCAAGGAATCGTCAAGACTTAGTAAGGTTCTGGTTCCTATATTAAAAGTATGGATGGCTCATAGTCAGAATCCTCGGCAGAATCTTATTCTGTATCCAATACTAATTTTCCTGGATTATATTAACTCATCGCAAGAGATGACATAATATCTGTGGAGAAAATTTCATGAGCAATTGATAGTTTCTCTCCGTACAAATCTGCAGTGCCTGATGTCATTTTACACGTATGGTACAAAGTGCAACCCTGGCTATATAGAATGTTTCAAATCGCAAAAAGAAGTCATAAGAATGCAAATAACTTCCGTCCGTTTAGTCTTTTATCTTTTCAGCAAAAAAAAAAAAAAAAAAAAAAACACTGGAGAAACTCATTGATTTACAGCATCTACATTAAAGGTCGCTCCACGGAGATGGCACTCCACGAAGTCGTAAAGGTTATTGAGCGATTCATTGAATTTAAAGAATACACAATGGCGGCCTTTCTGGACATAGAAGGCGCTTTTTACAATGTCACGACTATGGCGATACAAAGAGCTCTAAATGAACTTGGAGTTGAGGATTCTATTACTAACTGGCTGGTCTCAATGCTGGAGACAAGAATCGTCATGGCAAATTTAGGCAACAGTGTTAGGTTAGGGTTAGGTTCAATGGACAGCTGTCTGTATAATACATGATAGCTCACTTGGTTCCAGTTTGGTCCTGTTGTGATACCCTGATGGATCATGTGATACTCTCTCACATGTCTGAAACTCCGTTCGAGTCGAACCAACCTGACGCATGTATGAAGGAGTTCATAGTTCTGATGTCAATAGCAGAGAGATCTGATAATTCATGCATGTACGGACTACCGAATGGCGATACGTATTCCAGCAAGAGTTGGACAGTGGCATAGAAAATGCTCCACTGTCTCTTTCTCTTCATCATCATTGCAACTCCTACAAAAGTCGTTAAAAGGGAGCCCTAATCTCGTAGCATGCGCACCAGCAATCCAGTGCCCTGTGACAACGGATACTAGATACGTAACCTATATCTGGGTAGTCCCAAGATGAGGTTTGACCAAGAACCATCCGCAAGTAGTATCTGTATTTATCTGGACATTATTAATGGACCATAATTGACGCGAGGTTGAACATGTGGACATATTTGTCCATGTATCCTGTGCAATCCTCGATAAGTTCCGCAGTATTATCGATCTGCTGGAAGAAAGCGGTACTCCGACCTTGTCGAAGAATAGAACCGTTTCTGGACAGTTCATCCGATACTAGAATCAGGACTGTTTCTGAACTTGATAAGCAATTTTATGTCGACTGCTCTGACTACACTCAGCAACTGGGCCAAAGAATGTGGACTAGGAGTGAATTCAGGCAAAATATAGCTGGTACTTTTCACTACAAAGATGAAGATTCGAAGCTTCGGTCTACCATGGTTATGAAACTGTAAACTAACTGTGAACTTCTTCATCAACTAGGCTTATTACGGTTCTTTGGTTTATATCAGGTTCGGTTATTCGGTTTATAATAGGATCGGTTCGGCTATTCGGCTTATAATAGGATCGGTTCGGTTATTCGGCTTGTAACAGGATCAGTTCGGTTATTCGGATAATAAAAGGCTCGATTCAGTAGTAAAATTAGAATTAGCGTTGTACGTTCGGCTTCGACACACACTCGGCTGTCAAACTGCTTCGGGTTTACGGCGGTATCGGCTTCTGGTTCAGATGACAGCTTCGGGGATCGAAGATCGTATATTTTTCTACAATACATACAATGGTTTCTTAAAGCTAATGTCTACCTACTTCTCAAACTACATACCACGTTAATATTCTACTAAAACAGGCAACACGAAGTCACTTGTGGGGAACAGCTAACCTATGTCAACTGTGAGAACGAGCAACCGAAATCATTCGTGAGAATTGCTAACCGAAGTCAAATGAGAGAACGAGCAGCACGAAGTCAATTGTGAGGACAGCCAACCGAAGTTTACTGTGAAATTTATTTGACACCCAACCGAGGTCAAGTGTCCTGAAAATTACGACTTAATTTCACTTTCGCAAAATATAGTCGGCTTTTCAATTGTGTATAATAATTTCCGAGACTGGCGTGTTCTTGTCTTGTTTAAATCGCCCCGACTGTAACCAAACCTTGATTAGCATACTACACTTGTCGAAAGTTTAGTGTCAAATGGGGCTTGAATCCAAAATTTACAAAATGGCTATACACGGCAATAGTATGGCCCATTCTCGTATATGGAGCTCTTTTTTGGTGGACCACTACTAGTAAGAGATCAGTACTGGATCAACTTTACAAAATACAATGATCTGCAACCATTGGTATCACAGGTGCATTACGTACTAGTCCTTTAGAAGCTCTTAACATTATATTACACCTGACACCCATAGACCTACACATTATTGAATCATCAGTTATTAGTGCGATAAGATTATCTGCAACTGTGAGCTGGAGATCAAGAACTTATGGACACGCGAGAATATTAAGCTATATGACTATATGACTCCCCAGAAGGTCTTCAAGAACACCATTAAAGTCCTATTTCAAAACAAAAGCGAATGTAGAAGGGGACATCTTTTGGAACAATATGGAACTAAAGTATACACTGACGGCTCAAAGATGAACTGCGGTGTCGGCTTTGGTGTCTTCTCCAACGATCTCGGAATTGAAGGGCAAGTGTATTTTAAGCGGACATACTAGAGGTCAGAGAGGCGTGCAAACTAATCCGCTATAGAAATATTCGGGGAAATATTGATCTATTTGCCGACAGTCAAGTTACAATAATATCGCTCAAATCACACAAAACTACCGCTCTTCTAGACAGATAGTGTAAAGAGAAACTGTTTGGAATAAGTCGACTGTATGACATTACTATAGTTTGGATTCCTGCGCATAGAGTCCACTATGGCAATGAACAGGCAGGCTTTGTATGCCTCCTTAGTGGTTTCTGTCACAATCCCGCTAGGATCAGTTTCTGTCACAATCCCGCTAGGATCAGTCAAAAGCCGAAACACTATCGAATCTAATTGATTGCTTGTAAGTTTACGGGCTACCACGTTAAACAACCTACCAACAGAACTGAACTAGAATTGAACTAGAACTGAACTGGAACTCAATTTGAACTGATTTAAATGGATCTGAACTTAAAGTTAATATAAAATTTCCACTTTGCCGTCTTGCTGCTACTTAATATGTTTCTCTCTTCAATTTTTAAAACATTGTGCCTCCCTAATATTGCTGTGGTGTTGACAATATTTTAAGGATAATAATGTTTTATTCGCGCTACTCCTGCCGTTGTCATCACCATTGACATTGCTATTTTTTTTCCGGCGAATTGGCAATGTTTATTATTAGCTGTTAAGAGGACTGAATGACTTTGTTACTATCACACAAACACTTACATATTTGTATACATTTGAAGTTTTTGTTTATGACATAATTTTAGTGTTCATTTCACTGTTCTTCTACTCAACATAGTATATCGTTTATATGAACAATTTTTGTCGATAGACTTTAACTACAACTAGCACTTTTAATACTACAATTTTGCATTGATATTCATACATATGTGTGTATATATTTCAGCTTGATAACATTAAATTTTATAAAGTTGTTTTACACTAACATAAACATATTGAATTTTGTAATACACTGATGGAAGCATGTAAATTTAGAATCATAAAAGTCCTGCAATTCTGACATTTCAATAATTATTTTTATAGATTATTTGGTAAATTTTAAATAATAATTTTATGGGCATTTTGTTACTTATATCTTAGTCCTAAGTAATCTGCATTGTAGAAAATGGTTACTAGTTTGAATCTTTGTAATTTTTGTCAGGGTTTCAATTAATTTTTTTATTGAACAACTTTATGTTAAGAAAAAGTATTTAATATTTGTAACCCATAATTTAAAAACGTTATCAGTAGAACTGTGGGGTTGGTACTATTATATAGATATGTATATGTTTTACTGACAGTGTCTATGGAGTACTGTAAGAGCCCTGTCATAATACTAGTAGCTGGGTGCTTTAGTTGATAGCTTGTGGGTTGCATTGGTGTTAAATTTACTTTATAACATTTTTCCATTTTAGTAATTTTGAATTATTTTTCCATCCATGATTTTGATTATTTATCAACACTTGGTTTAGTTTACAATTATGTAGCAATTACAGCTATAAATTATGCAAACAAAAGTATAAAAATAAAACAAAAATATTTTAAAAATTAAACAACTTTAAATTAAAATTTGATGTAGTAAATTTTTGGGCTTCATTTCGAATATTTTAAAATAGTTCTTCAATTTAAATAAATCTATGTTTTTAAAAAATCTACAGTAATTTTAACTTTCTTTGCCTTTCGAATACCAAATATTAAATGTATCATATATTCTCCACGCGGTAGAGGAGCAATTTCCATTGTTGGCAAATCAAATGATAAATTTTCGATAATTAAGTCGTGCTGAAATAAAAAAAAACAATAAATGAAATAAAAATTATTTAAAATTTAATGAGAATTAATTAAATAAAAAATTTAAATATTTTATACATAAAAAACTAAATGCAAATAAATTTTACATATTTGTATATACTTTACATTATACGGACAGGAATGATTCATATTTGAGTATTTAGACATTATTCTATACAATTTATTCCAAAATATATTAATTTTAGGATTAAGTTGAAATTCACAAAAATCAAAGGTATCCGAATATAAAAAGGGACGATATACATCTTTGTATTTACGAAAAAAATTTGCACTGATCTGTAAAAAAAAATAAAATTAAGTTTAATTATTATAAAATAGTGTTACTCTCCTTTATTTTTACAAAATTACCGAAATATTCTCCAGCAAACCGGGCCGTACTTTAAGATACACATCTAAAACTTTTTTATTTTCGGAATTCTTTCTTAAAAGACATTTTGTAAAATTACAAAATGACATATCCAACGATGTACAATTAACATTGGTAAAAATTAATGCAGCAGTTTTAGTTCTAGAACTTGCCCAACTGCAGAGGAAATTTTGTAACAAAATCGTTGAAAGCAATAGGCAGAAGAATAATTTAAATTGTGACATAATGAAATGAAAACTTTCTACTGTTGATATATTATATAAATTACATCATTTTATTTGTTATTAAACGATTTTCTTTTTTTTTTTAATTGAAATGTTTTAATAGAGCAATTAATTATGGGTACTTTTAAAATTATTAAATACATAATTGAAGGCAAATTATTTTTCTGCTAATGACACCACAATGTGTAGCTGAAAAAAGACAGGCAATAGAAAAATTAAACGGTTAATCTAAATAAACTGATTCTAATTCAGTTATATTTAGGTTCAATTCAATTCTAAATCAATTCTAAATCAGTTTTGTTTCAGTTTAACTTCAAATAAGTTCTAGCTCATATCTAATTGTAGCTCTGATCTAGTTCAGCTCTAGTTCAGTTTTAGTTCAGTTTAAGTTCAGTTATAGTTCAGTTCTAGTTTAATTTTAGTTCAGTTCTAGTTCAGTTCTAATACAGTTCTAGTTCAGTTCTAGTTTAGTTCTAGTTCATTTCTTCTTCAGCCTTAGTTCAGTTTGTGAAATATTTTATAGTTCTAGTTCAGTTGTAGTTCAGTTCTAGTTTAGATCTAGTTCATTTCTAGTTTAATTCTAGTTCAGTTCTAGTTCATTTCTAGTTCAGTTTTAGTTCAGTTCTAGTTCAGTTTTAGTTCAGTTCTAGTCCAGTTCTAGTTCAGTTCTAGTTCAGTTCTAGTTCAGTTCTAGTTCAGTTCTAGTTCAGTTCTAGTTCAGTTCTAGTTCGGTTCTAGTTCAGTTCTAGTTCTAGTTCAGTTCTAGTTCAGTTCTAGTTCAGTTCTAGTTCAGTTCTAGTTCAGTTCTAGTTCGGTTCTAGTTCAGTTCTAGTTCAGTTCTAGTTCAGTTCTAGTTCAGTTCTAGTTCAGTTCTAGTTCAGTTCTAGTTCAGTTCTAGTTCAGTTCTAGTTCAGTTCTAGTTCAGTTCTAGTTCAGTTCTAGTTCAGTTCTAGTTCAGTTCTAGTTCAGTTATAGTTCAGTTATAGTTCAGTTCTAGTTCAGATCTAGTTCAGTTCTAGTTCAGATCTAGTTCAGTTCTAGTTCCTTTCTAGTTCAGTTCTAGTTCCTTTCTAGTTCAGTTCTAGTTAAGTTCTACTTTAATTTTAGTTCAGTTCTAGTTCAGTTCTAATTCAGTTCTAGTTCAGTTCTAGTTTAGTTCTAGTTCAGATCTAGTTCAGTTCCAGTTCAGTTCTATTTCAGTTCTATTTCAGTTCTAGTTCAGTTCTAGTTCAGTTCTAGTTCCGTTCTAGCTCCGTTCTAGTTCAGTTCTAGTTCAGTTCTAGTTCAGTTCTAGTTCAATTCTAGTTCAGTTCTAGTTCAGTTCTAGTTCACTTTTAGTTCAGTTCTAGTTCAATTCTAGTTCAATTTTAGTTCAATTCTACTTAAATTTCTTGTCATTTCAATTAATGATATTTTATTTATCTCCCGAAAAAATCTATGTTTTTAAAAAATCTACAGTAATTTTAACTTTCTTTGCCTTTCGAATACCAAATATTAAATGTATCATATATTCTCCACGCGGTAGAGGAGCAATTTCCATTGTTGGCAAATCAAATGATAAATTTTCGATAATTAAGTCGCGCTGAAATAAAAAAACAATAAATGAAATAAAAATTATTTAAAATTTAATGAGAATTAATTAAATAAAAAAATTAAATATTTTATACATAAAAAACTAAATGCAAATAAATTTTCTAGTTCAGTTCTAGTTCAGTTCTAGTTCAGTTCTAGTTCAGTTCTAGTTCAGTTCTAGTTCAGTTCTAGTTCAGTTCTAGTTCAGTTCTAGTTCAGTTCTAGTTCAGTTATAGTTCAGTTATAGTTCAGTTCTAGTTCAGATCTAGTTCAGTTCTAGTTCAGATCTAGTTCAGTTCTAGTTCCTTTCTAGTTCAGTTCTAGTTCCTTTCTAGTTCAGTTCTAGTTAAGTTATACTTTAATTTTAGTTCAGTTCTAGTTCAGTTCTAATTCAGTTCTAGTTCAGTTCTAGTTTAGTTCTAGTTCAGATCTAGTTCAGTTCCAGTTCAGTTCTATTTCAGTTCTATTTCAGTTCTAGTTCAGTTCTAGTTCAGTTCTAGTTCCGTTCTAGCTCCGTTCTAGTTCAGTTCTAGTTCAGTTCTAGTTCAATTCTAGTTCAGTTCTAGTTCAGTTCTAGTTCACTTTTAGTTCAGTTCTAGTTCAATTCTAGTTCAATTTTAGTTCAATTCTACTTAAATTTCTTGTCATTTCAATTAATGATATTTTATTTATCTCCCGAAAAATTATTATTATTTTTTTTTTTTATTAAAAATCAATATTTCTTTTTTTTTTCCTTCGAACAGTGAAGTTTATGTTTTTAATAAATCTAAAATTATTTTAGTTTTCTTGGCCTTTCTGATACCAACTATTAGATGTATCATATATTCGCCACGTGGCAGGGGAGCTATTTTAATTGTTGGAAGATCAAATGCGAGATTTTTAACAACTAAGTCGTGCTAAAATATCAAAGAAATTGGAAAGAAAAAAAATTAATAAATAAATTGAAAAAATATACAAATGAGTAATATAAATATAATTTAAAGAAGTGGCTGGAAAACAAGTTAGATAAGAAATTCTATTTACTTAATACAACTTGTTTTCAAACATCCTCTTTTTCTGGTCTTTATAAAACAAATATATACTTTACATCATATGGACAGGAATGATTCATATTTGAATATTTTGCCAAAGTGCTGTACAACATGTTCCAAAATATATTAATTTTAAGATTAAGTTGAAATTCACAAAAATCAAATGTGTCCGAGTATAAAAATGGACGATAAGTATTTTTATATTTACGAAAAAAATTTGCACTGACCTATAAAAAAATCAAATGAAATTTTTAATAGTTTTAAAACATATTTTCTTTCAACATATTTACCGAAACATTATCAATTAAACCTGGTCGTATTTTTACATAAATATCCACAACTTTTTTATTTAAAGCATTTTTTCTTACCAAACATTTTGTAAAATTACAAAATGTTATATCCAATGATGTACAATTTACATTAATGAAATTTAATTCACCAGTTTTTGTTTGTGAATGAACCCAGATGATGAAGAAATTTGTTAATAATATTAAAGCAAAAGATGAGAAAATAAACAATTTAAATCGTAGCATTATGCAATGAAAACTAAATTAATATACTTTGTTTAAAAGGTATTTAAATACATTTTTTGTATAGTTTTAAGTAAATTACAATGTATTTAATTTTAAATATCTTTAAAGAGATATTAAAAAATGAATTAAAACTTTTTTTTAAAGTTAAATAGAGTAATTAATTTAAAAAAAAAATCTAAATTATTTAATGCATGATTGTTCTAGTTCAGTCTTTCTAATTTTGCGTCATTTTTTATTAAGCTAGTTCAGTACTTTTTCTATTCCAGTTCAGTTTTAGTTATGTTTTAGTAAAGTTCTAGTTTAGTTCTAGGTCAGTTCCAGTTTAGTTCTAGTTCTTTTCCAGTTCAGTTCTAGCTCAGTTCTAGTTCTGTTCTAGTTCAGTTCTAATTCAGTTCCAGTTCAGTTCTAGTTCATTTCTAGTTCAGTTCTAGTTCAATTTTGGTTCAGTTCTAATTCAGTTCTAATTAAATTCTAGTTCAGTTCTAGTTTAGTTCTAATTCAGTTCTAATTCGGTTCTAGTTCAGTTCTACTTTAGTTCTAGTTCAGTTCTATTGTAGTTCTAGTTCAGTTCTAATTCAGTTCTATTCACTTCTACTTTAGTTCTAGTTCAGTTCTAGTTCTAGTTCAGTTCTAGTTCTTCTAGTTCAGTTCTATTTAAGCTCTAGTTCAGTTCTAATTCGGTTCTAGTTCAATTCTACTTTAGCTCTAGTTCGTTCTCGTATCAGTTCTACTTTAGTTCTTGTTCGTACTCGTATCTAGTTCAGTTTTAGTTCAGTTCTATTGTAGTTCTAATTCAGTTCTTTTTTAGTTCTAGTTCAGTTCTAGTCCAGTTCTAATTCAGTTCTATTCACTTCTACTTTAGTTCTAGTCCTAGTTCAGTTCTAGTTCAGTTCCAGTTCAGTTCTAGTTCAGTTCTAGTTCTTCTAGCTCTAGATCAGTTCTAGTTTAGTTCTAGTTCAGTTCTAGTTCAGTTCTAGTTCAGTTCTTGTTCAGTTCTAGTTTAGTTCCAGTTCCAGTTCAGTTCTAGTGTAATTCTAGTTCAGTTCTAGTTCTTCTCGTTCAGTTCTAATTCAGTTCTAGTTCAGTTATAATTCAGTTCTACTTCAGTTCTGGTTCAGTTCTAGTTTAGTTCTAGTTCAGTTCTAGTTCTATTCTAGTTCATATCTAGTTCAGTTGTAGTTCGGTTCTAGTTCAATTCTGTTTCAGTTCTAGTTTACTTTTTGGTTTTATTTTTTTTTTTTTTTAAGTGCCTGAAATTATTTTCTCTCATGCGACTTTTTTAGAACACATTTTTATTTTTATTTCATAAAAATATTACTTTATATTTCATGTACGACTTGCATAGGCTATTAACTGACATCGATATACACTCCAAATAATATATTTATATTGAACCATATATTCACCTCTAGGAATTGGAGCCACCTTAAGTTGACTGCTATCAAAGGTCAAATTGTTAATAATTAAATCATGCTAGAAAAAATTTAAACACATTAATAAAAACATTATTAATTTTATATTATTATTAGAATACTTTACATTATAAGGACATGAATGATTTATATTCGAATGTCTGGCTAAATTTTGATACATTAAATTCCAAAATACATGACGTTTGGCATTACGATGAAAATCACAATAATCAATGACATCATCATATAAAAATGGACGAAATTTATTATTAGTTTTGCGAAAAAGTTTAGCTAGAATCTTGAACAAGAAATTAATATTAGATCAGGGATTTCGAGATGAAATCATTGTATTTACCGTAACATTTTCTATATTTTTTACTTTCAATTTGGCATACATATTAACAGCATAAATATTTCCTTTAATCCTTGTTACTTCACATATGGGAAATTCAATGAAATTTGTATCCACTGATTCACAAATGAAATTTGTTAATTTTATATAAGAAGGAGGTTTGCATAAAATAAAATTTATACAATTATTGAAAATGATTAAAAATAATGCGAACAATTTTAATAATTGAAGCATAGCTAGATAGATACTGATTTAAGTTAGAACAAAATGTAATTAGTATTTGATATTATTTTTATCAAATAAATTTATTTTAAAATTATGTTATTAGAGTGTCTATAACAAAATTTGTGTTAATAATCAAATCATTTTAGATAAATTTTTTTTTTCAATTATGAGTTTTTCTGCTTCATTCTAGAAATTTAATAAATATTTGAGTGAACTTATCTTGTATATGAAAATAAATATTCTTGCTCCACATTTTTTCATATTTATTCTCTCAGCTTTAACTTTTCCTTAAGCTTAATGTCCATTTGAATAATATGCTGCATTTTTATGTACATATCTGGGGCAATTTTATTTTATAGTCCATCATTTTTATTATTCCAAAAATATTTCATTTTTTTTTTTTTTAACAAAATATTTTGTTGATAAAGTGCATTCTTAAATTTGGCAACGACGTCTGGTGTTTATGGTATATTTGGACTGTGATAAATGTTGTACCTGTTGTCAAGTTGGTTAAGGTATAAATATCAAAATGTAATTTTTTTCTCTTGCCATTACAATAAAGATACCTCAAGGAATAAATATACACCACATAGATAAGATCCTTGAGGAGAAGGTGTTTTATTGTAGATATACACTCCTTGCTGTCTGTGTGTATGTGTGTGTGTGTATGGACTTGTTTAAATTTATTCCTTTTTCATGTATCTCTTTTAAGGTTTTTTTTTTTTTTTTTTTTGCTTTCATTTTATGTCAGTGTTGGTAATAGGACTGCAGAATGTAAAGGCATTGTAATGTTATGTAAGGTAATACAATATATTATTCAAATAGTAAATACTTCTAAAGTGCATTTATGGAGAGATGTTGGATAATTTATGGCATAAATTAAATTAAAAATATCCATATTGATCAAAATGGAAAAAATAAAGCTTTTTTTCTTAAATGTATGCAGTTTGAGAGGAAAGTTATTGATAAGGTGATGGCAATTTTAAAAGCTTTTTAAAAAATATACATAAATGAAGATTCAGAAAATAAAACAACGAGATACAATAAAAAAAGTTATAGCTCAGATTTGGCTCATTCCAAGTTCAGCTTTAAATCAGTTCTGGTTCAAATATAATTCAGTTCTAGTTCAGTTCTATTTACGTTCTAGTTCAGTTCAGTTCTAGTTCAGTTCTACTTCATTTCTAGTTCAGTTCTAGTTCATTTCTAGTTCACTTCTAGTTCAGTTCTTGTTCAGATCTAAATCAGTTCTAGTTCAGTTCCAATTTAGTTCTAGTTCAGCTTTAGTTCAGCTTTAGTTCAGTTCTGGTTCAAATATAATTCAGTTCTAGTTCAGTTCTATTTACGTTCTAGTTCAGTTCTAGTTCAGTTCTACTTCATTTCTAGTTCAGTTCTAGTTCATTTCTAGTTCACTTCTAGTTCAGTTCTTGTTCAGATCTAAATCAGTTCTAGTTCAGTTCCAATTTAGTTCTAGTTCAGCTTTAGTTCAGTTCTGGTTCAGTTCTAGTTTATTTTTAGTTCAATTCTAGTTCTGTTTTAGTTCTGGTTCAGTTCTACTTCAGTTTTAGTTCAATTCTAGTTCTGTTTTAGTTCTAATTCTGTTTTAGTTTTAGTTCAGTTCTAGTTCAGTTATAATTCAGTTCTATTTCAGTTCTACTTCAGTTCTAGTTCAGTTCTAGCTCAGTTCTAATTAAGTTCTAGTTCAGTCCTAATTCAGTTTTAGTTCAGTTCTAGTTCAGTTCTGGTTTAGCTCTAGTTCAGTTCTACATCAGTATAAGTCCTGTTCTAGTTCAGTTCACGTTAAGTTCTAGTTCAGTTTTAATACAGTTATAGTTCAGTTCTTGTTCAGTTTTAGTTCAGTTCTAGTTCTGGTTCAATTCTAGTTCAATTTTAGTTCAGTTCTAGTTCAGTTCTAGTTCAGTTTTCGTTCAGTTCTAGTTCAGTTCTAGTTGAGTTCTAGTTCAGTTCTAGTTCAGTTCTAGTTCAGTTCTTGTTCAGTTCTAGTTCAGCTCTAGTACAGTTCTAGTTCAGTTTTAGTTCAGTTCTAGTTAAGTTCTAGTTAAGTTTTAGTTTAGTTTTAGTTCAGTTCTAGTTCCGTTCTAGTTCAGTTCTAGTTCAGTTCTAGTTCAGTTCTAGTTCAGTTCTAGTTCAGTTCTAGTTCAGTTCTAGTTCAGTTCTAGTTCAGTTCTAGTTCAGTTCTAGTTCAGTTCTAGTTCAGTTCTAGTTCAGTTCTAGTTCAGTTCTAGTTCAGTTCTAGTTCAGTTCTGGTTCAGTTCGACATCAGTATAAGTCCTGTTGTATTTCAGTTCGCGTTAAGTTCTAGCTCATTTCTAGTTCAGTTCTAATACAGTTCTAGTTCAGTTCTAGGACAGTTCCAGTTCTGTTCAAGTTCTGTTCTAATTCTGTTCTAGTTCAGTTCTAATTCAGTTCTAGTTCAGTTCAAGTTCAATTCTAGTTCATTTGTAGTTCAGTTCTATTTCAGTTCTAATACAGTTCTAGTTCAGTTTTAGTTCAGTTCTAGTTCAGTTTTAGTTCAGTTTTAGTTCGGTTTTAGTTCAGTCCTAGTTCATTACTAGTTCAGTTTTGTTCAGCTCTAGTTTATTTCTAGTTCAATTCTAGTTTATTTTTTGTTGATTTTTAGTTCTTGTTCAGCTCTAATTCAGTTCTAGTTTAAATCTAGTTTAGTTTTTGTCCAGTTCTAGTTCTGTTTTAGTTCTGATTCTGCTTGAGTTTTGTTTTTTTTTTTTTTTTTTTTTAATTCTGGGTCATTTAAAATTAAGTTTACATTAAAAATTGTTCATTTAATTTTTCTTCGATGAAAAGAAATCTTTTCGCAAACTTTTTTTCCTGATCTCATTTGTGCTTAACTTTAATTCATTTGTTTAAATTCAATATTATTATATTTCTCTTCTGCCTTTTGTCTTCAACTGACAGAGAAATGTAATGAAAAATCGCCAAGTAAATAGAACAAATGCAAATAAAACTGAATGGAGAAACAGACATATTCAAACAGAAACGCAGAAAAAGAAAAATGTTTCGACTTTTAATACAATTGTAAGTTTTTCAGTTCATTTAACACATTATCCATCCATTTCTGCTGCTGATGCTGGCACTATGTGTATGTGAATAAGTGTTTGCACAGCTGTAAGGATTTTAAATAAGACCAGGGAATAGGAGAAGCTACAATGAGATCTTGGCATATACG
This sequence comes from Protophormia terraenovae, assembly GCA_951394005.1. NCBI lineage: Eukaryota > Metazoa > Arthropoda > Insecta > Diptera > Calliphoridae > Protophormia > Protophormia terraenovae. The sequence goes on along the minus strand of OX596075.1, from coordinate 14,461,679 downwards.
CACACAGATACACTCATACATAGAAAAAGCTGACCAACTTAATAAAAACATTGAGAGCAAACTTGTTTAAGGATTTAAAAGACAAATGTGAACAATTTTCTTTTTAGTAAAGAAAAGAAAAATAAAATAAGGAAAAAAAAACTGTTGCAAGGAAAACAAATTTTTTTTTTTTTTTTTTGTATTAAATTAAATTTTAAAGAAATTGTTTTTAATTTTAAATAAAAATTTTTATATTTTTTCTTTATATATATGTTTTGTTGAATTTTATTTTTAAGTTTATTATTGTTTCCTGTTTTTAACATTTAATGGAATATTTTTCTTTCAAGTAAACAAAAAAAAAAAAAAAAAAAAAAAAAAACAAGAGCAAGAGCAAAAAAAAAAAAAAAAAAAAAAAAATAAGAAAACTTTTGCAACCTCTTTACCAGTAGCAGAAAACATCATTATCATGAACGTGAAATAAACATTATCATTGTTAACATTTTTTTTCTTTCGTTGTTTTCTCTAAAGTGCCCGAGAAAGCCAGCAAAGTTTAAAGTTATGCATTTATTCATATAAAGTCTGTCTTTTTATTTTGTATTTCATTCATTCATTTATTCACTCGTTCATTCATTCATTACATTGCATTAAGAAAATTGCATATTTACTTGTATTTTCATTGTTTGAGACAAAAGTTTGTTTTTTTAGTTTTTTTCTTTTTAGCTTTTTACTTGTTGTAAAAAGCACTAGTATATCTCAATAAATTTCAATACAATTCTTATATTTTTTCAGCTCTTTGTATTTTTGTTGCCTAGTGTTGTTTTACTTTTATTTAGCTTTTCAACATTATGCTACACAAAACTTTTTGTTTCCTGTTTATTTGCGCGCAACAAACTAAAAAATTTAATTTATTGTTTATTTTTTCTCTTATACTTTGCTATTTTTTTTCTGTAACTGTGAGGAAAAAATAATGCATGATTAAGTAAGCACTTTATGCAAAGCAATAACAATGAGATATTTTATGAAATTTAGGTTTGCAGGTGACAGGAATTCTGAAGTTACTGAAAGAAACTATAAAACAGGATTCAGATAATAGGTTAAAATAAAATTGAATGAAAATAAATAATTTTATTATATTGTTAAAATTGAAGATCCGAATAATTATTCGAATAACCGGATAATTATTCGATTAACCCAAAAATTATTCGAAAAATTTAATAAAATTTTGTGAAAATTCGATGATTTTAAATAATACACAATTTGAAGGTCCGAATAATTATTCGAATAACCGAATATTTAATTCGAATGACCGAATAATTATTAAAATTATCGAATAAAATATTATAAAATTAAATTGCGTTAACTTAGACACAATTTAAAGATACGAATAATTATTCAAATAACCGAACATTCATTTGAATAACCGAATAATTATTCGAATAACCAAAAAATTATTCGAAAAATTTAATTATATTATATGGAAATTAGATATTACATGATACACAGTATAAAGATCGAAATAAATATTCGATTTAACGAATAATTATTCGAATAACAAAATATTTATTCGAATAATTATTGATACACAATTTGAAGGTCCGAATAAATTTTCGAAAAAAAGAATATTTATTTGAATAGCCGAGTAATTATTCAAATAACTGAATAAAAAGTTATAAATGCACACGCTGAGACACAAATTAAAGATAAATATTCGAATAACCAATAAATTTTCGATTAACCCAAAATTTCTCAACGAATTGAATAAAATTTCATGAAAATTAGATTATCTTAAATGATACACAATCTGAAGGTACGAATAATTATTCGAAAAATAGAATATTTATTCGAATAACCGAATAATTATTCAAATAATCGATTGAAATATTGTTAAATTATATTGTGTTAACTAATACACAATCTTAAAAAACAAATTATTGTTCGAATAACCGAACAATTATTCGAATAATTGAATTGAATAAAATTTCATGAAAATTAGATTTTCTTAAATGATACACAATCTGAAGGTACGAATAATTATTCGAAAAATAGAATATTTATTCGAACAACCGAATAATTATTCAAATAATCGATTGAAATATTGTTAAATTATATTGTGTTAACTAATACACAATTTTAAAAAACAAATTATTGTTCGAATAACCGAACAATTATTCGAATAATTGAATAATTCTTCGATTAACCTAAAAATTATTAAAAAAAAATTAATATAATGTCATACAAATTTTATTATTTTAAGTTATAAACAATTTGAAGGTCCTAAAAATTATTCGAATAATCGAGTATTTATTCGAACAACCGAATATTTATTCGAATAACCGCATAATTTTTGAGAAACCGAATAAAATATAAAACTTTATGATGTATGTAACTTAAACATCCGAATAATTTTAATTTAATTTTATGTAACCAAACAATTATTCAAATAAACGAATAATTGGATGTACCGAATATAATTTTGAAATCCGAATAATTATTTGAATAACTAAAAACTATTTAAGTAACTTATTAATAATTCGAATAGCTTATTTGAAGGAACGAATAAATATCTCATAAGTTTGTAACATTAATTAAAATCCAATGCAATTTACACAACCGAATAACTTTTTATTGACCGAAATTATTCGAATAACTAAATAAATAATGAAATAATTATTCGAATACTTGAGAAAATTTTATTTGATCAAAAAAATAGTAAAGAAGACAAATTTGTATAAAAAATAAGCGAATTAAAATTATTCGAATAATCGATTAACACATATTTGACTAATCGTATAAAATTATATAAAATTAATATAAGAATAATTGCATATAAATTAAATTATTAAAATTATTCGAAGATTTGATTATTTAAACAAATTCTTGCATAAACTCTTATAATTATACAAATAATCAAACAATTATTCGAATAATCGAATGAAAACTTTTAACAAAATGTTATATTTATTTAATCTAAAAATATTTTTTTTTAATACTTGAACATTAACTTTTCAAATAACTATATTTATACGATTAACTAAATAATAGTTATTCGTATAACCGACTAATAATTGTACTATAACCGAATAACAATTATTCGAATAATTTATTAATAATTAAACGTCGAACAATTCGAAATAAGCGAATTATAATTATTTGAAATATCGAATAAGATTTATTGGAATCGCTAACAAGTTTTGGAATTTTGTTAAATATTTGATTATTCGAATAACTTTAAAGAATAAATGCACGTATCATAGAATAGTAATGAATAAATTAAGAAAGATTATTACTGTAGTCGAATTATACGTTTGATAAAATACCAATTCTATTAAACGATTCATTATGCGAATTCGATTATATATATATATTTCTATAATAAAAATAAAAATTATTCGAATAATCTCACAATTATTTTGCGAGTAAATATAAGAATTCGAATAATCCGAAGGATTAAAAAATAATTACATATGTGAAAAATCTAGTAAGATTCATTCGAATTTGGCATAAAAACGTATTTGATTATTTTAATCGCATTTATTCTAATGAAAAAATAACAATTATTCGAATAACCGAATAATAATTTGTTGAATAAATGACCCGTATAAAAACATAAGTGAAGGAATAAATAATTATCCCAACAATCGAATAACAATTATACGTTAAATAAATTAATAAGAATTAGAATAATCGATTCATTATGCGAATTCGAAATCGAATAACAGTTAGTGACCTAATAAAAATTATTCGTACAACCATTTTATAATTCTAATAATTCGAAATGACCTAGTTATAATTAAAAATATTAAAATTTTAAAACGGTTGGATATTCGAATGCTATTCTAATAAACGAATAAACGTTATTCGAATAACTGAATAATAATGTTAAAGATAAACGAATTATAATAAACGAATAATAATTATAAAGAAAAACTAATCGAATTAGCGAATAAGTAACAAATAAATGATAAATTAAGGACCCTACCAATCGAATAAAAAATATACGATTAATATTAATAATTTATTCCAAAAACCGAATAATATTTATTCGAATAACCTAATAATGTTTATTTGTATCACCGAATAATATTTATTCAAATAACCGACTAATATTTATTCGAATAGCTGAATAATATTTGTTCGAATAACATATGGATTCGGATAACCAAATGAGATTATTCGAAGAATAAAAAAATAATATTATACAAATGATTCGATTATGTTAATTTTTCGAAAAATCGTTTATCGATTTACATTTGAATAATCGTATGGTCATTATTCAAATAATCGGTTATTCATTACTCTTTTTTATTCGAATAAACAAATGATAATTATTTGGGTATTATATATTCTAATAATCGAATAATTATTGGAATAGCCAATTAATTGAATAAAATTTATTTGAATAACTTAATATTATCTACTCGAATAACCCAATAACATTTATACGAATAATGAATAATTATTATTTCAATAACTGAATAAGATTTATTCGAATAACCAAATAATATTTTTAATAGCCCAATGATATTTATTTGGATATCTAAATAATATTTATTCCAAAAAATTATTCGATTAACCGAACAAAATTTATTCGAATAACCAAATAAAATTTATTTAAATTATTTATTTTTCGATTAAATGTTTAATATTTATTCCTATAAACAATACAAATTATCCGAATAATTTCATATTCATTATACGAAAATTGAATATTCAAAAATAAAGTAACATTCCACTGTGTGTTCATTATTCGAATATGATCTATACAACGATTATTCGAATAAACAAACTATAATTTATCTCAAAACATCTGGCAACCTTATTATATTTAGTTTTTAAGAGCTTAACAAAAGATCTCTTTTCTTAACAAAATATTTCTCTTCTATTTTGAATAAAAGCTTTTCCCGCTCTTTAACTCAATTTAAACTCCTCTCTTTTAATTTTAATTTGCAAATTACAGAGCAATAAAAAAAAAGGTTTCTTTTTTTTCAAACAAACTCATAAATTTTTCCTACACGTTTGTATGAATGCTAGCGTTATCTGAGAAGATTTTTCTGTTTATAAATTTTTTTTATTAATCCCATATTTAGAGTAGTCTAGCGGAGCATTAGTAACACACTCATTTTTTTCTTTTTAGTAGCAGACAAACGTTTTTAATTCCAGACGTGCATAAAATTAAAAAAAAAGTGTGTCGACAAAAAAATAAATAAAAATTTTATTTATTAAAAAACAAATTGTTTTTTATATCGGTGTATTAAATATTGTTTAAAATATTTTAAAAATTTATTTAAATTAGTTTATTTCAATTAAGTGACGTGTTTTTATAAAAAAAATCTAAGAAAAGTTTATAAAAAAAGTCATTGAAAGTGTAAAATAAAAAACAATTTAATTACACGTAAGTAGAGTTATATATGCTCTTTTATATTGTTTGATTTTGTTTATTAATAAAAGAGATGAACAATGCACGCTCTTTAGGAGAGAGTAAATTAAGGAAAGAGTTAACAACTAGCTTATAAAAACATATTACACATTGTTTAACAGAAATCTCTGGAAAATGAGAAATATTTTGTTAAAAATTAAAAAAAAAACATTAAATAAAATATTATTCATTTAATTAAAAATAAATTTAATTAAATGAAATAATTGTTTTTGTTAGATGGAAGAGTTCTAAGAACAATTTAGATTTTATCTTAAATTTCTTGTAATATGGCATATCTTATGACAAATGAAGTTGACGTTTATTTGTTTGTGTTCTTTTTTCTGCTTCAAAATAAAATTTAAAGTTATTGTTTCATATGTATGTATGAGTGTAAACGAATGCTTGAATTGTTGTTTTTGTTAAAAACGCTTTAATTAATTGTGTTTTTTGGAGCTGGTAGGTATCTCAGAGATACACACTAGTACAACAACATTGTTAGCATAACTTCACGATCATTGTGTCTGTCCATGTGTGTAAAACTACTTGTCTGTTGTCTCAACTGTCATTGTTAACGGATACAATAAAAAATATCTATCTAAGGCAGCTTGAAACTTTAAAGTTGCTATAATTTCAAAACAGTTTGAGTTTGAAATACGGCGAGTTAAATTATTAAAAGCGGGTAGAATGAATTTGAAATCTCAAAACAGAAAATAAATTAAAAATAAAATAACTTATTTCTAATAATAAACAAAGTTTTAAGTCATTATAATAAATTATAAAAAAAACAACGCAATAAAACAATATTTAAATAAAATTCTAAATAAACAAAATCTTCGGGAATTCCCTTTAACTAACTAATTAATTATTCCAAATCTTTAAATAATTTGTTATCTTGTCATTTATATTTGTGCTATTACTATAAAAAAACGCCACGTTTTGTGTTCTTTTTTTTAATAAATTTATTGTTGTTGTAATTTATTCAACGCGTTATTGTTCTATTTACACAGTTTTTTCATTATTTTGTTTAAGTGAAAATAAACAACAAATATAAACCACCATTTTTAAAACAAAAAAAAAAGAATAATAATAAAAGCATAAATGTAAAATCATATGTATAAACTTTTGCTCATGTATATGTGTGTATTTGTTGTGTTTTCCAATGAATAACACTAAATATTTGTGTGATTTGTTGTTGTCTTTTGAGTTTGTTTTCTTTTTGTTGAAATTACTTGCTTTTGACTTTATTGTACTCATTTAAGAAATAGTCTCTCTCTCTTAATTAATTAAAGGTAAATAGTCAATAGAGATGCCATACTAAAATAAAAGGGATTATTTTAAGGAATTTGAATTTTTTTAAAGAATTTTAAAAATTGTAATGAAATTGTTATTTTTTTAACATTAATTGAAAACAAAATACACAAATAATTATTTTTTTAGCATGATATTAATAATCAGGGCAAGTTTTTCAAGCTTTTCGCTCGGAAAGTAAGCATTTGCATATTTCAAAAGAATTTCACAAAAAATGCTTATATTTTAAATCCTTGCATAAATTTGCATTAATGGATACAAAAGTTAGTTTTCCAAATTTTTGGTGATTTTTTGGAGTTTAATCAAATGATTTTTAAAATTTTTTTTGTGAGTATTTTGAGTACATTGTAAATATTGTAAAGAAAAAAAATTCGGAAGCTTCAAATATGATACTTAAAATTAAAATAGTTATATTTTTATAAACATCGAAATTTATTTGAGATTGAAAGTTAAAAAATGCATATTTGTGCATATTTTCTACACATTAATATATAAGAATTCATAAATTCGTCGGTTTTTATATACATATTCATGCTATTTTTGCATATTTCTGTGCATATTATACCATTTTTTCGTGCTTTTTCAAGCGCATATTTCAATTATTTTTGTGCATGTAAAAAGTTGACCTGTTAATAATAAAAAATTTTTCAAGAAAATACACATATTTTTTACAGATATTTGCAAAATTAAATTTTGGTAAAACATTAAACGGAAAAAATTTGACTTTTCGAATCATATGCATAAATTCTAAATTCATTGATAGGTTTCGTAAAAGACTAATTGAATTTCTTTTTAATTCCCTTTAACTAAGACAATATATGTCGTTAAAGCGTAAAATCATTTTATATTCTAAGAGAAAATTTTTATTTAAAAAAATTTATTGATTTACAAAAGAAAAAAAAAAAAAAAAATAATTTTTTATTAAAAATTATTCACCAAAAATACAAAATTTGGAACTAATCAAGATTAACGGAACTATTAAAATTAAAATATATTTTTTATACGTTAATAAATTATTTTTGTATTTGCCTTCTGGCCTTTCTCCTCTATGTAAGGAGTGCGATCGAAAAAATCTTAACACACGTTTTGCCTCATAACTTTTTTCGGAAGCAATATTAAAAATTTCTTTCAATCTAGTTATCATTGAAAAATACTTCAGTTATTATTTTTAATAACAACCATGTTGATTTGTCGTGATTTTGATAAAAAAAAAAATTTCAAAAAAATCTAAATAGCTCCTACAAATGTGGAGCCAAGAATTAAATTTCTGCCGTCAAACTGTTTCTAATGTTATTAAACAGTAACAGGTTCGGAAAGAAAAAAAGGTCCACATGATATTGGGAAGATCAGAAAATTGAAAGCATATTGAAAGGAACTCCAAACACATCTAGTAGAAAAACAGTCCGGTTCAAAGCTCAGTGCTTTGACTATTTGGTGCGAAAATTTAAAGCTAATGCATAGTTGATAACATATTAAGTACAAAAAGATTAAAGCAGGAATGGTGAAAAAATTTAGAAGCCAAGAATCGGAAATTAAAATCAAATTTCATACAAAAATACTCTTATTGTATAATTGACGAAGAAGAGTATGTGCTGGCAGTATTTTCGCAGCTTCTGTGGCAAAACTTTTATATTGTAAATGCTCGAGGCAATGTTAAAGATAAGTTTAGGACCCAAGAGCAGAAAAAATTTGCTAAAAAATTCTAGCTATAACAAGCTTTTTGCTGTTGCGGTAAAACAGGAAAGTCATTTGTTACCTTCGGTTCTATAAATACCAAAATATACATCAAAGAATTTTTGCAAAAAAAAAAAAACTTTTCACGTGTCCACACATTTTTGGCCCTCTTTGGTATCATGTTGCTATGGTAAGAAAGCTCTGGTGTGGTACCAAAACAATAACATAGTTTTTGTACCAAGAGAGGTCAATTTTCCAAATTGTCCATAGCTTAGACGATTGGAGAGATATTGAGCTCTTGTGAAAAGTTAATTGAAGAGCACAAAAAAGTTGTCCCAAAATACCGAAGATTTTAAAAGAAGATGTGCACACTGTTCTAAAAAAGTGACTGAATATAGTATTTATACTTTTCTGAAAGATTACTTTATGAGGAATTGTGTGAAGGAAAAAAATAATTAAAAACTTTAATACTGCGTGAACCAGGGTCTCTCAAAATTGACCCATTTTTTTATGATTTTCCAATTTTCTACTTAATTTCTCAAATCGCAAAGCTGGAATTAAAAAATAATTATATTTTTTACAAAGTTTGATGTGTTTTTAATCTTTTGGTAAAAAAAATTTAAAAAATCCCATTTTTGGAAATTTTTGGAAATTTTTGAAAGTTTTTTTTTGGGATTTGCGGGATTTCTATTGATAAATCCAAAAAAGTGACTAAAAGTCCAAATTCAGCATCAAAGAATCTATCTAAGTGCAAAATTTCATTTAAAAATATTTCCTTAAACTTAAACTCGCCTACACCTCTACTAATACTTCCTGAAATTTCATTGAAATCGGACCAGCCGTTTTGAAATTCCAGATTTATTATCATTTTACGGGACACTGTGCGCCATCAACTTTAAGGAAAAATTATAAAATAAAAACAAATATCGTCCATTCCATGAAAGAACGCCCAAAAATATACCAAGTGTCCTCCGATTTTTATAAAATTTTATACGTATAAGGTCTATGGGTGTCTATAAATATTTCCGTTTTCAGATTCGCTAAATTCAGAAAATTCGCGATTTTATTTCGCTTTTTCACTTTTGAAAAAATCTAAAAAATCTCAAAAGTATACAACTTTAAATACAAGGCTTTGCAGAAAGTTGTGATTTAAACGGCGTTTGAATTGTAATTATGTTAGCTTAAACATGAATATTTTATAAATAAAAAATATTTTTTAAAAATGCATTTTAATGCAATTGCATTTTTTAAATGCATTTTTTCTTTAAATATGCTATTCAAATTTGTTAATTTTTTAACATAAATGAAAAGTTTGGAATCTTTACATTAAAACAAAAATCTCAAATTTTTGGGACGGACACATGTACTGTGCATAATTTTCCCTTTTCTTCAACTAGTTTAAATTTTTTCATATAAAAATTATATTTTTCTGGTATTATGAGTATTTTGTTAAAAAAAATTTATTGTGTTATTTTTTAAAAAATCCTGAAAAATAGTAAAACTTTATGTATCAGACTATTTATTGTTTTAAGTTATAATAAACAAAGCATTTTTAAATACACTTTCGAAAAATTAAAATTTAATTAATTCGCAACTAACAAAAATGCATCCAAAAACTCCATTTATATTTTCGAAATATTATGGATCAAAGACGGGTTTTTGAAATGCTGACCAAATTACACAAAAAATATACAATGACCTTTTAAATACTTTTAAAATTACAGAAATCTATCAATAACTTCAAGAGATATGAAGATTTAAAATTGTATACTTTTTATATTTTGTTAATTTTTATAAAAATGTTAAAGAAAATTTCGAAAACAAGAAAAAATTTTAATTTTATATGAAAAATTTGAAACATGTTTTTATAAAAATTGGATTATGCATATAAGATTTTCGCGTCCCAAAAATTTGACACTTTTATTTTAATGTAAAGATTCCAAACTTTTCATTTATGTTAAAATATTAAAAAATTTTAATAGCATATTTAAAGAAAAATGCATTTTTAAAAAATATTTTTTATTTTTAAAATGTTCGTCGTAAAGCCGCCATATGCGAAATTTTAAGGCCGTTTAAATCATTAAAATTCACAAAGTCTTTCCAGAGATATTGCTATTCAAAGTTACATACTTTTGAAATTTTTTTAGTTTTTGAGAAAATTAAAAAGCGAAATTAAATCGTTTTTGCAATTTCGCAAAACTGAAAACTGAAATTGATAAAAGGCTTAATGGAGTTTATGTATAAACATTTTTATCGAAATTGAAAGCCATCAAGTAAAAAAATATACTTTTTCGGGCGTTCTTTCCTGGAATGGTCGATATAATTTATTAAAAATAAATTAAAAAAAGAATAAATAAATAGAAAAAAAAAAAAAAATTTAAAAATGTTCTTAATTTTATTTTTTTTTTTTTATATTAATGGACTCGAAACATATCCTCTTGGACCAGTCCTGAGACCTGTCCCAAGATGCTAATTAGCCACCTCCTCCAAAATCCCATGTCAAAGTCCGGAACTGGAACCGGTCATTAGCCCTGAGAATCTGTCACGTGATTAGTTTTGAACCAGTTGAAAGACAACTAGCTAATTTTAACATTTCAATAAATCATAGTTATTATCAAAAATAATTTACAATCAATCTTAAATTTTCACCAAGCAAATAATACAATAAATTGTTCATAAAATTTCTGAATTTAATTTTCGCATATTTCCATAAATCATAAACTTCAATCTTTAGTAGATTTTCATGCAGTGAGGCTATCAATCAATCACAATTTTAATAAATTTCAATCTATCGTAAATCAGTCATAGATTGCTATCAGTTTTATTTTTTAATCAGCATTTGAATGTCATGATTACAACAATGGAATTTTAGTATTTAATTTTGATCAATTTAAAATTGAGGTCAGTCAATGATTTCAGCCATACGACTTTGATTTTTTTTTTGTAAAAATAACACATTTAATAAAAAACCTTCGTGGATTTATAATTTTCCTATGAAATATTGAATTCCCAATTTACTTATTTTGAACTATATGGCATCTCTATAATATTTGATATTTGAGAAAAAAACACTCATTTAAAAAGAAAAAGTTATTTATAAGAGAGCGATTGAAAGAGCATGTTAAGATCTTTTTTTCAAAGAGTTTATCATTGAGTACCGGTTAAATTGTTTGCTTTTTATAAAACTAATAAATTTTTGTATTGACAAATGACGTCACAAGACACAAGTAATTTTTTTTTAGCAAAACTAATAAAGAAATGAAAGTTAAACAAAAACAAATACATTTTAATAAAGAAAATAATTAATAATAATGAAAATTGCAAACATAAATAAATTAAAAATAGAGTTAATTTTTTCAATGTACAAGATGTCAAATTAAAAATTTACGTGAGTGATAACAAAATTTAAATTAAAAAAAAAGAAAGACTAACAAAAAGCAAAAATATATAAGGTGTTAAAGACAATGAATTTTGATTAAATATTTTTTGTGTTTTAATTAAAGTGATAAAAATTGTGTAATAAAAATATAAATTAGTTTACAAATTATTTATAATTAAATTTAATTCATTGAATATATATTTTGATTAAATTTTGTTGTTATGGATGATGTTAACAGTTAAAAAGGAATATATGAAATATGTGGTTGTGTTGTTTTTTTTTTATCATCGCGTGATTATTGTCTATTAAACAAATCGATTTTAACAATTGAGTGTGCATGTGTGTAATTTTTATTGTTAAAAAAATAAAGAAAAAAAAAAATTATAATAAATTTCTATTTTTCTAATAACACAAAATATTGAACGTAATTGCTAATTTCATTAATAATAATTTAAATTTATTTTAATAGTAGAGGTTTTTTGAAGTTGGCTATTTTAAATTTATAACTACTATAAACTGTTAACAAAAATGTAATATTGGCGAGGGGAAAAAGTGTTAATGCAAAAAATATTGTGTTTAAAATATGATGGAAAATGTATAAAGAAGTTTATTAATTAGTAATAATAATAATTAATTGAATTAATTGAATAAAAAGTGTTACAAGTTTTATTTAATTTAAAAGTTAATAAAAAGTACTTTGTACTTGTTTTCTTAGAAACGATTCTGTCTACTAAAACACTGGACATTTAAATAAATTTGTTGTTGATTTAATTGTTTTAAAACGACATGATTATAATTGATGGTGATGTAAGTTTAAATTTTTAATAATAAATTTATTTAAATCATTAATAATTATGATAATTAATTAAATTTTTTTACAAATATATTTTTTTAAAAACGATAATTTTTTTTATAATGAGTTATAAAGTTTTTTAAAACTTAATTGGGAATTTTAAACGTGGTTTTTTTAAACCACAATTTAGAGACTTCATCTGGTTTTTTTAAACTTCAATTTCGCTTTTAATTGAGGTTTTGTTAAGCATTAAATTTGAGTCTGATGTGTGGTCTTATTAAATCTTTATTTTGGGTCTTAAACGCGGATTTATTAAACCTTATTTAGGGTTATAACTGTCATTTTATTAAAAGTTTATTTTCGATTTTAATCGCATTGATTGTAACTTTAATAACCCTTAATCTTAAGTCTTATTCATGGTTTAATAAAACCTTAATATAAAATATTTTTCAAGTTTTATTAACAACAATTTTTATGGTCTTAATAGTGGTTTTATTAAACATTTATTTACGCTCTTCACCACGTTTTTATTAAACCTTTATTTAGGCTCCTAATGGTGGTTTTATTAAACCTTTATTTAGGCTCTTAATAATGGTTTTATTAAACTTAAAAATTTAAATTTTAATCATTTTATGTTATTTTATTGTGAGCTTAGTATATGACTTTATACCAGATTAACAATAAGGAATAAAAACGTTGTTAATCGTCGTTTTATTAAACATTTGTTTGGGTTTCTAATCGTGGTTTTATTAAACCATAATTTTGTTTTTATACCCTACACCACCATAGGTGGGGAGGGTATTATGCGTTTGTGCTGATGTTTGTAACACCCAAAAATATTGGTCTAAGACCCACCTTAATTTATACCAATCGGCTTAGAATCACTTTCTGAGTCGATTTAACGATGTCCGTCCGTCCGTCTGTCCGTCTGACCGTCTGTCCGTCCATGTAAACCTTGTAATCAAACTACAGGTCGCAATTTTGCACCAAAATGTATGAAATTTGGTACACAGCATTTTTTTAGTCCAGGGATGAAGCCTATTGAAATTGGTAATGATCGGTCCATTATTTCACCTAGCCCCCATACAAATGTCCTCCCGGAAAAGGGTTTAACGATCATAAATCCCTTAAATATAGCAATATTTTAATATTATTTGGCACATATAAGTTTCATATAAGTTTAAATAAGTGTGCCGAGTTTGAAAAAGATCGGTCCATAATTACTCATAGCTCCCATATAAACCCCTTTCCAAAAAATCAATTTAATGGCCATAAATTCTACTAAAATGTTAGTATCAAGTTTATATTCGACACAAATAAGTATTATATAAACGTAAATGATAGTACCAAATTTTATAAAGATCGGTCCATAATTTACCATAACTCCCCCCTTTCGGGAATCACCCAAAAGTGAATAAATTCTTATAAATGTCAGCATCAACGTAATATTCTGTATTTGTATGTCTTATTTTACACTTATAAGTATCGGTCCACATTTGGGTCCATGTCTAATAAAAGACCCCTCCCCGAAATATACTGTATGGTGTAGGGTATCATATAGTCGGGCCTGACCGACTATATCTTTTTCTCTCGTTTTATTATAGTTTTATGAATCCTTTATCTAATGCCTTAATAGCGATTTTGCAAATCATTTATTTTGAGATTTTTAAGTTTGAGTTTTTTATTATTTTATATAAAACTTTATAATTAAATGAAACTTAAACAAGAATAATAACAGTCATAATCGTGTTTTTTTTTTTTTTTTTTTTTTTTTTAATTTTTTATCTCTAGTTTTAATCGTAATTTTATTAAATCTTAATTAAACAAAATCTTTGTTTTATTAAACTTTTATTTAGGGGTTTAATCGTAGTTATTAGTCTTTTATTTGAGGTATTGTCTGTGGTTTTATTAAACCTTTTTTAAATAGACTAAAATTTATAAAATTTTTATTAAACCTAAAGTTTGAGTTTAAGTTTGAGTTTAAGTCGTTTTATTTTAAACTTTATTGTGAGTATAGAGTATGACTTAATAAAAGATTAATAAGAAGTAATAGAAAGAGTCTTAATCGTGGTTTTATCACACCTTTATTTAGGGTCCTAGTTGTGGTTTTGTTAAACAATTATTTTACTTCTTATCATAGTTTTATTAATATTTTATTTAGACTCCTAATCGTGGTTTACTTAAACTTTAAATCTTAAACGTAGTTTTATAAAAACTTTCTTTAGAGTCTTAATTGTAGTTTTATTAAATACTTTCTTTAGAGCTTCGGTTGCAGTTTTGCTAAATAATTGTTTGTTCTTAATTATGGTTTTATAAAACCTTTATTTAGAGATTTGATCGTAAATTTAGAAAACCTTAATTAAACATTAATTTAGAAACCTTAATTTAGAGCCTTAACCATGTTTTAATGGATACTTTATTTTGGGTCCTAATCGTGGATTTATTAAACCTGAAATTTGAATCTTAAACTTAGTTTTTTTAAACCTTAATGAAGAGTTTTTATTATTGTTTTCTTAAAAGCTTTCTTAAGAGATTTAATCGTAATTTTATAAATCCTCAATTAATGGTCTAATTTATAATTTAATTAAGCTTTAATTTATAGCATTAATCATGGTTTAATTAAAACTTTATTTAGGGTCATAATCGTGCTTGTATTAAACCAAAAATTTGAGTCTTAACTGTAGTTTATAAAACCTTTATTTAGGGTCTAAACCATGCTTTCATTAAACCTTAATCGTTGTTTCATAAAACTTTAATTATGAGTCTTACTTACGGATTTAATTAGGGTCTTAATCGTGGTTTGGTTTAACATAAAGTTTGAACCTCAATCGGTTTTTTTTCGTTTAGAGTTTTGACTGTCATTTTGTTAAGACTTTAGAGACTTGATCGTGGTTTTAAAAAACTTTAATTAAAGGTCTTAATTATAATTTATTTTAACCCTAATTCAGTCTTAATCTTGATTTAATTAAAGTTTTTTTTAGGGTCTTAATCGTGGTTTGGTTTAACATAAAGTTCGGCTTTTTTTTTGTTTGTTTAGAGTTTTGATTGTTATTTTGTTAAGACTTTAGAGTCTTGATCGTGGTTTTATAAAACCTTAATTAAAGGTCTTAATTATAATTTATTTTAACCCTAATTTAGACTCTTAATGTGCGTTTAATTAAAGTTTTATTTTTGTTCTTTAAATCTTTGATCTTAGTTTTATAAATCCTTAATTCGGAACCTTATACTTGGTTTCATTATATTTTAATTTAAAGCCTTAA
Source organism: Protophormia terraenovae (assembly GCA_951394005.1). Classification (NCBI taxonomy): domain Eukaryota; kingdom Metazoa; phylum Arthropoda; class Insecta; order Diptera; family Calliphoridae; genus Protophormia; species Protophormia terraenovae. The sequence continues at coordinate 14,445,870 of OX596075.1, read as the reverse complement.
TTATGGTTTTATAATGGTATACTAAAGTTCCTAATCTTGAGTTTAATCCAATGTATTTTAATTGCTCGCTTAATAGAGTTTTTTTAATTAAATATCTATTAATTAAAACTTAGCTATTTTTATCGTGCTTTTATTAATTAAATTATAATTAAAGCTATATTTTAAATCTTAATCGTGGTTTCCAAAACCTTAAGTTAGTGTGTTAATAGTATTTTTATTAAATTTTCATTTACAGATTTTATAATGATTTTATTAAAACTTTACTAATATTTTTAATCGCAGTTTTTTTAAATTTTTATTTAGAATTTTAGTTATGGTTTTATTAATCCCTTGTTGTAGATTTTAAACGTTGTTTTATTAAAATTTTATTTACATTGCTCGTAGTTTCATTAATTTTTACCATAGTTTAATTAAATCCTAATTGGAAGCCTTAATCCTCTTAAAATTAAAAAAAAAAAATAATAAGTCCTAATTGTAGTTTTATTAAACCTTAGTTTAGAGTACTTTTTATGTTTTTATTAAGATTTTAATTTGATTGAAGTACAGTATTAACTCGATAATCTGGATAATTGATTGCAGACCCCAATCCGTATTGTCGAATTATCCGGATTATCCAGGTTTTTTCCGATACACTTTGTTTTAAAAAAATACTTAAATATATTATTTATTAAAAAAGTAAACTTCATTGTACTTCTTTCACTAAAAAAAAAAAAAAAAATTTGGAATAATACTTAACTGAAAATGAATGGATTCAACTACAATCAACTCTTACATCATAATTTTTATTATATTTTTCAAGCTACGCTTAAATTTAAATAAAAATATTACTTTTTATATTAAATCCGTATTACAGAATTGCGGATTATATAGTATGTAATGAGTTGGAAAATGTCGACCGGATTATCGAGTTTATACTGTACCTTAATCGCGGTTTAATTAAATCCTAATTTAAAACCTTAAACATAGTTTTATTAATCCTTTGTTAAAAATAGTAATCGTAGTTTTATTAAATATGTATTTGCAGTTTTTATGATAATTTTATTAAAACATTAAATCGACTATTGATACTACATAGTCTCATTAATACTTGTTGTGGTTAAACCTTTTTTGAGAGCTAATATTTTGTTTCATAAATATGTAATTTGTTTTATAATATACATATATTTTTCGGTCTTATAGACAGTTGATTCAATTTGGCGATGTCTGTCAGTCTGTCCATCTGTCTGCCTGTTTTTTTGAAATAAACTTTGTCAACCAATCATCTCAAAATAACTCTCTAAATCGATTTAACCACTAATATTCTTTATGAATAAAAACTTAAAACATAATCTATAAGTTTAACTAAAATCTATTAGTTCTTAGTCATATTAACTATTTTAAAAGTTATAATTTTTCTGCCTTCACTTTTAGAACTCAACTTAATTTGAAAAACCACCTTTCACTGCTTAAAATATTTTTTTAATATTTAAATAGTTTAATTCTTTTAAATCTGTATATACAAACATACACATTTTAATAATCTTATTAAGAAACAAAAAATATAATATATAATAATGTCTTTCATATTGTTAGTATTAGTAATCATAATCACTATGTATTCAATAATAGATTGATTTAGTTTATAGTAATCATATGTATATTTCAAAATAAAATTATATTTTTTTCTCTTAAATTACTTTAGTATTATATTTATTTTATTTGTTGCTAGCTATTATATAAATGATTTAATATTTAATTTTTTTTTTTTTTTTTTGTTATATAACAACTCAAAATTTCATGTTTTATTAAAACTGCAGTTTAGTATATTTACAAACGTTTAACACAAAATTAATTTAATTGCTTTTATTAAGTACTTCGCCCCCTAACTCCTCTCCTTCTCTTTTTTCTCCTTTATTTGCAAAACACGTGTATATAAAATTAACATTTTCTGTGTTTAGGTAATGTTATAATTTATAAATGTTTTGATGTTTTTGTGTAACAAAAAATAATACTAAATATTAAAATATGTACATTTAATAAACGTTTTTAGTCTTGTTGTCAATAGCCTAAGGGATTTAAATCTATACCTATGATATGGAGAGCAAAAATTAAAAAAAAAAAAATAGTAGAGAGAAAAAAATAAAAGAGTGCAATGATTTAAAATTTATTTAAAATTAGTTATTATCAGATTTAGCAAGATTTTCTAAAAAATACTACAAATTTTAAGCCCTTAAGTTTGTATCTTAATTGCAGATTTAGAAAATCTTTAGTTCGAGTGTTAATCTTAATCTTGGTTTTAGAATACCTTAATTTAAAGACTAAATCATGGCTTTATTGTATGTTCATAATTTTGATTTTATTAAATCGTGGCTTAATAAATCCTTTATGACCTCAAATTAAGGCTTGGTATAAGTTTAATTTCGATTCTAATTCATAATCAATTAAAACCGTTATTTTGAGTCTCAATTATTATTTTTTTTTAATTTGGCGTCTTAACTGTTGTTTTAATTACCAATATTTTGGAGTCTTAACAGTGGTTTAATTAAAGCTTTCTTTAGAGTCTCCATCAATTAAAACCATTATTTTGAGTCTCAATTGTTCTTTTTTTATTATAATTTTGCGTCTTAACTTTTGTTTTAATTATCAATATTTTGGAGTTTTAATCATGGTTTTATTAAACCTTAAATTTGAGTCTTAATTTTGGTTTTATTAAACTTTAAGTCTTTAAAATATTAAACGTGATTTTATTTAACTTTAAAGTCTAAAGCATAGTTTTATTAAAGTTTTTTTAATTTTAAGTTTTTGTTATTAAAATCTTAATCGTAATTTTATTTAACCTTTATTTAAAGATTTCATCGTTGATTAATTATACTTTTATTTGAAGTTTTAATCTTGGTTTAATTAAATATTAATTTTGAGCCTTAGTAGTGATTTTATTAAACATGTATTTAAAAGTTTGATCGTGGTTTTATTAAACTTTAATTTGAATTTTTAATCATGGTTTTATTAAAATTTATATTGAGTTAATTTAGATTTTATAATCGTAGTTTTATAATTAGCCTTAATCATGGTTTTATTAAACCTTAATTTGAATCTTAATAATACTTTATTAAAGCTGAATAATGTTGATCATGATTTTATTAATTCCTATTGAAAGGCTATAATCTAGATTCTTTAAACCTTAAGTTTGACTTTTAATCGTGGATTTATTAAATAGCAAGTTACCTTTATAATCCTTAATTTAACATAGAATTATAATTGTGCTTATATTAAATAAAAAACTGAATCATTTTAAATCTAAAATTTGATTACTAATCATGGTTATATTAAATCTTAATTTAGTGACTTTAGTGACGATTCTTAATTGTCGCTTTATTAGTTAATAAGTTAAAAAATCTATTTTCATTAAATTAATTCTTAATCCTCAACTGTCGCTTTTTAAATTCTTCAGTTTAACTCTAATTTGTTACTTTATAAATCCCTCACTTTAACTCTTAAACGTTGAATGTTTAATTACAAAGTTTAACTCTCAATCATTGCTTTATTAAAACTTAAGCTTAGTTTTTAGTTGTCGCTTAAGAAAACCTTAAGATTAATTATGACTTTAATAATCCTGTTAATTAACTATTAATCGTTGCTATATAAATGCTAAGGTTTAACTCTCTATCGTTGCTTTATAAATCATTAAACTTGTGTCTCAATTGTCGCTTTTTTAAACCTTAAATTTTTAACTGTCGCTTTAATAATCCTTAAATGTGACACTCTTAAGTGCAACTCTCACTCGCCGCTTTATTACTTGATTTTGATTCTTAATAGATGCTTACTAAAGTTTGTTTAAACTGTATTTTGTAAATCCTTAACTCGATTATCCCTTTATTAATTATTAAGTTTAATTCAAAATCGTACCTTTTTAAATCCTTAATTTTAATTGTTTTTCGTCCTTTTGAAAATTCTAAGGGCCGTTATTATAACCTACCTATAAGGTATCAGATAGTTAAAGGTAAGATAAACTAAAGTGAACGATAAAGTTAGCTTTATCTACTCTTGGTTATTACAACTTGGTTTTAAGGTAAATTTTATAATTTTGATAATACGGCAATATCAAAGCAAAAACCGATTACTTTTGGCCACTTAACGTAGTGGCAACATGTACTATTTGAACGTAACTGCCACTAACGGAAATATAAACAAATAAAAAACAAAGAAATTTTTAAAATAAATGAGTTTAAACTAACTAAAAGACAACGTCAGAGCAAATATAAATATAGACAGAAAAATTACTAAAAACTACAGCGGAATAAATATGATTTTATTTATTTCTTTTATAAAGCAGAAAATATGGCAGCTCTGAATACATAAACCTTCCGATAAAAGTTAATGGTCAGATGTTCTTACCTTTAGCTTTTAGCTTAACTTATACTTATAACAACCAAAAACAGTTAAAGTGAACTATAACATCCTAACTTTAGTTATTAGAAAGTTATAATAACGGGCCTAAAGTTTATATTTATTTTCATATTATTATAATTTAAGTTTAACCTTCAATAGCCGCTTTATTTTAAAATTCTATCATTACTTTTTTAATCCTTAGCTATAACTGTCAATTATTGACTTAGTTTAGTTTACAAATTAAGGCCCTAATAGTTACTTTAAAAAGCATCAAGTTTTACTCTCAATCGTTGCTTTATAAATCAAAAATTGTTTGCTCTTAATAAATCCTTAAGTTAAATTCCAATATTCGTATTTTTCAAGCTTAAGTTTAAATCTCAATTGTTGTTTGATATTTTCTTAAATTTATGCCTTAATCGTTGCTCTATAAACTCTAATGTTGAACTCTAATTTATCGCTTTATTAATCCTTAAGTTTAACTCTGAATATTTTATTGCTCAGTTAAAAATAATTTATGGAGCGAAAACTTCCATAAGTCGTTAAATTTAACTCACAACTGTCAGTTTAAAAATTTCTCAATTTAACCGTAAACCGTAAATATTCAATCACCGTTTTATTACCTCTTAATGTTAGCTCTCAATTATCGTTTTCTAGAATCTTAATTTTAATTGTCAATATTCTTTTATTATAGTCTTTTATTTTAAATTAATTACTTATTTATTTATTTATTTATTAATTTATTTATTTATTTATTTATTTATTTATTTATTTGTTTATTTATTTATTTATTTATTTATTTATTTGTTTGTTTGTTTGTTTGTTTGTTTGTTTATTTATTTATTTATTTATTTATTTATTTATTTATTTATTTATTTATTTATTTATTTATTTATTTATTTATTTATTTATTTATTTATTTATTTATTTATTTATTTATTTATTTATTTATTTATTTATTTATTTATTTATTTATTTATTTATTTATTTATTTATTTATTTATTTATTTATTTATTTATTTATTTATTTATTTATTTAATATATTTAGTTAATTCATTGTATTATTGCTCTGCTTAAACTAACCCTTAGGGCTTTAAATATTTTGCTCTCTTTTAGTGTCTACTAAAGACACAACTTGATTATTCATTTTAAATTGAAAGTCTTAAGGCATTAAATAAAACTATTAGGATTTAAAATTTGTTTAAAATTTAAAAGAATATAAGATTTCAATTTTATCTCGTTTGTAAAAAAGTTAAATTTAAATAACAATTAAATTTAAACAGACATTAGTTAAATATTTATATTTAGACAAGCGTGCTTGATGAATAAATAAGTGCAAATTTATTTTGTCAATATTATAATATTTTTTATGTAAATATATTTTATTTAAATATTTTTTCTTTTATTAAAATATTTTTTTATTTAAATATTTTCTTAAAGAATTTATGAAAAAAAGAAACATTTGTTTAAATATTTTAATAGTCCAACAAAGGCATCAAAATAAATAATTTAACACAAGAATTGGAGCAGTTTAATCAATTTATTTTTCCGGGTTAAATAAACTTTGTTATTATTATTTTTATTTTATTTTTTTATAAAAAATCCAAACATTTTATGAAATGGCCAGTGTTGCATTCAATATATGTGCAGCAAATTATCAACCACTGACCTGTCTTTAGCCAAAAGACAACTTTAAATTAATATTATATTTAAAAACCTTTTATTTGTCATGCTCTACTTATAAAACAAGATTTCTTTTTAAAGTTTAGCTTTATACATTTACAAAAATATATTTCTTTTAATGTATTTTTTTTTTTTTTTTCTTTCTTTTTTTTTATATGTTATTTATAAAAACAATTTTCATGTTTGTTTTTTTCTGAGAACGTCAAAGTATACTCTAAAACTTGTTTAAATATTATATTTAAAATTGTTCTTTTTGATATCAATTTCAAATTGATTTAGCACACATTTGAAATGTTATTTTTTTTATTATTATGTTCTAAAAAGTAATTCATATGACCATAAACACCTACTATTGAGTTTTGAATGCAAATTTATGAAACTGTATTTTGTTACTAGTAATTTTAAGTGAATGTTAAAAATAGCAGATATAATAGAGACACTGAAAGAAAAATTGCTCCTAAAACTCAAAGTTGAATTTTACTTTAAGTTCAATTAACATTCACTTATTTCTTCGCCTTATTAAGCCTTAAGTTTAGGTCTCAATCGGCTTTTTATAAACCCTTAAGTTTAAAAATTCATTTCGACTTAATTAAAACCTAAATTTAACTTTCAATCGTCTTTTTATAAACCTTGAAGTTTAATTCTTAAACTGCACTTTAATCCTCAAGATTTAATCAAATTTTTACTCTCTTTGGAAACCCTTAAGTTAAACTCTTTACCGTTAGTTTATTAATCAAAAAAAAAAAAAAAAATAAGTTAAAATCGAAGCTTTGAAATCCCTAAAATTTAATTCTTAATCATCCCTTTATAATCCTTACGTTTAACATTTTATTGCTTTTAAATTTATAAGCTTAACTCTCAATCGTCGGTTTGAAAACTCTTAAATTTAACTCTTAACGGTCCCTTTAAAAATCCTTAAGTTTATCTCTCAATCGCCGCTTTATTACTAGATAATTTTAATCTACGCTTGCTATATCCTTAAGTTAAGCTTTAAATTATTTCTATATTAATCCTTAACTTTAACTCTCATTCATTGCTTTGGAAACCTTTAAATATAACTCTTAATTGTCTCTTTATAAATACTTAAGTTTTACTCTCAGTTGTCGTTTTATAAATTCTTGTTTTATTCTTAATAGTTGCTTTATAGATTTATAAGCTTATCGCTTAATCGTCGTTTTATTAATTCTAACATTTAACTCCCAATCGCTGTTTTATAAATCTATAAGTTTAACTCTCTTTCTAACTAACTTTCAATTATCGCTTTATTAATCCATAATATTGACCATAATCTTGCTTTATAAATCTTCAAGTTTCACTTTAAACGTCGTTTATAAATCCTTAAGTTTAATTTACAGTTATCGCTTTATTAATGCTTAAGTTCAATAAATTCTTAAGTCTAATTATTAATCGTCGCTTTAAAAATTCATAAGCTTATCACTTAATCTTTGATTTATTAATCCAAATGTTGAACTCTCAATCGCTGCTTTATAATTTTATAATATTATTTCTCAATCGTCATTATATTAATCCTTAAGTTTAACTCTCACATGTCGCTTTGAAGTTTAATAAAACTGCACTTTACAAATTATTGAGTTTTGCCGTCTATTGTCGCTTTATAGATCCTTGAGTTTAACTCTCCTCGTGGTTTTATCACACCCAGATTTAGTTTCTTAATCGAGAATTTAATAGATATTATTTTCTAGTTTTAAACTTGGTTATTTTGGAGACATATTAGTGGTTTTAATACACCTTTATTTTGAATATAATTATTACTATTTTTTTAACCCTGAATTCTGCTGTTAAACATATTTATATTTGACTTTAATTTAGAGTCTTAATCGTAGTTTTATTAAACCTCAAGTTTAAGTATTATTTAAGGTTTTGTAAACATTTAATTTGCAGTCTTCATTATGTTTCATAAAACATTATTTTAGAGTCTTAATTGTAGTTTTATGAAATTTTAATTTCAAGTCTTAATCGTAAATTATTAAACTTTAATTTAGAGTCTTAATTTGAATTTTATTAAATCTTAATATTGAGTCTTAATCGTAGTTTAATTAAAACTTTTAATTAATGCCTTAATTAATGTCTTAAAAGAGTTTATATTAAACCTTTATATAGAATCGTAATTGTGGTTTTGTTTAACTTTACGAACTAATCGTAGCTTAAATTATATTTAAATGAGGATTATTAAGCCTTATGTTTTAATTTTATTAAATTTTAATATTGAGTCTTAATCGTAGTTTAATTAAATCTATATTCCAATTCTTAAACGAGTTTATTATTACGTTTATACACACCATTTACTCGCAATTAAAAATATTGCGATATGAAAATTTTGCTGTATAAACAGTGAGTTAGTACTATATTTGCAAGTTAGTAACTCACGAAAAATAATCGTGATTAGTGAAGCTAATTGCAAATAAAGCGTACAGCGCTGCCACTTCCTTTTACGTTCATAGAATTTTCGATGATAATAGTTTCATCTTTCCCATCTGGAATGACAAATAAGGAAATATATTTCTTTGTGCAATTTGCTTATAAACAGTGAATTATTTATTTGCAAGTTATTTTTATTTGCAATAATCGTTCGTATAAACGTAATATATTCACATTTACGTAGAATCTTGAGGTTTTGTTTAATTTTACGAACTAATCGTAGTTTAAAATTATATATAAATGTGTTTTTTTAACTCTTATGTTTGAGAGTTAATCGCAGTTTTATTAAACTTTAAATTTGAGTCATTGAAGATTTGTTAAACCATAACTTTAAGTCTTATTACTAATATTATAAAGGCTTTATTTAAGCCTTAATCATGATTTATTTATACAACTTTTAAATTTTAATCTGTAGTCTTCGACTTGGTTTTATTAAATCTTTATTTCAAGAATTAATTGAGTTTGTTTTAAACCTTTATTTAGAGTCCTAATTGAGGTTTTGTTTAACATTAATGATAAGTATCATTTGTAATTTTATTAAACCTTAAATGTGGTTTTATTAAACCTTAAGTTTGAGAATTTTCTTTAGTTTTATTAAACTTTAAATTTCAATCATAATCTTGGTTTTATTAAACTTTTTAATTTGATTGTCAATTGTAATTTTATTAAAAGTTTAAATCTTAAATAAGTTATTGTTTTAACCTCAAACGAGGTTTTATTATGTCTTAAGTTTTAGAGTCAATCTTGGTTCTATTAAACCTTAAATTTGAGTGTTAACTGCATTTTTATTAAACTATTAAACTTTATAAGTATGAATCTTAATCGATTTTGTTAGGCTTTAAGTTTGAGAATTAATTGTGGTTCTATTAAATCTTAAATTTCAGTCATAATCGTGGATTTTATTAAACACTAAATTTGAGATTTCAGCGTGATTTTATTATATTTTAAGTTTAAATCTTAGGTGAGGTTTTGTTAAACCTCAAGCGTGGTTTTATTAAGTTTTCAGTTTTAGAGTTATTTGTGGTTCCATTAACCTTTAATTTAAATCATAATATTAGTTTTAACTTAAACTTAATATTTGAGTGTTAGTTGCGATTTTATTAAACTTCAAGTATGTACTTTAATTGAAGTTTTATTAGACCCTAAACGTGAAGGTATTATTAAAATTAAATTTTGGGAGTTAATTGTGGTTATAATAAACATTAATTTAAATCATAATTTAAACCATTTGTGATTTTATTTAACCTTAAACTTGGTCACTAAATTTTCAAGTTATTGTTAGTATTATTAAAGATTAAATTTAAATCTTAATTGAGGTTTTGTTAAGCCTTACCTGGTTATATTAAGCCATAAGTTTGAGAATTAATTGAGGTTTTAATAAACCATAAATTTTAGTAACAATCGTGGTTGTATTAAAAACTAAATTCTTAATTTCATTGTGAATTTTTTAAACTTCAAGTTTTTAGGTGAAGTTTTGTTAAACTTTAAACGTGGTTTTATAAGGTTTTATTAAAATTAAATTGTTAAAGTTAATCTTGATTATATTAAACCTTAAATTTAAATAATAATCTTGGTTTTATTAAACATTAAATTTAGGAGATAATTGTCAACCTTATTAAAACTTTAGTTATGAATCTTAATTGAAGTTTTGTTAAACCTTAAACGTGGTTTTATTAAGTCCTAAGCTTAAGAGTTAATTATGGTTCCATTAAACCTTAAATTTAAATCATAATCGTAGTTTCATTAAATTTTAAATTTGAGTGTTAATTGTGATTTTATTAAACCTTAAGTAAGAATCTTAATTGAAGTTTTATTAAACCTTAAACGTAGTTTTATTAGACCTCAAGTTTGAAAATTAATTGTGGTTCTATTAAACCTTAAATTTGATTCATAATCGTGGATTTGTTAGACAATAAATTTGAGATTTCATCGTGATTTTATTAAACTTTACGTTTAAACCTTATGTGAGGTTTTATTAAACCTTAAACGTTGTAAAAGGTATTATTAAAAATAATTTTTGAAAGTTAATTGTGGTTATATTAAACCCTAAATTTTAATCGTAATCGTCGTTTTATTAAACATTAAATTTAGGAGATAATTGTGAATTTGTTAAACTTTAGTTGTGAATCTTAACTAAAGTTTTGTTAAACCTTAAACGTGATTTTATTAAGTCTTAAGTTTTAGAGTTAATCGTGGTTCCATTAAACCTTAAATTTAAATCTTAATCGTAGTTTCATTAAATTTTAAATTTGAGTGTTAATTGTGATTTTATTAAACCTTAAGTAAGAATCTTAATTGAAGTATTTTTAAACCCTAAACGGAGTTTTATAAGGATTGATTTTAAAAGGTTTTATTAAAAGGTAATTTTAAGAGTTAATCGTGGTTATATTAAACCTTAAATTTAAATCATATTCATGGTTTTATAAGGCATTTAATTTATTAAGCATTTATTTTATGAATCGTGAATTTGTTAAACTTAAGTGTGAGTGTTAATTGAAGTTTTGTTAAAGCCTAAATATGGTTTTATTAGGCCTTACTTTTAACAATTAATAGAGGTTTTTTTAACCTTAAATTTAGATGATAATCGTGTTTTTTTTAAACCCTTAATTTTAGACATAATCGTGAATTTATTGAATCCTGAATTTGGGAGTTAATCGTGGATTTATTAAACCCTCAATATGAGAGTTAATCGTGAATTTATTAAACCCTGAATTTGGGAGTTAATCGTGGATTTATTAAACCTTCAATTTGAGATTTAATCGTGAATTTATTAAACCCTAAAATTGAGAGGTTATAGTGAACATTTTACAACATAATTGAGTTTCTGATAAACCTTAATTTGATTACAAATCAAGGTTTAGATAAACTATTAGATGTTGAAGTCTAATTTATTGAAAATTTCCTTAGCTTAATCTGTATATTTCTATGAACTAATTGCTATATTTACCTGAAATTATGCTTTAGTTTTTATATTTATCTATTTTTTTCCTTTTAATCTCATGTTTAAGTTATTTAAAGGAAAACAGGAAATTATAAAAATGACTTAATTAAAACTAAATACTCTCATGCATCTACAGCTCGAGTATAATAAAAAACAACTACAAATGGTAAAAAAAAAACAACAAAGAAAATTACTATAGAGCACACAAATATTAACCTTCGTACATCATCATCATCTATTTTAATTAGTTTCATATAAAAACATTTCATTATATACTACTTACTCCTTCACCATATACATTTACTTTATTTTATTTTAGTTTTTTTTTTTTCCTAGAATAAATAAAATTGTAGAATAGTTTTTAAAAGGATAATACCAAAAAGGTCCTAAGATACAAAATTACAAACATTTTCTTTTTAAATATTATCAGTTTAAGTTTAATTACAATTTTAGCTATTAAAGGTATAAGGTCTTGAACTATTTTCCTTTTAGGACGTTTTTCCCTTTAACTGTTTTAAAATATATTTTAAATATCTCTATAAACTTAAAACCTAACAACTTTTCATCTCGCCCTATTTTGGCCAAGTTGGCTTTTTTTATATTTATAATAGTGATAATGAAAATGATTACTGCTGGCAATGGCTGGTTAAAAAAAAACTCTTGAATGAATATGTTTCATATCCGACTGTCCGTCTGTCTGTCCTACCATCCATCTATCCATCTATATGTTTGTATATCTTTGCATTTATCTGTTGTATGAGTTTTTGTTGCCACATCCATCACCAAAGTCCTGCCACAGAGGGTGGTCTATACTATATATGTATGTATGTATATAGAGTTTATCATTTACATTTGTTGTTTTTATTTTAATTATTTTTTTTTTATATTTGTAACTTTTAAGTGTTAAGTCTAAATGATGATGATGATGACTCCTACCAATGTGATGATATGATGTTGGTGGTGGTGTTTGTCTTGGCTAATTTGCAATTGTCATCGCAATGTGTTGTTGCTTGTTTGCCGTATAAGAGTTCTGGTAAAATGTTAATAATGATATTTTGTAAAGCTGTCATTTGCAGCATTTACATTTCTGCAATTCTGGCTAGTTTTTGTTTTTTTCTTTAAATTTTATTTATACATTTGTTGGTTTTATGTATTACTTTAATATATTTGTGGGGTTTTTCATTAAGAAAACTAATTGTAGCATAATTTTAGGGGGGATATATAACATTATTTTTATCTAAAAACTGCAAATGATTTTGATGAAAAGTAAAGTAAAAGTTAAAAGAAAAATAAATTAAATAAGATTTGAAATATTTGTAAATTCATTTGTGGTTTTTTGGTAAGAAGTAAAAAAAAAAGAAATGTAATAGAAATTAAATTTTGAAAAGCATACTTCAAGGAGGGTTTTACTTTGTTGCCTAAAAAAGGAATATGTTTGAATTCTTAAATATGTAGCAGAGTTTAAGGAGTTGGAGTATTTTTTTAATTTATTTTTAAAAAGAGTTTTAAAGAAGCAAATAATAATTTATACAAGGAAATTTAAACATAAATTTGTCAAATAAATTGATTATTTTCAATAAAGATAGAAAACTTGCGTTAGAAAAGAAACTGAGTTAGGAATATATTTGAAATAATAAAAAAATGAAGAAATAATAATAATATGTGAAGTAATTTGGTTCCTAAAGGAATGATGTTTAGAGATTTATTTTATGACAAAACTAACCCAACATCAGAAGAGAGGCGAGTAAACATCCAATCCTTAAATCAATATAGACGATTTTCAAAAGAATGTAGCTACTACTGACCATCCTTGATGCTAGACTAAACGGGATAATTTTTCTAATGCTGTAGCTCCTAAAGAGCAAAATTGTATTATCAAAAATTAATATATCAACACTGATCTTTTCACAATATTCAGACAAAAATTTAAATTTTGATGTGTTTCCGGGTGGCCTAATGACCCTTTTTAATTATACAGTTTTTTTATTTTTATTATGATTAGTTTTTATTGAATGCATTAAAATCTTAACCTAAAAATGTTTAAAGTTGTTATTGTCACTGCAACATCCAACGTAGAGCTTTTTATTAGTAGTATTTTATATCCCTAGATCTTGTGTTTCCAATCTCCTTAGACGTTTGTGACCCTCAAATGTAAGCAGATCCCTTGCAAGGGGTTTTGGGTGTTCCGCTAATTTATTTATGTAAATTATTCAGCTGTTTTTTATCTCCTTACGAATTGTAGAAATATTGAGGTCCTTGTAGATATTTGGCTTCATTGCTGATTTGGCTGCATTGCAACAGATTCGTTAAGAGCGACTTGATTGATTTGGAAGATGATAAAATCGATGCCGAAGTATTGCCTTCAATGGCTGTAACTATGGAGAACTTCCAAATCAAGTCCTTCGGCCTTGCGTGAAACTGTGGTGGAAGTGCTCAATACTACTTGGACCGATATTGGTGGTTTGGAGAATGTCAAGAAGGAATTGCAAGAATTGGATCAATATCCTGTTGAATATCCTGATAAGTTCTTAAAGTTCAGCATGCAACCCAGTCGTGGTGTTCTCTTCTATGGTCCGCCTGGTTGCGATGAAACTCTCTTGGCCAAGGCTATTGCCAACGGCTGTCAGGCCAAGTTTATTTCTGTCAAGGGGTCCGAATTATTGACCGAACTATTTCGATAAGGTACGCTCGGCTGCGCCTTGTGTGCTCTTCTTCAATAAATTAGATTCAATTGCTAAGGCTGATCATGTTATCAATTAGATTCTTACTGAAATGGGTGCCAAGTATAACGTATTTATTATTGGTGCCACCAATCATCCTGACATTATTGTTCCAGCTATCTTGCTTAGTGGACGTTTGGAACAAGTCATCTATATTCCACTTCCCGATGACAAGTCTCTTGAAGCTATTCTTAAGTCTAATTTAAGAAAGTCTGCTCTGGCCAAGGATGTTGATTTGACATAAATTGCCAAGGTAACACAAGGCTTCTCAGGTGCTAATTTTACTGAAATCTGTCAGCGTCAGGCCATTCGTGAGGCCATCGAAGCTGAGATTAGACGTGAAAAGGAGAGAGCTGAAAATCAAAATTCAGCCATGGATATGGTTGAAGACGATCCAGTACCAGAAATTACCAGAGCTCACTTTGAAGAGGCCATCAGATTTGCACGTCGTTCATTATCTGACAATGATATCAGAAAATGTGAAATGTTTGCACAAACATTACAACAATCTCGTGGTTTTGGTAGTGATCGTAAATCCCTTTTCGAGGCTGATAGTTTCTGAAGAAAAAACTTTTAAAAACATCTTCCTTTCCGATGAATTCAATCAATTTTAAGTGATTTTGTGTCAGTCTTTGTTGGTTCATCCAATTTTTTTTTTTTTTTTTTTATAAAAATATCATGTAATGCTTTCCAATATATTGAATATATGTTCAACGAATTTGTGCCTAATTTCATTAAGAGCCCTGTGTCCTTTTTTTCAAGAGTCAAGCTAGTTTATCGATGTTCCAATTATCTTTTAAGTCTTATCTTTTCGATTACGACTGCCTTTAGTCGGACTCTTCTTAAGCTATGATCACATTTGTCAAATATTTGAGCTAATTTGCGTGACCACTAGTTTAACAAAAGAATTGTTTGCCGTTGTTTGAAAATGTTTTTCAAGAGAAAATAGTTGAACAATATACGGTAAAATGGCAACTATGATTAATGTTAAATAAAAATATTTTCCCATTAAAATAGAGAAGCTAGAAAATATTTTATATAGTAATTACATCATGTTGGTCAAATATTTGACTAATCTGAAAATACCTTTAAAGAATTTTATATTGTTAGTAGCTAATTACATTATAAAATACTTAAAGATCTATAACTAAATTCTTTATTTAGTTTTTATTACAAATTATTTACTAATCAACCTCCTTTTTCTCTTATTCTCCTTTCCAGACGGGTTCAACATTAACCCCTGAAATGTTATTAACCACTGCAGAATCCTCAACATTTAGTGCCTCTGAGGTGGCCGGTCGTCTACAAGTCGATGTACGTTCTGGTCTTAAATGGACTGAGGCCAAGTATAGAGCCAAAATTATTGGTCATAATGAACTCCATGTTATTGAAGAAGAACCTACCTGGAAAAAATATGCCGAACAATTTAAAAATCCTCTTATTCTTTTACTCCTGGGTTCGGCAGCCGTTTCAATATTTATGAAACAATTTGATGATGCTGTAAGCATAACCATCGCCATTATTATTGTGGTAACAGTAGCTTTTATACAAGAATATAGATCAGAGAAAAGTTTAGAGGAACTTAAGAAATTAGTACCACCAGAATGTCATTGCCTGAGAGAGGGTAGGCTAGAGACATTTTTAGCGCGTGAATTGGTGCCTGGAGATGTAGTGCACTTGAATGTAGGTGATCGAGTGCCGGCCGATGTAAGATTATTTGATGCTATTGATTTATCCATAGATGAATCTAGTTTTACGGGAGAAACTGAGCCGTCTAGAAAATGTACGGATTTGTTATTGAATAATACAGGGAATAAGGATCATACAAATATGAAAAATATAGCCTTTATGGGCACTTTAGTACGTTGTGGTAATGGCAAGGGTATTGTTGTAAGTACCGGTGAGAGAAGTGAATTTGGTGAAGTATTCAAAATGATGCAGGCCGAGGAGGCTCCTAAAACTCCTTTACAAAAATCTATGGATATTTTAGGTGCCCAATTAAGTTTCTATTCGTTTATTATTATTGGTGTTATAATGCTATTGGGTTGGTTACAGGGCAAACCCTTAACGGAAATGTTTAATATATCCGTTTCTCTGGCAGTGGCTGCCATACCCGAAGGTTTACCCATAGTGGTAACTGTTACTTTGGCTTTGGGTGTTATGCGCATGGCTAAACGTAATGCCATTGTTAAAAAGCTACCCACAGTCGAAACTCTGGGCTGTGTTAATGTTATTTGTTCTGATAAGACGGGTACTTTAACTAAAAATGAAATGACTGTTACCGTCATTATAACCTCAGATGCCTATATGGCTGATGTTACCGGAGCCGGCTATAATGATCAGGGTGAAATACACATACGCAATTGCAACAATATAGAAATGGCTAAAGCTAATATCACAAATCTTCTGGAAATTGGTGCCGTATGCAATAATGCCTACATACAAAATGGCACTTTATTAGGACAACCCACTGAGGGTGCTCTCATAGCGGCAGCCATGAAAAATGGCATGTATGCTACCGCCGAAAATTATGTACGCATACAAGAATATCCTTTTTCTTCGGAACAAAAAATGATGGCAGTCAAATGTATACATAAATACAATAATAATAAAGAGGAAATCTTCTTTGCTAAGGGGGCTTTGGATTATCTTTTGCCTCAATGTACTAAATATCAATTTGGCACCCAAACTATGCCTTTGACTAAACAAAATGAAGCTGAATTCTTGGCGGAAGCTTATGAAATTGGCCGTAAAGGATTGAGAGTTTTGGCCTTGGCCAAGGGTAAAAATTTACAAGATTTAGTTTATTGTGGTTTGGTGGGTATAACGGATCCTCCTAGACCTTTAGTACGGGAATCTATAGAGCTGTTAATGCAGAGTGGTGTACGAGTGAAAATGGTAACGGGTGATGCACAGGAGACAGCAATGGCAATTGGTAAGTGGAAAAGAAAATCTTCTATATAAATTTTTATATTTATTGGCTAAAATTAATTTAATAAAATAATAGACATAAAAATTAAAATCAATTCTAAAAAAATAATGTTATAAAAAAATGTACCACAAATGGTAAACATATCGAATATTTACTATAAAAAGATATCGAAAATTTATAATAAAAAGTGAAATCCTTATACTGTGCGGAACTTAAGCAACAAAATTACCCAACAAAAAAATAACATCCAAATGTTCAATGACCGAATAGGCAACGTCGCGCAACCCAGTATACTGTCAAGGTGTACATTTTAAACCGACCAGTTTCAATAATAATTTTGAATAATTTTGTCCTTTTCTTAGAATTCGAATAAAATTTTTATATTTTTGAGTAAATAAGTTATTAAAAAGAACAGAAATTTCATCCTAAATGTTTAATTCTGCTTGGAAAAAATGCGAAAAATATTTTCAAACTTTGGAAGGATTGGATTAAGCGGAAGACTTTGTGGAAGATTTTTTATGCGCCTTAAAAATTAGGAAATTTTGTCTTCTTTTCAAATATGTATAAAAAATTTTACAATACGAAAATTTGTTAAAGACTTTTTCAAAAAACACTGAGAATTTTTGCATATTTTTCATTTTTAATTACGCAATAAAATTCTTGTTAGTGAATATTTTTAAATGAAATTTCACACATAAGTAGATTTTTTGATGCTTAATTCAAAGCGCTATTCACTTTTTTTAGATTTGTCTACAAAAATCCCGTAATTCCCAAAAAACTTTAAAAAAATTTGCAAAAATGGGATTTTTTACTTTTTTTGCTATATCTTTCCAACCGATAACGAAGAGCAAAAATTTCTATTGCGAATAAAATTAAAACACTTTAGACTAAATAAAAAGTATAACTTTTTTTTTGATTCCAGCTTTGCGATTTGAGAAATTAAGGCAAAAATTGGAAATTAGTTGGAAAAATAGGTAAATTTTGGGAAACCCTGGTTCTCGCAAAAGTCGATTTTTAAAAGCTTTTTTTCGTTTAGAGTATTTTGTGTTTAGTTATGTTGCAGAAAAATATAAATACTATATATGTTAATTTTTATATAACGGAAAAAGACTGTTACCACTTTTTAGGCAAAAAAAAAAAAAAAAAAAAACGGGAAAGAATCGACTTTTTTCAAAGTTCATCTTTAAATGCCTGTAACTTTTGACTCCGTACATATTTTTTTAAAATTCTTTCTTTGCACAATTTTTTTATTTGTTGTTAATGAAATAAAATAATATTGAATGTTGGACCCGCTGTAGCGAAAAAACTTCACAAAGACAGGCTAAAAAGTAAAATTTTTAATATCTGAAGCCTAATATCTCTTAAACTAAAAGAGATAATATATGCATACGACATTGTTTTTGTAGATATCTACTAGCAGAATCCTCGCATATCAGGATAGTTTTTAATAAATTTTATACCCTAGGTGTCCAACTTTGGGACCCTGTGGACACGTCTCCTGTAAGTCTATATGGTCCAAGCTCAAAACTTAAACTCACCTACACCTCTACTATCATCATGTAAAATTTCATGGAAATCGGAGCAGCCGTTCCAAAGTTCCAT
>OX596075.1:14334687-14422187 GCA_951394005.1 Protophormia terraenovae | reverse complement strand
CTTACTTACTTACTTACTTACTTACTTACTTACTTACTTACTTACTTACTTACTTACTTACTTACTTACTTACTTACTTACTTACTTACTTACTTACTTACTTACTTACTTACTTACTTACTTACTTACTTACTTACTTACTTACTTACTTACTTACTTACTTACTTACTTACTTACTTACTTACTTACTTACTTACTTACTTACTTACTTACTTACTTACTTACTTACTTACTTACTTACTTACTTACTTACTTACTTACTTACTTACTTACTTACTTACTTACTTACTTACTTACTTACTTACTTACTTACTTACTTACTTACTTACTTACTTACTTACTTACTTACTTACTTACTTACTTACTTACTTACTTACTTACTTACTTACTTACTTACTTACTTACTTACTTACTTACTTACTTACTTACTTACTTACTTACTTACTTACTTACTTACTTACTTACTTACTTACTTACTTACTTACTTACTTACTTACTTACTTACTTACTTACTTACTTACTTACTTACTTACTTACTTACTTACTTACTTACTTACTTACTTACTTACTTACTTACTTACTTACTTACTTACTTACTTACTTACTTACTTACTTACTTACTTACTTACTTACTTACTTACTTACTTACTTACTTACTTACTTACTTACTTACTTATTTATTTATTTATTTATTTATTTATTTATTTTATTTTCCTTATTAAAAGAAAACTTTTCAAACATTTTCTTTAAAAAGTAAAAAATTTTAAAAAATTTCCTATAAAATGTACATTTTTAGAAAATTTCCTGTAAGATGTAAAATTTTTCCTTTAATTATAAATTTTTAGAAAATTTTCGTTTAAAAGATTAAATTTTTGAAAAATTGTCTACAGTATACAATGGAAATGTTGATAAAATTCTTATTAATATATGAAATAATTTCCTACTCATAAACAATTTTTAAAAATTTCCTTTATCCATTATCAATTTATTGTAATCTTTTTTAACATTTTATTTTATTGTAATGCTTCATTTCATATCATCTTTATTTGATTTTCATTTTATTTTTCTTTTTTTGGTTTGCTTATCCCTTAACATAATTACAATTTTACACACAATCCCGTAGAGTTAATGGAAAAAAAAGTATTCAAAAAGGACCCCTACATTTTTCCAACTCATTGAACTTGTACATATTGTGTTATCTTGTCCGTCCTTATCAAACATGCAGTGTCCCAGGATACAAAAAAAGTTAAAATTTTAATTTTTTTTCTTTCTTTTCGTTTTTTAATTTTAGTGCAATGTTAATATTTTACCATTATGGAACATTTATTACCTTTCTTTTTTTGGTTAGCAATACAACAATTATTAAATTGTGTGGGCAGGAACGTAAATTGTATGATATTTTTGCTTTTCAAAGATAAATAAGAAACGAAGGATAGAGCTTGTAATATCAACATCATAATTTCACCCTTTCTCTTCTTAATTTTAACGGTTTAAAGATAAAAATGCAAAACATTCGAGTGCAGGGAACATCTAGCTAGACAACATTGGCTTCGCAGAAATAATTAACCACAGTCAGTTACTCATCATACAGTTTACAATAAAGGACGGACGGACAGTCAGTATATCCTGTTTGTATTTAAAAACCTTTACTTATACACACACACACACACACACTATATTGACTTGCTTGCATATCCGTATCCGGTAAATATCTTTTTTTGTTTGTACTCATCTGGCCACCATTTATATTTGCGAGTGTTGTATGCAAAAATGTAAAACGTTGCAACTAAAAAACACTTAGTTTGCCAGACAAAATGAATTATATCCTTTAACATTCAACTTTAGCCTGTAGGAGTCTGTGAAGGATGAAGGAGATACTGACTCTTTCAGAAATTCATTTGAAGTGTAAAACTCCATGTCAGTTAAATCAACCAACAACATCAGGAGCATATCAAATAGATATTTTACAATTTCACTTCCATGTTAAACAATATTTTTTTTTTTTGCAATTTTCTTGCTGAAATGATGTTTAGCTGTCCGGGCTACTAACTCTAAACTGAGTTAGTTCTCCTACATATTTTAGATTTTTTTTTTTTTTTTTTTTATTTATTTGAGTATAAATTGTATATTTAAGTTCAAGTTTCTAGGGAGTAATAAATCTTTGTGGTGGCATAGATGAAATAAACCTTTAAACATAAAAAAGAACACCCTCACAACAAACTGATGTTCATTACCAAAAGAAGATAAGAATAGTTTTAGTTTTCGTATATGTTTTTTAGGAGTTGAATTGAAGAAAGTTTTAGTAGCATTTCATTCAAAATATTTTGGCATTAAACATACATATATGGTGTCATACATGGTGGTGCAGAGTCTTCTAACATATCAAGCATGTTTAACAATCAAAAAACATGACATTTTTGCATCTTTTTAGAAATTTTTTATGTCTCCCTTTATTCATTTCATATAAATTTTTCAAAGTCAGAAACATTCAACAGAAGGGTCAAAGGACAAAAGAAGAAACTAATAAAATTTAAGGGATAAGAAAAAAATCAACAAAAATAGAAAAATTTAAATATTGAAAAATATGATATAAAAAAATTAAACGCAAAAATGCACAAAAAATATAAATCCTCTAAAAATTTCTTCATTAAAAAATTTTCTAAAAACTTCCCTCTTCAAATAAGTTTTCTAAAAATTTCCCTTTTTAAGAAAATTCTATAAAAAAATTTATGGAAAATTTGTTTAAAAATTCAGTTTTTATAGGAAATTTTTCAAAAAATACTTTTTGAAGGATATTTTCTTAAAATTTACTTTTTATATGAAATTTTCTAAAAATTTACTTTTTATAGGAAATTTTCTAAAAATTTACTTTTTATAGAAAATTTTTTAAAAATTTATTTTAATAGGAAATTTTTGAAAAATTTACTTTTTATAGACAATGTTTGAAAAATTTACATTTTATAGGAAATTTTCTAAAAAATTTAGTTTTTATAGGAAATTTTCTAAGAATCTACTTTTTATAGGAAATTTTCCAAAAATTTAGTTTCTAAAGAACATTTTTTAAGAATTGACTCTAAAGGAAACTTTAAAAATTTACTTTCTAAAGGACATTTTTTAAAAATCTTTTATCTTAGAAACCTTTTTTAAAAATTAACTTTTAAATTTTCTAAAAATTTACTTTCTATAGGAAATTTTCTAAAATTTACTTTTTATGGGAAATTTTCCAAAAGTTTAAAGGAATTTTTTGAATTTCTAAAGGATATTTTTTAAAAATTTACTTTCTAAAGGAAATATTTTAAAATATTACTTTCCAAATTAAATTTTCTAAAAATTAAGTTTCTAAAAGAAATTTTCTTAAAAATTAACTTCCTAAAGGACATTTTTTAAAATGTACTTTCCAAAGGAAATTTTCTAAAAATTTCTAAAATACATTTTTAAATGTTTACTTTCTAAAGGAAATTTGCTAAAAATTTATTTTCTTAAAGACATCTTTTAAAAATTTACTTTCAAATTAATTAGAAAGTAAAAAAAAAATAATTAATTAAATCTTAAAAACATTTATAAATAATTGAATTAATTAATTTATAAATAATTGAATTAATTAATTTATAAATAATTGAATTAATTAATTTATAAATAATTGAATTAATTAATTTATAAATAATTGAATTAATTAATTTATAAATAATTGAATTAATTAATTTATAAATAATTGAATTAATTAATTTATAAATAATTGAATTAATTAATTTATAAATAATTGAATTAATTAATTTATAAATAATTGAATTAATTAATTTATAAATAAATAAATACATAAATAAATAAATAAATAAATAAATAAATAAATAAATAAATAAATAAATAAATAAATAAATAAATAAAAAAATAAATAAATAAATAAACAAATAAATAAAAAGTAATAAATAAATAAATAATCTTTTTATAGAAAATTTTCAATGAATTTTCTTTTATATAAATCTTTTTTATAGAAAATTTTAGCTAAAATTTTGATTTTCATTAAAAATTTTCCAGATTATGTTTTTTTTACTATAATTCCTTATTTAAAGACTGTTTTTTTTTTTTCAATTTGTTTACACATTTCTTAACAAATATTCATCTATTAAAGTTTAATTTAAACTGTCAATTATGTAAATTACAGCATACTTAACAGCTGCCAATAACACTTAAAACTAATGATTATTTTCAAATGTTACAAAATGCTGATAAACCTTAAATGGATCACAGCTACTATTATTATTACTTAAGCTTAAAACAAATATGTTATAGACTCTAATATAGTAGTTAGTAATTAAGCTGCTTTTAATTATCTTTTATTTTAGTAAAACACAACTAAAATACGCTAATTAAAGCATACATTTAGGAGTGTTTGCCACAAATGCCAAAGTATACTATTTATAGTATACTTATAATTGCTAGTAGTTTTTAAATCGCATTAGCTAAAAAAGAGAAAAAAATATAAAAGCACAACTGGGTCATAGAAAAAAAAATTCTATGTTTGTGTAAATAAAATGCATATTTTAAGGATTTATTTGTTAGGGGTTTTATGCATATAATCGAAGCATACATTTTTGGTTAGTGAGTGAGGTAAAATTATGCATATGGGATTGCATAGCATTTTGTGAAACTTTTTAGTAAAGTGTTAATAAATTTTTGGAAAAAACTAAATGTTTGAGAGTATAATTTAAGGCAAAGATAATAAATTTTTAAAATATACTTTAGGGAGGGAATTAAAAACATTTTTTATATAAATAAAATTTTATGTTGTATATTAAATTGTGGTTATTTTAAAATATTTATATTTTGACAAAGTTTCTACTTAATAAAGGAAATGTGTTAAAACTTTAGTTGATAGTAAATGAAGAAATTTCAACTATTTGTTTTTATAAAGCCTTAAGCTATACTATAAACTTTGTTAAAATTAATCCAGCAACTGTTAAAAACTTTATTTTGGCAAAGACAAATTTAATTTTTATAAGAAGAAACCAAGTATACAAAAATAATGATCATCATTAGATTGTGGCCTTAAGCCTGTAAAAAACACAAATCTTTTTGGCTAACTAACAGCTTAAATTGTAAACAAAAAAAGTAAAGCATATTTTTAGGTGAAAGTTTTCAATTATTCCTTTAACTTTTCACCAAAAAACTATTAAGTTTTTAATGCAATTTATCTATTTGGTAACAGTGTTAAGACAAATGACTTTAATAAACAATTTAAATACGTTTTTTTGTTAACTTAAATTTCTTCTCCAGCTATAGTCTGTAGCAACTTAAACTAATTTGGATTTTAAACTCAACAACAGGTATAAATATATTTTCTCTTGCACTTTGCCAAAGGCAAGAAAAAAAAAATAAAAAATATCTACAATTACTTTGAATTAATTAAGCATAAAAGTGTAAAGTTTTCTATTTTAAGCTCTCTAGAATTCCTTCTCTTTCTATCTCTCTGTGCTTAATACATTTTAAAACAATTTTGACTTTTTGGCCAAAACAATGGGGTTGAAATTAAAGCCACTTTTTCTGGTCTACTTTCTGTTTATTACAGCTTAAACGAGGGGAACTCTGAGTAATTTGTTGAAAAATTGAAAGAAATAATGTTTGTTCAGTTAGTTTTAGTTTTTATGTTAGTTGTACTCGTATTATGTTGAGGTAAAAGTTGAGAAAAATTGCATGTGAAAAATATAACTCTACAAACAAATCAATAAAGTTTTTCTTACTTTTATTTTTTTTTCTGCATTTTTGTAAGAGATTAAGTGAATTTTTGTTAACACACTTAAGAAAATCAATTTTAATTTTAAATTTTTTTTTTTTTTTTGTTTATAAACTGAGGGGTAAAATGAGAACAGATTAATGAAAACATTAAATAAAAGAGAGGGGTCTCATATAAAAATTTAATACAAAATTTAATTACAAAACTTTTACATTTAAAAAACAAATTGGAAAGTAAATTTTTAAAAAATTTGCTATAAAACCTACATTTTTAGATAAAATGAGATCGAGGCTATATTTTATACCCTTCACCATCATACCGACAATAAAAATTTTCGCCTTAAAGTATGCATTCATACTTTTATATTTATAAATTTACATTAAAATGCTTAATATACACGTTTGTGTGTGTATTTATATTATTTAATTTTTTTTTAGCTTTTTGCCCATAACTCGGTTTTTTATGAACGAATTTGGTTGATTAAAAAAATCAAAAATGCTTTTTGCTCGATAACTCAGTTATTATTAAACCGATTTATTTCAGTTTTTCGGCACAAAAATGCAAAAAAATTTTCCGAACCTTCATTGCAAAAACGAAGTTCCTAATATAGACAGAAACTTTATAAACTTGAAAACCGGTTTTAAACCTGTTTTTTAAGCATATCTCCACTATTTATAAGCCGATATTGCTGAATTTAAATAGCAAAATTCTCGAAAGGATTTCCGATCGTTTGAGATATATACCATATATGTCAGTTATCGGTGGGCTTTACAAACGCCATTTCAACCGACACACGGACGGACGGACAAGTTTCTATCGTCATCATTTCTTACAAGGATGCAGAAAATATCAACTTTTTTGCTCTCCGACGAAAATTGTGGAAATTTTAAACGGAATAACAAACTTACTCTTTGCACCTGTGGTGAAGGGTATAAAAATAGTAGCAGACTGGAGAGAGTTGCTGAGTGGGTGAAATCCTCTATATGACGATCTCTATTCAAAAGAAAATTTCACATTCTAGAGCAATCCATATAAGAAATTTCAGTCTTAAATCAGTTGCATCTCCTTATAAAATGACTGATACATTTTATATTTATAACCGATAAATTGGTGAGGCTATACGGAAACCTATTCAAAAAAGAGATGGGAGATTGATTCCACATCCTTCTCGTTGTGACAGCTTTTGCAATAATCATAGGATAATATTCCCAGCTTTATGGCATGGATTAAAAAAATGCCATAAAGCTGCCATAAAGCTGCTACAATATTCCTCAAATGTGGTCCGAAGAGGTGCAATGAGAAAGATGATCACTTTTATTCTAGGCTGGGCCATATCATTCTTGTGATCTGGCACGAGAGTTCTTTATCTTATTTATGTTGTGCCATAGTATGAATTGCAGATTCTATACGCTTTTCGCAAGCGTTCAATGGTATAACGCAAAATCGATCTATATATTCGTCCTTTAAGGTAGTTTCAGGTTTTCCTAACTCATGGGCAATGTGGTTGCCCCGACTAGTCCTGTGCTCTATTATCGAATGTTGTGTCATCTCATTGAATCATGAACTAGATTTGATGTAGTATATACACCTTTTAGAGACCTTATTGTAGCTTGACTGTCAGTATATATCACGATATCCCTTCCGTATATCCTATAATACTTCAACCAGTTATCCACTCTCTTGATGGCCGCGACTTCGGCCTGTAAAATACTGCATTCATTCGGACTCTTAAACGATAAACGAATGCCAAATTCTGCCATGTAGACACCTCCTTTAATATTTTTGGAGCCGTCCGTTTAGATGCATAAATTACCATTGTATGATAAATTAGTAGAATCTTCTTGAATGGAAACAGCATATAGCCTCGAAAGGAGAGGTTTTGGGAGTGCAGTAGTCCATGATAATAGCGAAAACACTTGTCGTTCCATTTGGTTAATTAGGACCTACATTCCACCATACTTCGTAAATCCAATTCACATTATTGGGATTTAAGCCCATTTACGTCATGGCCTTTGATGTCCTTACCTGTGTGTTGAGCTTCCAGGACAATTTATTATACAGGATTATATCCAGGTATTTGGCACTGTTAGATAGAGCCAGTTCGGAACCGTTTAATCGTAACCTAAAGGGTGGGATTTTGTACATTCAAGAGAAGAGCGCTAGTTCCGTTTTGGAAGGGTTTACACTCAAACCACTGTCGATATTCCAATCGTTGAGTGATTAAAGCGTAATACTCCTCCCAGTGTTGTGCTCCTTTTTGCAAGACGCTGGATAGTGGCCTTGCCGATTTTGGATTTGGAGTCTAGCCCCAATTATATTATTATCCAAGAAGACTGCCAAAGTGTAATTTCCGTGCTCGAAGGATTTCTCTATGTGACCCACGATCAAGTGGAGGGCAGTCTCAACAGACTTTCCCTTAATGTAGGCCCTTTAAAAGGTAAAATTCTAGAAAATTTCCCGTAAAAGGTATATTTTTAGAAAAATTCCTGTAAAAGGAAAATTTTTAAAAAAAATTAAAAAAAAGGAAATTTTTAGATAATTTCCCTTAAAAGGTATATTTTTAAAAAAATTCCCTCAAAAAGTAAATTTTTAGAAAATTTCCTATAAAAAGTAAATTTTTAAAAAATTTCCTTTTGGAAGTAAATTTTTAGAAAATTTCCCTTTTTTTATTTTATTTTATTATTATTATTTTTTTTTTTTTGGAAAGTAAATTTTTAAAAAATTTCCTTTAAAGAGTAAATTTTTAAAAAATTTCCTTTAAAGAGTAAATTTTTAAAAAATTTCCTTTAAAAAGTAAATTTTGGAAAATTTCTTCTAAAGAGTAAAATTTAGAAAATTTCCTATAAAAAGTAAATTTTTAGAAAATTTCCTATAAAAATTTGCAGAAAATTTCCTTTAAAAAGTAAATTTTTAAAAAAATTTCCTTTAGGAAGTAAATTTTTAAAAAATTTCCCTCCGAAAGTAAATTTTTAGAAAATGTTTCTCAGAAAGTAAATTTTTAGAAAATTTCCTTTAAAAAGTTTTTTTTTTTTTTTAATTTTTAAATTTTATAATCTTTACCAGGCTTTTTAATCTTTACCATTTTATTTAATATTTGTTTTTAAATATCCTTATTACTTGTGGCTTCAATAAAATACTAAAAATTAGTGGTTATCACTGTCTGGTAAACTAATTACAAAATCTTAAATGTTTTTATTTAATAAATTGATTTAAATAAATTGAAAATATATTTTTTCCAATGCAATATTTTATAAACAAATATAATTTTAATTTAAAATGTATAAAATAAACAAAAATTCTATTTAAATTTCTCTTAACCTCAAAAACCTCATAAATTAATTATTTTTTCATTACCAGCATAAAATAGTAAAAAAAAAGAACAAAGGCGTTCTAAGAAAAATATATAAAAAGGGGGAACAATTGGTTTTAGGTTATAAAACCAATTGAGATCTATTGGCTACATATTTGTCCCCAAAAAATCTATAAGGTAATAAGTTTAAAGCTTTTGGTCTTAGATTAAAGTATTCACAATTTTACTAACTACGCCTTTGAAGCTTTAAAAAATATTCTTGGCAT
This sequence comes from Protophormia terraenovae, assembly GCA_951394005.1. Taxonomy (NCBI): domain Eukaryota; kingdom Metazoa; phylum Arthropoda; class Insecta; order Diptera; family Calliphoridae; genus Protophormia; species Protophormia terraenovae. Next base: position 14,412,880 of record OX596075.1, on the reverse strand, counting down.
TTGATTGTGTTTATTTGTTTGTTTGTTTCTGTATTGGCAGTCTGACTGTAGGTTGGCTACTGACATGTTGCATCAACAATATAATATAATTGAATTGTACATTTTTTCTGTGTTTCTTATTTGCTCTACAAAATCCACAAAATGGCAAAATAATAGATATTCGTGGATTTACTGTGCTACTACGATTACTACTACAGTAGTAGTACAGTAAATAATTGACCTTTCTGACAACTGTGTGAGGGCTGTATTATTTCATCACTTCGTCAACAACAATAGCAATGATAATGACGCGGCTGGATGAATACATAGATTGATGTGATGTTAGCCGCAATGCTGCTGACTTCAGAATTTATTTTTGAAATTTAAACAAAGAAAAAAAAATGTCTGACTATAAATTCTGATAATTACTAATGTTGCAATTGTTGACTGCTATGTCGAACAAAAATTTATGTTTAAAAAAATATGTACAATAATAAATATTTGTTGGAAAAGTTTTTAATTCAAGGTTGATTTGTATTGATTTCTTTTTTATTGAAAAAAATGTTTGCAAACATATTTGTATGATGATATAAAATAATTATACAAAGGTGGGAAATAACTGATATTGTAGTGAATTTGGGACAAATAAATGCTAAAACTAAAATATGATTTAATTTCTAGTTTAATTATTTTTTAGTTCTACTTTAGTTTTATTTCAATTCTAGTTTTTAGTTCAGTTATAATTTAGTTCAAGTTCAATTTTAATTCAGTTCAGTTCAATTTTAATTCAGTTCTAGTACAGTTCTAGTTTAGTTCTAGTTCAATTCTATTTTAGTTCTAGTTCAGATCTAGTTAGTTTTAGTTCAGTTCTAGTTTAGTTCTAGTCCCGTTCTAGTTTAGTTTTAGTTCAATTGTAGTTCAGTTCTAGTTCAGTTTTTGTTAAGTTCTAGTTTAGTTCTAGTCCAGTTCTAGTTCAGATCTATTTTAGTTGTAATAAATAATAATTCAGTTCTATTTCAATTCTAGTTCAGTTCTCTTTAAATTGTAGTTCAGTTCTAGTTTAGTTCTAAGTCAATTCAAATTCAGTTCTAGTTCAGTTCTAGTTTACTTCTAGTTTGGTTTTAGTTCAGTTCTAGTTAGTTCTAATTCCGTGCTAATTCAGTTCTTTGATAAATAAAAAAGAATTAAAATTTTTAGAATTTGTTTATTAAATTTTAAATTAAAAAAAAAATAATAATAATTCATAACTAAAAGATTAAATTTTGTTATACTTAATCATAATCTCCACTGTATGTTCAATTCCCTGATTGTCATCCTAGAATTATTTACTTTCGAAACAACATTCTCTCCTTTCCTTACACCCTCAACCCAAACACTCTCTCTCGCTTCCATCTTTGCCAACTTGTAAGTACATAATTTATAGTTATGCATATTAAATCCTTAGAATTTCCTAACAAATGCATTTTGTTATTTAAACAATCTATAAGAATATATATTTAGAAATCACGAACAACAGTATATTCTTACTACATACATACAAACTTCTTCTTTCTCGAAAGATGCTGCAAATGAAGATGACGCTGATGTTGATGATACCGTTGTATATAGCATTTTAATAACACCTGCTTTCTTAGAAGACAAGGTAAATGTCATGGCAATGTTATCGTAGATATTCACTTACATCTCTATACACTTGTGTATGAATATCAGCACGTAACTACTAACATCCTTTGGATACAAACAAACAATACATTCACCTTGAGTTTTGTCAAGCTTAGAATTACTACAACTAGTACGAATATTAGTAGTTGTTGTAGTAAATCGCCAGGAATTATTGTAGCGTTCAAGCACACATTAAAAGACAAAACATTACAGGAATAGACAACAAATCCAAGTATGCATAGATCCTGTAGTTTTGCAATTTTCATTGTTTGTGTCTTTCAAAACAATGACATTTGAAACTACTACATACATACTTGCTACTATGAAATGAATTTTTTCCATTTTGTTTGAACGTTTCGAGTGGCAATGTGAAAGTGGATGTTAAGGCAAATAATTTTTGAGATGACGAGGGAAGAATTTTTTAAATTGAAAAACTAATCCCCCTTAAGTTCTAGTTAAGTTCTAATTCATTTCTTGTTCAGTTCTAGTTCAATTCTCGTTCAGATCTGGTTCAGTTCTAGTTCAGTTCCAGTTCAGCTCCAGTTCAGCTCTAGTTCAGTTTTAATTCAGTTCTAGTTCAGTTCCAGTTCAGTTCCAGTTCAGTTCTAGTTCAGTTCTAGTTCAGTTCTAGTTCAGTTCTAGTTCATTTCTAGTTCAGTTCTAGTTCAGTTCCAGTTCCAGTTCCAGTTCAGTTCTAGTTCAGTTCCTTTTCAGTTCTAGTTCAATTTTAATTCAGTTCCAGTTCAGTACTAGTTCATTTCTAGTTCAGTTCTAGTTCAGTTCTAGTTCATTTCCAGTTCAGTTCTAGTTCATTTATAATTCAGTTCTAATTCAGTTCCAGTTCAGTTCTATTTCATTTCTAGTTCAGTTCTAGTTCATTTCTAGTTCAGTTCCAGTTCAGTTTTAATTCAGTTCTAGTTCAGTTCTAGTTCAGTTCCTTTTCAGTTCTAGTTCAATTTTATTTCAGTTCTAGTTCAGATCTGGTTCAGTTCTAGTTCAGTTCTAGTTCAGTTCTAGTTTAGTTCTAGTTCAGTTCTAGTTTAGTTTTAATTTAGTTCTAATACTGTTCTAGTTCAGTTCTAGTTCAGTTTAGTTCTAGTTTAGTTCTAGTTCAGTTCTAGTTTAGTTCTAGTTCAGTTCGAGTTCAGTTCTAGTTCAGTTCTAGTTCGGTTCCAGTTATTTTCTACTTCAGTTCTAGTTTACTTCCAGTTCACTTCTATTTCATTTATAATTCAATTCCAATTCAGTTCCAGTTCGTCATCTAGTTCACTTCCATTTCAGGTCTAGTTTAGCTCTAGTTCAGTTTTAGTTCATTTCTAATTCAATTCTAATTCAGTTCTAGTTGGATTCTAGTTCACATCTAGTTCAGTTCTAATTTACATCTAGTTCAGTTCTAGTTCTGTTGTAGTTTTACAGTTTAGTTCTAGTTTAAATCTATTTCAGTTCTTACTAAGTTATACTTCAGCTCTGGTTCGGTTCTAGTTAATTTCTACTTCAGTTCTGCATAAATTCTGGTTCAGTTCTAGTTCGTTTTCTATTTAGTTTAGTTGCATATCTAGTTTAGTTCTACTCCTGAAACTTTTGTTTAGAAAATTTAACTCCTTTAAATAATTTTACCCTCTTCCTTCTTTTTTTTATAGATTTATTCTTAAGATGTTCATCTACATATTCCTCCTTTATCTTTTGTTATCCTTTTTCACTCTCTCTGTATTATGATTTCTACTGCTATTGTTAAAAGACTTTATATAAGACATTTTGCTATTTATGCGTTTTAAGTATAGAAGACTTAAAAAACTTGTGAAAGAATATATATTTTCCTGTTAGACAATTTTACGATATTTCTTTAATGTTTGTTCATAAACTGCGAAAAAGCCATTGAACGTTGAGTGCTAAAAAATCTAAAAATAAACAAATATTTATTCAAAACTTATTGAATTATGAAGATTAAAAGCATACAATAAAGCATAAGTTTAAGGGGGAATATCGAGAAAAAACTAAAACATACTTTTAAGGGAGCAACTGCAGAAATAAATACAAACTTAAAAAGCAACATTGAGAATGATACAAAGAATTATAATAATAAAATATTCAAATAATTTAAGTAATAAAGTACATATTTTTTAACTCAAAAACAAAAGTTTAATTCCGAAATAAAAATAATAAAATAAAACTAAATATTATTGACTTTTTGTAAATAATTTTATTTGTCTAACTAATAAATATTTAAATCATATAAATAAAAAACCTTTCAACCATTAAATAATTATGAAAAAAAAAGTATAAAAAATAAAAATATTCATTGCACATTTTGTATTTATTTGGTAAATTGCATTAAATTTGTATACTATACATTTAGGCTTCAATGAATAATTTAAATCAAAGTTTCTAACTGGGGTAACTTATAAATTTCATATGCGTATGATTAAATTAAATATTTTTTTTATATACATTTAGGTCACCACAAATACATATATTTGAAGCAAAAATATAATAAAAGTTTTAACCAGACCACAATAAATGCACAGTATGCGACAAAAAGACTTAAATAAATAATACTAAAATACAAATTGAAATTATTAAATAAAACTTTAAAAAGAATTTTAGAAATTAAACTAAATTTAAAAAACATACTAAAATAAAGCACCATTATATAGAAAACATTTGCATTTATATTTTTATGTTTTAAAACCATTACCAATTTTTTGCTTACAATAAAAAACATAGCATACATTTAGGCTAACATAAATTTAAAGCATACCCTCTAGGTTTACCAATAAATTTACAATTGTAGGTCATATTTTTTAACAAATTCATATTAAAATAAAAATCTGCCTAACAGCATTTAAATTTAAAATATAAAAACCTTAGGGAGGCCTGCAAAAATACACAAGTGAGATTTTAATTCTGTATAATTTTCAAAGGATTTTATTTAAATTAAAATTTATTTAAATGCAAGTATTAGTATAATATTAGTTTATCTGTTATAAAAACTATTTCATTATTTTATTAAAAGTTTTTAATTTATTATTAAAAGCAAAACTGGCTACAAAAACAATTATTTTAAACAAAATTTTAAACTTTTAGCCAACAATATTTGCTAAAAAAATGCCAGCTAGTCATTGTATGTGATAGTTTGTCATGAGAAATGTAATGAAAAAGTCCCTGAAAGTTTTTATTTTTTTATTTTTTATTTTTTTCTTTTCATGTATTTATGACTTCTAACATTTGTTTTTAATTAAAATTTATGTACTTTACTTTTGCATATATAAAGGTATACAACTACACCAGTTATCTCTAACAGTCATTAGTAAACACTTTAAAATAAGTACATGAACTCGTGTCTTGATATGGATCTAAGAAACAAAAATATATTATGTAAAAATTGTTATTTCTTAGAATTTATTTCTTGATATAATAAATGTTTTACATGAATTTTTTAGTGAAGAAATTTTTAAATTAATTTGAAAGTATTTTTTTTTTTTTTTAATATTTTGTTTTTGTAAGAATTTTTTTAAAATGTTTGCTTTTATGGGAAATTTTTCATAGAATTTATTTTGGGGAATAATTTCAATTTTATTTTATAGAAAACTCTTCAAGAACTTAATTTTACTTAATTTATTTAACGATGTCCATCTGTCTGGCTGTCTGTCCATGTAAACCTTTTGAACAAAGTACAGGTCGCAATTTTGAAGATATCTTGATAAAATTTGGCACTAATAGTTATTTTCACACAAGGACTTTTGAAATTTCATTATTTCACCTAACTCCCATACAAATGATTCCTAGCTCCCATGGGAACAGATATAATATTGGTGTTCTGTCGGTATTAAAACCAAAAACTTTTTAAATATTTTAGTTACCAATTTCTTACATCTTTAACGTTCGAAGGTTCAAAAACTACAAAATTATTTTTATTATTATATTTTAGTTGCTAATAGCGCTTGTGGATTCTCAACACAGAACCAATTATCTTTAATTTCATGTTTGAAAGTTAATTACACTGGTCAACAAAAAAATCCTCCCCCACAGGACTTGATGTATTTTGATGTGCTAAACACAAATCATAACTCAAGAACGGTGTGTACGATTGATCGAAGTGATACACCAAAAGATGAGGACTATAAATATCTTCAAATTATTCAAACTTAATGTTTTTATGTGCTCAATAATTTCGGTGTTATTTTGAAATAAGTGTCCGAAAAAATCATTTTCATGTAAAATTTTAGATTTTTTTGTTACTTAAATTTCTTTTAATAAATGAAGACATCTAAAATGTTACAGTTTATCATCTTTATCTTAAAGCTGGTAATTCTGCGAATAAAATAAGGCATGTATCTCCAAAATTGACGCAGAAATCGAAATTTTATTCACAGTTAAGTAAAAATACCCATGTTACATACAATTGAGTAGAAATAGTACAGTGGTGGCCAAACATTTTTTTTTATTTTATTCACAGTTAAGTAAAAATACCCATGTTACATACAATTGAGTAGAAATAGTACAGTGGTGGCCAAACATTTTTTTTATTTTATTCACAGTTAAGTAAAAATACCCATGTTACATACAATTGAGTAGAAATAGTACAGTGGTGGCCAAACATTTTTTTTTTATTTTATTCACAGTTAAGTAAAAATACCCACGTTACATACAATTGAGTAGAAATAGGTGGCCAAAAATTTTTTTTTTTTTTTTTTTTTCTTGAAACAAAAATAAGTGGACTAAGTGGATTCTGGCGAGTTTAACAAGAATCTGCATTCACTTTTTTTCTATCGGGTACTGATTTTCTTTTATTTGCATGACTAATATCATAACCTTATTCAGCGGGCACACTATAAAATTCGAGAATGGTTTGTCAAACTTAGGCTATAACTCAAGAACCCTTACTACGATTTTTATAAGTGATACATCAAAAGATGCATAAAATAATTGTCTTCAAGTTATGTCAACAATATTTTTCATTCGCTCAAGAATTTCAGAGTTATGGATCGAAATTTTCACCACTTTTCAAAAAAAAATAAATTTTAAAATTTTCGGTAATAATTACCGAATAACTACTGAAATATTAACTAAAAAAGAAATTTTATAAATTCAGCTCAAAGACAATTTAGATCGCTATATATTAAAGTTCAATTTATTTTAATTGGACAAACTGTTCTCGAGATATACAAGTGTCACTGCCTAAAGGCGAGGTCATAGTAGTCATGCCATAAAAAAAATCAATGCGTGATAGAAAAAAAGTAAAAGCTAAATCTTATTTAGCACGTTGAATTCCATCTAATCAGCTATTTTTTTTATTTAAAACGAAATTTTTCTTTTTTTGTTTTTGCCCACTAGTGTATTTCCACTTAACTGTAGGTATGCATGGGTGTCCTAACTTAACTGTAAATCCAATCAAGATTTGTGCATCAGTTTTTATGATACGTGGCTTTATTTACTCGTGATTTTGCCGGCTTTGAGATAGAGGTGATAAATTCAAATATTTTTGATGTTTTCACTTAAAAAAAAAGTTTTAGTAAAAAAAAAAAGAAATCTTGAATTTAGCATGAACTAATTTTTTTCTGACACTTTTTTCGAAATATCTTCTAAACCATTGAGCGCATAAAAATTTGATAGAAAAGCGATTTAAAGCTAATTTTATTCCACATATCTTGGTATATCATTTATATAAATCATGCATACCGTTTTCAAGTAATAGTGAAATATACTCGAGTAATCGGCATATTTAGGGCACAATATTAGACACGCCCATAAAAAAAAAATCCCGACCTGATGGAAAAAAACTGAAATCAGATTCGAGTTTAGCATGCGGAATTCCATCTAGTCTACATATTTTTTTTTTTAAAGGAGCTTGAAAATTTTTTTTTTTTTTTTGTCGACCAGTGTTATTATTATAAAAAATTCAAAGAGTAATATTATAATAACGAAAAGTAGCATAAAGTATCCTCTCATTCACTTAGGATCATATGTTTTTAATTTCATAATTTTAAGTTAAATATTATAGAAAATTCAAAAAGTACCATTAAAAGTACAAAAAAGTACCAAAAAGTTCCATCTACATATATCATATATTATTAATTTTATGATTAAATATTCAATATTATACAAAAATTCTAAAAGTACTATTAAAATATTTTAAAATTTAAATAGAAAAACGAAAAAGTACTACAAAGTTCACCGTCTTGAATTCATACTTACATAGTACCATCTTAAATTTTATGTTTCTAAGTTAAATAATGTAGAAAATTATAAAAGTACTATTGTAAGAACGAAAAAGTACCACAAAGTCCACTATTGTGAATTCCCACTCACTTACGATTACATGTACTTAAGTTAGGGATGCCAATGACTAAGAATATAGTTGTGTTTGTGAGAGTGGAAAATATGCACTCAAAGAAAATTTTATTTACATAGAAAAAATTATTACCATATATTTTTCAATTAAAACAGTTGTTTAATTTTGCATCAAAATTTAATAACTAAAATAAAAATAAAATTTAAGTAAGATTTTTTTCTCATTTAAATTTTTAATTCATTCAATCATCCACTTAATTAATTATACCCTACACCACCATAGGTGGTTGGGGTATTATTTTTTAATTGCAAATTTTTTTCTGTTTTTTTTAATTTTTTACAGTTTTTAGTAATTGATATAATCATTTTGGGGAGAGGCGCAAATTTAAAAAAGCTGTTAATTGAATGAATTTTTTATTCATATTTAATGATTGATTTTATTTTTTGATTTTTTCTGTGTAGTAAACGAAATACATTAGTTATACATCGTGCTTTATTATTATATAATAATTATTTTTTTAATGTACTTTCCCTTTCTTTATACATAAATCTATTAATATTGCCAAAAAAGATATTATTATCATCCCTACAATTTTATCTTGCAACATTAATATCAAACAAGCGCAAATATTCGGCCCGGCCGAATCTAAATACCCACCATCAACTTTTTCAAATTTTGCGTTATAATGAAGGGGGTGGTAAAGTGGGAAGTAAAGTGGGCGGACCACGCCCATTTTTTGTTTCCGAGTTTACATTGGTCTTTGAACTATTTGAAAACAATTTTGTTGATTTTCACCTTATATGGGAGGTGGGCGGTAAAGTGGGCGGACCACGCCCATTTTTGATTTTCGAATTTACATCGATCCCCAAACTATACATACAAAATTTCGCTGTCGTACATGCTTTTGTTGCAGAAATATCGGCAGAAAAGTGTAAAATGGACACCCTGTGTTTCTAGTTTTAAGCTCATAACTTTTTTGTTTATTAACCGATTTTGCTCATTTTCAATCCCAAACAAACCTTATATAAGACAAACATTTGTGCCAAATTTCGTCCCCCTACGTTGCTCCGTTCGAGCCCTATCCTGCTTTCAACAGACGGACAGACGGACGGACATAGCTAGATCGACTCAGAATCTAACCAGGACCCAGAATATATATACTTTGTGGGGTCTTAGATGATTCCTTCGACATGTTACACACGGAATGACAAAATCAATATACCCCCCATCTTTTTGATGGTGGGTATAAAAAATTTGTTACCAAACAATTAATACCATCATTTTTCTTTGCATTTTGTACTCTTTACACTCTCAGCAACGATTAAATAAAGAGCGTAAGAATACGTATGATCTCAGCCAGCACAATTGTGCTATGAAATTGGCATCCTTACCTTAAGTTCATATTTTTAGGTTCAATATAATAAAAAAAAATCCATTATTTAATTTGGATAAAATTTAATTTCCCGATTTTATACCCTTTTTGGTACTTTTTATTCCCCCTGAATGTAATCAAGATAGTATTCCAATGAATTTCTAAATTGTAAGGAAAGGTAAAAAAGGAAACAATATTTTGTGAAAAAGTACCAAAATCAGGTACGATTTTTACCTTTCGAATTTCCATAAAGTACCAAACTTGCATTCTCCAATTTTTGATATGGTACTAATTTGATGCACATTTTATTTCTATGCTTACTGGATTAAATAATAGATTGGGTGCCAAAAAAAAAAGTACCAAAATACTGTTTTTACCTATATTGTCCCTAAAAGAGCCAAATTTCAATTAAGTACCACCTATCCGATTATTATTATTTTTTTAATGAATAAACAATACATTTTAAACTTTAATTGTATCTTTGTTAATTTAAGAAATATATGGTTACAGAATTTACCCGTTTTTGCTCTTTTTTTACCCCAAAAAAATCGAATTTCCAAAATAGGAGATAGAACACCAATAAGATGGGTTAGGATAGGATAACAACCTACCGCCCATATTTCATCTTTCTAGTTTTAACCGTTTGGGCTGTGCGATGATGAATCAGTAAGTAAATCAGTCAGTCAATCACTCAGTAACGTTATTCTTTTATATATAAAAATATTTATTTAAATTTTTTTTTAATTTCCTGTTTTTAGGAATTTTTTCTTTCATGAAATTAAGTAAATGTAGTCCTATGTGGTTAATAATTCAAGGAATTTGTGGTACTTAAAGATACGTGGTCCTGGTAAGAATTCAAGCGGATGGACCTTATAGTACTTTTATTGTTTTGCTAATGGTACTGTTTGAATTTTCTGTAATATTTAACCTAGAAACATAGTACTTTTTGAATTTCAATAAATTGAAAAATATAAAAACAAAATTAAATGGAAATAAAATAAGTTTATATAATTATTTTTAGAAATTAAAATTTAAAGATTTCTTAGTGAATTAGTTGTTTCAATATTAAGTTCTACCAAGTCGGGTAAATATCGTTTTCTTGCTAACTATCAACGTTAGCTCTCAACGGCAGCAACAAAACACAGCTAATATTTAACCTATAAACATGAAATTAAAGATATGTGGCCCTAAGTGAATGAAAATCCATAAAAAGGGACTTTGTGGTACTTCTTCGTCTAATACTACTTCTTGAATTTTTTGTAATATACATCCTAGAAACATAAAATTGAAGATGTAAGGTCCTAAGTGAATGAGAATCCTTAAAAGGGATTTTTTGGTACTTTTTCGTTATTATAATATTACTCTTTGAAATTTTTGTAATAATTAACATAGAAACATGAAATTAGAGATATGCGGTTATTTATGGATGAGAATTCCCAAGCCCTATTAGAGCCCAAACACAACCAAACGGATTTCAACGTTGTTTTCCGCTCTAAGAGAGAAATGCAAATTAAATGAAGACGGAATCCAGCAGCGGATTTCATATATATTTTGTTTTTGTTTCTTTATATTTTTTGTGTTTGGCAACAACAAAACTATATATATAAATAAATATTTATCTTTCTCTCTTAAATTCCATACATAAAAAATAAAAGGCAAATCTATCTATTTCTTTCTTTCTTATATAAATTTAATGTAAACTTATGTGATTCATTTTGCAACAACAGCAACACTTACAGAGAGGGAGAGTGAGAAAATGAGAGCTTTTGAGAACCCGTTGTGAAATTAAAATAGATTTTAATTTTGGAATTCAGTAACTAAAGAACCGTTAAAGGTATCTCAATAAAATTTCACATGGTCATACCTGAGGTGTTTCCGAGTTGATTTGGAGGAGTACAGGCTCCTAGCCGGGGGGAAGTGGGTGGACCTCCAAAGTTGCCCATCTCGGGTATGTCATTTTTTTTTAAAAAATCGCCAAAAATTCATTTATGATATGACAGAAAAGAAATTTTACATATAGATAATCCTTGTAAATCTCTATAAAGAATACGCTTACATGTGTAAGTTATCTCCTTTAGTTTAAGAGATTTTTGGGTCGAAATAAATTTTTACCTCATTTTTAGCCTCGTATTTTTTTAGTTTTTTTAAATTAACGGGCTTAATATTGCCCCTAAAATTTTTCTAAATTATTTTCCAGATTCTCCACAAAATTCTAAATTATATTCCTGCAAGAATCATATAATTATAAGAAACCGTTAAAAAGTTATATTAATCTAAAGTTGGAACTTTAAAAAAATTTTACATTTTTTGTTTTTTCCAAAAAGGTGGCAATATTTATTCAGTGATAAAATTAGTTTTTTATTCTGGGCTTTATAATTTTTTTAATGTTTTCAAAAGAAATCTTAATGTAAATGCGTGTAAAGTAAATCCGGAGGAGTTTGGGGCAAAGGTCTGCTCACGAGCCCTATCCAAATTTTGTAAATTTTATAATTTATTGTTTTCTTTTTTTGTTATGTTCTCAAATCGCAAAACTGGGATCGACTTAAAACTATTTTAATTTTTTAGCCCTCTATGTAAGGTATACACCCAAAAAGTATTTTCTGACGGAGGCCTCATATAACGACAGGGTGACCATTTCAATGAACAAAGTCCATTTTTGAAGGAAGCTTTCCCCGAACTGAAATTTTGGGTATTTAGGAGTAAGAAAATGGGAATCTATTTATCTTCTTCTTTTAAGGACAAAATTTTTTATATTGTAGTAAAATTTCACAATGATAGCTTAATTAATATAGATTTTATTTAAGTTCAAATATTAAATTTTTTTGCGAAAAATAACACCAAATACAACAATTTTTCGTTTTTTGATAAATTTAATGAAACAATTTAGCTTGAATACTTTATTATTTATATATTATTATTTTTCAAGTAATAACCTTTACAATGACACTAAATACTTGCATAAATACTTTACACAATCGTTTAAAAAGTAACTAAAACTTGACCCCCCTTCAGCGAAATGTGCACATTTTCCTTAATTTCTATAGTAAATGTGTGCTGCAGCATTCTATATACATAAGTGCACAGCTGTTTCAACATGTTTGTTTTTTAATAATTTTCTTTAACTTTTGAATGGATAAATATATTTCAATGAAATTTCACATAGTTATTACTGAGGTATTTTCCACACTTTTTTGGAGGAGAACAAGTTTTTAGCTGCTCTGTGAGCAGGGGGGAGGACCTCCAAAATTGGTAACCTCGAATATTATATAAGAAATAATTAAAGGAGTTGAACAGTTTCGGAGGTTCTCTTTCTGTCCACAGACCATACAGATACTTGTGCTCCTACAAAACAATTGGAAAACACCTCAGAAATAATTGTGTGAAATTTTATTGAAATATATTTAACGGTTTAAAAGTAACACAAAATTATTTATAAAAACACGTTGAAATATACATATATAAGTGCACATTACTTTCAGTGTGTTTTACTAAAAGTTATCGATTAAAAGAAATTCTAAAAATGTTCCTTTTAAATTTGTTTTTCTAAAAAAAAATTCTTTTAAGATAGCATATTTTGCAAATATGTTCCTTTTTTAAAAAATTTCATTTTACAGCAGTTTGTGGGAAAAATATATGATAAAATTTCAAAACTTTATTCCCAGTTTACACTAACTTCTTTGCCTTTGTCTTTTCTCTTCTTTTAATCCTAAAACAAAAGCATTGTGATTCTCCTCATCTTTTATTGTTTAATGACATATTTTTCTACACAATTAAATCATGAAATGTCTTTTAAAAAAATTTTCATTTCATTACAGCTTTTCTTAAAAAAAAAACACGAAATTTCAAAAAAAAAAAACTGCGACTTAATCAACATCTGCATTCATCTTTGTATGAATAATATCTACATAAAGAAAAAAAAAAAAAAAAAAGAACTCCTTTGCAAAAACTGGAGCCTTTTGTTAAAAAAAAAAATCTTTGAAATAATTTTTTGTGTGGACTCTTTATTCTTTATATTTAATAAATACGTTTCAAATTATAGCAGAAAAACCATTTAAATAGTTTTGCTCTTGTTGTATTGTTTAACCCCCACCTTCTCTATATGAAGTAGTTTTGACAACAACCATAATGCAAAACGTACAAAAATTCAATGCAACAAAAGGACAATTGTTAATTCAACAACAATAGTACTCATTCGTCTTTACAAAAAACTGAAAAAAATTAATATAAACCAAACACAAACATACAAAACCAAACACACTACAATTACATACAAACTAAAAGAAGAGTAACTAGCGAGTACTTTCTCAAGTAACGGGTATTTTTTTTTATTTTGCTGTTTATATCATATTTTTCTTTTCATATTCATATCATATCAGAGATGGAAAAGTTAATTGTATAATTAATGGCATATTTACAACATTACATACATGTAAAGATTATTTAGAAATTTTTAGAGTATAACCATAGTAAAATAATAAAGTACTCGCACATCTACAAAAACAAAAATTGCTTGTATTTTGTTAGTGTAAAACTACTGCCCACAATGTCAGAATGCTTTGAACGGAAAAATGAGAGAACGAAAGAGAGCAAGAGAAAAAAACTTAAAAAATATTTTACATGTGAATACAAAAACAATTTGACAGTACCGCGAGGTTTGCCAATGAAAAAATTGTAAAACAGCTGGTCTTACGAGTATACTTTATTATTATACTATGAGTATAACTTGAGTTAGTTACAAATAATCTCTTAACATTTGAGTCACCCATTCTCCATCCCTGCTTTATTCAATGTAATGTTTGCATGTTTGCTATATTAAGCTTATTCTTGCTCCTTTTCATGTTTTGTTATTTTCTTCTCCATCTCCTTTTTATAGTAAATATAAAAACAATAATAAAGTTTTCATAATAAGGAAAAAATGTAAAAAAGAGCACTCATTTTTTTTCTTACTCTTAAAAGAGGGTAGATAGAAACAAGGTTTTTATGTGAAATAAAACCTTCGTTTGTGTTTTTATTAAACTTTTGTTAATATAAAAACGAAAAAAAATAAAGATTTGTTTCATTGGAAGGATATTTTTTTTTTTTTTATCGTTGTTGTAGTAATGCATTTTATGCAAGATACAAACTTTTTTTTATTTTTTCCTGCAACTCATTGTTTTTGTTGACTGCTGCTGCCTGGTGATGATGGTAACTAGTTGTAGTGTTACAACTACTGTTAGGAGTAAATTTCAGTTGCTGTCATAAGTATCTAAAAATTATGTTTGTTATTAACAATAATATAAGCAGCAACAACAACAACTTACGCTATTGAACAAAAAGTACCAATGATGAGTACACTACTGTGTTATAAAAAGGGGGAACTAAAAAAGAATAAAAGGAATAAAAGTACAAAAACCATCAGTTCTGAAAAATGACAAAAAAAAATGTTAATGGAAATTCAAAACATCTTTTTAAAAAATTTACTTTCTAAAATGGATTTTTTTTTTTAAATTACATTTGATAGGAAGTTTTCTAAAAAAAAATTTTTTTTATATTAAAATTTCGAACTTATTATCAAACCTCTTATTTGTCATCTATTGACTTAAAGTAAAATTATTTGTTTTAAGTGTAAAACTGCTGGTACATTTTTCTGTTTTATATCTTCATATTAGTGCAGTGTTATCGTCTTCAACTTTTTTATGTTGTAATAGCGAAAAGTTGTAATGTGTTAGAAAATGAGCTGAATTGTGTGTTTTTAACAGTTTCTCATTTTTCTTCCTGGTGTGATTTTGCTGCTGCACTCTTTTCTTCGTTACACTTTTTCCTTTAATAGTTTTTTCTAACTTTTTTGAAGCTTCCGATAAAAAATATAAACACAATCTCACTGAAAAATAATAATAATAAAAGGATGTTAGTGTTATTTGTATAATTCTTTAAAAAGACCTATAAGGTGGCCAGATAAAAAAATATAAAAATAAAATATATTCTAATATAGAACAAATTTTAATTTAGGTAAGTAATATTTTGTTTAGTAGTTTCATTGCCATAAACCTCTGGTCGCCCTTTTTTTCACATTTTATTTTCAAACTAAATAGAAAATGTTTTTGAAATCAATTTTTTTTGTTTATATTTAGCGCTTTCTTTATTTGTTTATTATTACGATTTTTTCAATACATAATTTGTTCTCTTCATTTTCTACAATTTCAGTTTTTTCCTTTTTTGTTTATAAAATTTCTTTTTATCATAAACCTTCAACATTCTTTGTTGATTGCAAAAATAATTACTCGTTCTTTTACGATGAGGGTTTTGTCGTAAAAGTGCGTGTTTTATTTTTCTTTAGTCTTTAGAAAATTTCAAGTATTTTCTTGCTTTAAACAAAGAATTAAGTATCCTGTTAAATAACACCGTCAAAACTGAAATTAATGTTTAAAATATAAAAGAGGAAAACTTCAATTATTTGTGCTGTTGAAATGTACAAAGAAGTCATGGTGAATATATATATAGATAGATAGATAGATAGATAGATAGATAGATAGATAGATAGATAGATAGATAGATAGATAGATAGATAGATAGATAGATAGATAGATAGATAGATAGATAGATAGATAGATAGATAGATAGATAGATAGATAGATAGATAGATAGATAGATAGATAGATAGATAGATAGATAGATAGATAGATAGATAGATAGATAGATAGATAGATAGATAGATAGATAGATAGATAGATAGATAGATAGATAGATAGATAGATAGATAGATAGATAGATAGATAGATAGATAGATAGATAGATAGATAGATAGATAGATAGATAGATAGATAGATAGATAGATAGATAGATAGATAGATAGATAGATAGATAGATAGATAGATAGATAGATAGATAGATAGATAGATAGATAGATAGATAGATAGATAGATAGATAGATAGATAGATAGATAGATAGATAGATAGATAGATAGATAGATAGATAGATAGATAGATAGATAGATAGATAGATAGATAGATAGATAGATAGATAGATAGATAGATAGATAGATAGATAGATAGATAGATAGATAGATAGATAGATAGATAGATAGATAGATAGATAGATAGATAGATAGATAGATAGATAGATAGATAGATAGATAGATAGATAGATAGATAGATAGATAGATAGATAGATAGATAGATAGATAGATAGATAGATAGATAGATAGATAGATAGATAGATAGATAGATAGATAGATAGATAGATAGATAGATAGATAGATAGATAGATAGATAGATAGATAGATAGATAGATAGATAGATAGATAGATAGATAGATAGATAGATAGATAGATAGATAGATAGATAGATAGATAGATAGATAGATAGATAGATAGATAGATAGATAGATAGATAGATAGATAGATAGATAGATAGATAGATAGATAGATAGATAGATAGATAGATAGATAGATAGATAGATAGATAGATAGATAGATAGATAGATAGATAGATAGATAGATAGATAGATAGATAGATAGATAGATAGATAGATAGATAGATAGATAGATAGATAGATAGATAGATAGATAGATAGATAGATAGATAGATAGATAGATAGATAGATAGATAGATAGATAGATAGATAGATAGATAGATAGATAGATAGATAGATAGATAGATAGATAGATAGATAGATAGATAGATAGATAGATAGATAGATAGATAGATAGATAGATAGATAGATAGATAGATAGATAGATAGATAGATAGATAGATAGATAGATAGATAGATAGATAGATAGATAGATAGATAGATAGATAGATAGATAGATAGATAGATAGATAGATAGATAGATAGATAGATAGATAGATAGATAGATAGATAGATAGATAGATAGATAGATAGATAGATAGATAGATAGATAGATAGATAGATAGATAGATAGATAGATAGATAGATAGATAGATAGATAGATAGATAGATAGATAGATAGATAGATAGATAGATAGATAGATAGATAGATAGATAGATAGATAGATAGATAGATAGATAGATAGATAGATAGATAGATAGATAGATAGATAGATAGATAGATAGATAGATAGATAGATAGATAGATAGATAGATAGATAGATAGATAGATAGATAGATAGATAGATAGATAGATAGATAGATAGATAGATAGATAGATAGATAGATAGATAGATAGATAGATAGATAGATAGATAGATAGATAGATAGATAGATAGATAGATAGATAGATAGATAGATAGATAGATAGATAGATAGATAGATAGATAGATAGATAGATAGATAGATAGATAGATAGATAGATAGATAGATAGATAGATAGATAGATAGATAGATAGATAGATAGATAGATAGATAGATAGATAGATAGATAGATAGATAGATAGATAGATAGATAGATAGATAGATAGATAGATAGATAGATAGATAGATAGATAGATAGATAGATAGATAGATAGATAGATAGATAGATAGATAGATAGATAGATAGATAGATAGATAGATAGATAGATAGATAGATAGATAGATAGATAGATAGATAGATAGATAGATAGATAGATAGATAGATAGATAGATAGATAGATAGATAGATAGATAGATAGATAGATAGATAGATAGATAGATAGATAGATAGATAGATAGATAGATAGATAGATAGATAGATAGATAGATAGATAGATAGATAGATAGATAGATAGATAGATAGATAGATAGATAGATAGATAGATAGATAGATAGATAGATAGATAGATAGATAGATAGATAGATAGATAGATAGATAGATAGATAGATAGATAGATAGATAGATAGATAGATAGATAGATAGATAGATAGATAGATAGATAGATAGATAGATAGATAGATAGATAGATAGATAGATAGATAGATAGATAGATAGATAGATAGATAGATAGATAGATAGATAGATAGATAGATAGATAGATAGATAGATAGATAGATAGATAGATAGATAGATAGATAGATAGATAGATAGATAGATAGATAGATAGATAGATAGATAGATAGATAGATAGATAGATAGATAGATAGATAGATAGATAGATAGATAGATAGATAGATAGATAGATAGATAGATAGATAGATAGATAGATAGATAGATAGATAGATAGATAGATAGATAGATAGATAGATAGATAGATAGATAGATAGATAGATAGATAGATAGATAGATAGATAGATAGATAGATAGATAGATAGATAGATAGATAGATAGATAGATAGATAGATAGATAGATAGATAGATAGATAGATAGATAGATAGATAGATAGATAGATAGATAGATAGATAGATAGATAGATAGATAGATAGATAGATAGATAGATAGATAGATAGATAGATAGATAGATAGATAGATAGATAGATAGATAGATAGATAGATAGATAGATAGATAGATAGATAGATAGATAGATAGATAGATAGATAGATAGATAGATAGATAGATAGATAGATAGATAGATAGATAGATAGATAGATAGATAGATAGATAGATAGATAGATAGATAGATAGATAGATAGATAGATAGATAGATAGATAGATAGATAGATAGATAGATAGATAGATAGATAGATAGATAGATAGATAGATAGATAGATAGATAGATAGATAGATAGATAGATAGATAGATAGATAGATAGATAGATAGATAGATAGATAGATAGATAGATAGATAGATAGATAGATAGATAGATAGATAGATAGATAGATAGATAGATAGATAGATAGATAGATAGATAGATAGATAGATAGATAGATAGATAGATAGATAGATAGATAGATAGATAGATAGATAGATAGATAGATAGATAGATAGATAGATAGATAGATAGATAGATAGATAGATAGATAGATAGATAGATAGATAGATAGATAGATAGATAGATAGATAGATAGATAGATAGATAGATAGATAGATAGATAGATAGATAGATAGATAGATAGATAGATAGATAGATAGATAGATAGATAGATAGATAGATAGATAGATAGATAGATAGATAGATAGATAGATAGATAGATAGATAGATAGATAGATAGATAGATAGATAGATAGATAGATAGATAGATAGATAGATAGATAGATAGATAGATAGATAGATAGATAGATAGATAGATAGATAGATAGATAGATAGATAGATAGATAGATAGATAGATAGATAGATAGATAGATAGATAGATAGATAGATAGATAGATAGATAGATAGATAGATAGATAGATAGATAGATAGATAGATAGATAGATAGATAGATAGATAGATAGATAGATAGATAGATAGATAGATAGATAGATAGATAGATAGATAGATTAATTAATTAATTAAAAGGGAAAATTGTATTAGTTCTACAACTAGTTCCAGAACGCATGAAAATAGCCTGTACTCGTTCTACTTTGGCGTTACGACAAATGATTTTTGTTTGAAATTGTCACCTCCAGAACTAGTTCTGTTGAAGCATTATCAAGCCAGTACCTATTCTATGGAACTGTTCTACTAGAACTACTTCTTTAATCTAATCATTGATTAAAGAAATTGTCACATTCAGAACTCATGTCATAAAAGCGTTAGGGAATGGTTTCAAAACCAGTTTTTTATTTTTTATTCTAAGGAGCCATTTCCTAGAGGCTACTTTTTAAATCAGTATAATTTTGTTAAACTCTCTTGGTTGTTTTTTATTAAGTTTTGGAATTTTGTATTCAAGTTTTTTAAACAGTTCAAGGAAGTCATTTGGGAACCAGTAATATTTGTTCAGAAAAGTGATGTAAAACGAATTTAGAATCATAATAAAGTTCTGCTCAATGTGCTTCAGAATTGGTTGTGAAACCACTAGTTCTAAGGATGTTATTAAAGAATCTGATGAGGTTGTGATTACACAAGTTCTTGAACTTATGATTTTAGAACATGTTCTGAAATTTTTCAAGGGTAAATTAATTGTATTGAGAAAACAAAAATCTCTGTTATTTATTTTTTTATTTACTCAGGAAAATTTTGAAAACATGTTTTAAAATCATGGGTTCTAGAACTAGTGTAATCATAACCAATGCAGATTCTTTAATAACATTTTTAGAACTTGTGGTGTCGTAACCAATTCTGCCACTCTGGGAATAGAACCTTATTATAATTCTAAATTGGTTTTAAAAACATTTTTTGAGAACAAGTGCTTATGAACTACTTCTTTTTCACTTCTACATAACTTCTCTGAACAAATAATCAGTATTCAAATGAATTCCTAGAGTTGGTTAAAAACCTTCAATAAAATATTCCAAAAAATAAAAAAAAAGTATCAAAATTAAATTGATTAAAAAATGGGCTTTGGATTCTTTTAAAACTCATTAGGCAAACTGATACTAAAGCCATTCCTTAAGGTTTCTATAGAACTACTTTCACTGAACTAGTTCTAGAGGTGACAATTTCAAACAACAATCATTGGTCATAAAGTCAAAATGGAGCGAATACAGGCTATTTTCATGCCTTCTAGAACTAGCTGTGGAACCAATAAATTTCTTTCCTGAGAAATTTTTTATTTCCTTAGAAATTATAAACTTTAATATTCTATATTTCTCCCTTCTTTTGTATAAAAATTGCTTTAAAAATCCTTTAAAAATATAAACATCTTGTGTCAAAATATTACGTGTTTATCAAACACGTCTTAACCCCATTAAAGAAATTGCTAGAAATTTGTACATAGGAAAAAAATTTAAATTCTAAAAAAAAATTTTGTGCCAACGGAAACCCCAGAGTGGCAACGAAACAGGAAATATGTATTACATCCGATTGTGATGGCATGTTGTAGTAATAGTTGCAACAGTACCACAAGGACAATATTAACAAAAAAAAAAAAGTAAAACATAATACGCGAATAAAAGACGCTCCAAAAAAATAAAACATAACCCATTCATATAAAATATCACGTAAATATTGTTTGTCTTTTCCACACTGCTCATACTATTTTAGTTTTATTTTTCCAGTGAAACGAAATAACTGTGTTGAAACTCAATATTTGTGAACATAACCATGTACCTTTGTATGGGAGTTTTTTTTTTTTTTTTTTTTTTTGGTGGTATTCACCTTTAACAAATGATATTTTGGTTTGAATTGTTTGGTGAACAATTTTGAAAAAAATTACACAAACCAAATTTAACCGTAATAGTACAAAGAAGTTTGTTAAAATTACAGGCAAATTCGGTAAAAAAAAATAAAGGATGAATATGCTCCTGTATGACATACATATGTATATAGACATTAAAAGAACATGCATGGTATTTAAAAAGTCCTCAAGCAAACAATGCATGAATGACAGTTACAAAAAAGACGAACCGAAAATAATTTGAATACAGCAAAGGAAATAAAAGATGAAATGCTAAGAATCGAAATTGAAACTAAAGGCTATAGATAGATTAAAGAAGAAATTATTAAAAAATATTTTTCTTATTAAAAAAAAAACCGTTTAAAAATTTCTTTGGTTTTTTTCTTTTTTTTTGGGAGAACAAAAGATGAATATTTTTTAAATTAAATGACCCTAAACTTATTTCAAGCATAAAAGAGTTTAAGTAAATTTATTTCTAAGTTTTCTGGTTCAACTATAGTACAGTTTGAGTTCAGTTCTAATTTAGTTATAATTCAGTTCTATTTCAGTTTTAATTCATTTTTAGTTCAATTATAGTTCAGATCTAGTTCAATCCAGATCAGTTTCTGGTCATTTATAGTTTAGTTATATTTAAGTTCAGTTCTAATTTATTTCTAACTCAGTTCTAGTTTTGTTCAGTTTTAGTTTAGTTCAATTCTAGTTTTGTCCTTTTTTTTCAGTTCTAGTTCAATCTTGCTTCAGTTCTAGTTCTGTTTTTGTTCAGTTCATTTTCAGTTCCAGTTTAGTTCTAGTTCAGTTCTATTTCAGTTCCAATTCAATTCTAGTACAGTTCTATTTCAATTTCAGTTCTACTTCAGTTATATTTTAGTTCAGTTCTATTTCAGTTCTGGTTCAGTTCTAGTTCAGTTCTGGTTCAGTTCTAGTTCAGTTCCAGTTCAGTTCTAGTTCAGTCTTAGTTTAGTTCTAGTTCAGTTCCAGTTCAGTTCTAGTTCAGTTCCACTTCTAGTTCTGTTCTAGTTCTGTTCTAGTTCAGTTCTAGTTCAGTTCTAGTTCTGTTCTAGTTCTGTTCTAGTTCAGTTCTAGTTCATTCTTAGTTTAGTTCTAGTTCAATTCAGGTTCAGTTCTCGTTCAGTTCTATTTCAGTCCCAGTTCAGTTCTAGTTCAGTTATTTTTTAGTTCCAGTTCTAGTTCAGTTCTATTTCAGTTTCCATTCAGTTTTAGTTCAGTTCTAGTTTAGTCCTAGTTTAGTTCTAGTTCAGTTATATTTTAGTTCCAGTTCTAGTTCAGTTCTATTTCAGTTCCAGTTCAGTTATATTTTAGTTCCAGTTCTAGTTTTGTTCTAGTTCAGTTCTATTTCAGTTCTAGTTCAGTTCTAGTTCAGTTCCAGTTCAGTTCCAGTTCAGTTCCAGTTCAGTTTCAGTTCAGTTCTAATTCATTTCTAGTTCATTTCTAGTGCATTTCTAGTTCAGTTCCAGTTCTGGTTCAGTTCTATTTCAGTTCAAGTCCAGTTTTAGTTCTAGTTCAGTTCTAGTTCAGTTTTAATTAATTTCTAGTTTATTTCTAGTTCACTTCTAGTTCAGTTCTAGTTTAGTTCTAGTTCAGGTTCAATTCTAGTTCCATTCTAGAACTAGTTGACTCTTTAGTTGAGCTCTGGTTCATTTCTAGTTTACTTCAAGTTTCGTTCTAATTTATTTTAAAGTTAAGTGCTAATTTAGTTCCATTTCAGTTTTATTTAGTTCTACTTCATTTGCAGTTTATGTTCAATTCTCTACCATTAACTTCCTTTTCTACCATCCCCTTTTCCCCCCTCTACCATGACAATCATTAACACAATATTCTTCCACTAAAGTTTATTATTGTCAGTCTGTTATTGTTTTTGTTTCTCCTATAATTTTGTACTCAATAGAATATTTCAAATAATAATGATAGATACTGGTATTGACATAAAACAAATAATAATCATCATGGGGTAAATATAAACAAAATTAAATACACACTCAATACATAGACAAATAAACAAACAAATAAAACATACAATACATATAGACATAATTGTAATAAAATTGTAACATTTTAATTGAAAATGAATTAAGTTTGATATATATGAAACATAATTTCAATACTGCAGCACCCCCCGCATTTTAGCACTAAAATTGTAGTAAATATAAAGTAAGAGAAATTTGAAA
Source organism: Protophormia terraenovae (assembly GCA_951394005.1). Taxonomy (NCBI): domain Eukaryota; kingdom Metazoa; phylum Arthropoda; class Insecta; order Diptera; family Calliphoridae; genus Protophormia; species Protophormia terraenovae. The sequence continues at coordinate 14,389,294 of OX596075.1, read as the reverse complement.
CCCATATGTTGGAAAATATGCCTACAATAAAGTATATTATTATTTTGAGGCTTTAAGGGGTAATAAAGTAAGAAATATTTGTACATAAATAAAATTTATTATGGCAATATTAAATTCAATTTGTTTAGCAAAAGGTAAAGGCTTGCAGAAAAAGGATACGGAAATAATAATTAAATTTCTGGCAAAAAAATGTTTTCTGCAAAAATTTTTAAATAAAGTAATTCTTCAAAAAGACCCCACCCTTTTGTTACGGTCTAAAAGAGAGAACAAATTTGTATATATTTTGCTTTTTAAATATAGTTTCATTTTAGATATTTTTTTTTAATATTTGTTTGCTTATTTTTTTGTGTTTCCTGTTATGTTTTTTAATTCCTTTCTCATACTTTCTTTAGGTTGCTTTGGCAAAAAATAAAACCTCGTTATCCTTTTAGAATGCTGTTTTACATTTTTTAAATTAAAGTTGTCATCATTAGGTTGTTGCTGGCTGACTGTTACTGATGTTTACTGTTTCTTTTTTTTCTTGTTGTTTGATGTCTATGAAAATGTCAGTTCTAAGTGCCCTACAATATGAGGGGTGTACCAGTTATTTAGTATTTAATCAAAGATCTTACTGAGGGCTTAATTAGACTTTAAGCGAATTTTTTTAGTATCTATCTATCTACATATCTATCTATCTATCTACATATCTATCTATCTATCTAGCTATCTATCTGTCTGTCTGTCTGTCCGTCTGTCTGTCTGTCTGTCTGTCTGTCTGTCTATCTATATATATATATGTCTATCTATGTATCTATCTATCTATCTATCTATCTATCTATCTATCTATCTATCTATCTATTTATCTATCTATATATCTATCTATCTATCTATCTATCTATCTATCTATCTATCTATCTATCTATCTATCTATCTATCTATCTATCTATCTATATATTTATTTATTTATTGGACGTCGCTGTTTAAGCTCTCATTTAATTCTTAATCATAGTTTATGTTAAAATCTCTAGTTAATCTAATGCTCCCTCAAGCCATTATTGTCCAGTTTATTTTTCTCCTGCTCTTTAACCTCTGTTGTCAATTGTTGATTTATTTTTTTTCTTTTTATGCCGCCTCCTATACCCCCTCAAACAACAACTTCGTAGTTTTTCATTTAAATACAGTTTTTTTTTTTATTATATTTTTTTCTATCCGCTGTCGGTTGTCTGTCTTATAATGTCTTTTGTTTATTTTATAATGTTTGGTTAAGTTTTCTGTAGGCCCTCTTTTGTTTTACGACCCCTTAAGATATCATTACAGGTGGGTGGAGAACTTATACACATAAACCATAGTGTAACCTTAAAGAAGGAAATCGATTATGATAATAAAATATTTGAAATTTTTTCTGGTTGAAGTCATGCTGTAAGAAGAAAGCTAATAGATATTAAAAAAAAAATAAAAATATTGGCACAGGAGTAGGAACCAACAGGAGGGGTTTGTACAAAAAAAAGAGAGAAATAAAAGAGTGACTTAATATTTGTTAAAGGAATTGAAAGCATTTAGCAATTGAATACTGTTATCATTTGTATATTATACTGTGTTTTCTTTTCTATATTTATAAACTTGTTATAATCTTATACAATTTTTAGAAATCTTAAAGATCTATATTTCAGTTTATCTCAATATCTGTTATACATATTTTCTATTTAAGCTATTATAATGATTAAAAGATAAACTGTTATATTAGTTCAACAAAACAGTTTTATTTTCGTAAAACTATATAAATTAAATAACTATTATATAAATTCTCATTAAAGAATTTGATTAAAATTAGTATTTAAAGTTTTCCAGAAAACTGTTATACTGGGACAAAATATTGTCTTAAATATAAATCTTTAAAGTATTTTTACTTATACTTTTAAAATAAACCGTTATAATTTTAAATAAAACTGTGATATTGTTGTCAAAATATTTACATAATGTAAATAGGGTTTAAAATGGTTTATTTTTATTATACTTTCAAAATAAACTGTTATAATTTTATAACAGTTTTAACAAAAATTGTTTTACTGTTATAAAATGATTAACAACATTGTTATAAAATAAATTTCATTTAAAAGTGTTATAATTATAGCATAGTTTCAAAATAAACTGTTATAATTTTATAACGGTTTTCACAAAAACTGTTATACAATCATAACAAGTTCTTTTTGATCTTCTGAATTAAAAAATATTAAAATATTTTGGAAATTTATTACGGTTATAAAATAAACTGTTATAATTGTAAAACAGTCTTCACAAAAACTGTTATACCGTTATGAAATAATTTATTTAATTTATCTAAAGTAAATATGATAAAAAAATTTTAGCACAGTTTGCAAAGAAACTTTTATAATTTAATAAAAGTTTTCGCAAAAACTATTATGCTACCACAATAAATTCTTTTAAATCTTCTGTATTTGAAAATATTAAAATATTTGCGAAATTTATTGCAGTTATAAAATAAACTGTTATAATTTTATAAGACTTTTTAGAAAAACTGTTATACTGTTATGAAATAATTAATTTAATTTATCTAAAGCAATTATGATTTAAAAATGTTATATTTTAGAATAGTTTGCAAATAAACTGTTATAATTTTATTAAATTTTTCCCAAAAACTGTTATACTATCACAAGAAATTCTTTCAAATCTTTTGTATTCGGAACTATTAAAATATATATGAAATTTTCAACAGTTGCAAAATAAACTGTTATAATTTTATAACGGTTTTCACAAAAACTGTTATACAATCATAACAAGTTCTTTTTGATCTTCTGTATTAAAAAATATTAAAATATTTTGGAAATTTATTACGGTTATAAAATAAACTGTTATAATTGTATATATGTCTTTACAAAAACTGTTATACTGTTATGAAATAATTTATTTAATTTATCTTAAGTAAATATGATAAAAAAATTTTACATTTTTAGTACAGTTTCCAAATAAACTGTTATAATTTTATAACAGTTTTGGTAAAGTTTCTACAAAAACTTTCTGCTTTCTGTTTAAATTATCTTTAGAAACTCGAGTTAAAAAATACTAAAGATAATTATTCATTTAGTACGATTCCTAAAAAAACTGTAATAATTTTCGAAACAATTAAAAAAAAAAAAAAAACTGTTATACTGTTTTATAGTATAAAATAAAAATTGCTTTGAACTGCTATATTTTTCAAAAACTTTCTGCTTTAATGAACTTAGAACAAAAACTGTTATACTGTTCAAATTTATCCATAAAATAAAAATCTCTGTCAATGACCAATTTGAAATCCCTATATGATAATTGCAAGACTTTTAAGAGTCTCACTTTTATGTCGCTATTAAAGTCACAATAAATCCTGATCGTAGGTTTTGTAAAAGTCATATTAAAGCCTTAAATGGAGCTACTTATAAGACACAAATTTAGCTTTAAACTAAGGCCTTCTTAAAGTCCTATTCAGTTGCACTTGAGTCTTCATTGCAGGATTTTTAATTGGTTTTTTTAACTCAATTGTCGGATCTATATAATCCCAACCGAAGATGTTTTTATAATCTTAATTAAGACTTAATCGAAGATATTTTTAAAGTCTCATTTGATACTCTTTCAAAGTCTAATGTGAGCCTCAATTCGAGTTTTTATTTATTATTTTAGCTTTTATCGTAGTTCCATTTAAAATTTAAATTTATGAGCGTCAACAGTAAGACTTTACAAAACATTTCTAAACTCCAATCAAGTTCGTAAAAATTAAAAAAATTAGCTTCAATCGTAGATCTCTGTAAAGATCCTATTACGTCTCAATCATAAGTATTTCTAAATCAAATTTTAGTCTAAATTACTTGTCTATTTAACGCTCATATTAAAATAGAGATATAAAAAATATTTAAAAACTCCCTTATGAGCCTTAACAGCAGCTTTTATTTATGCCATAATCGTAGGTACTTTAATATGAAACCTTATCATTGGATTTTTAAAAATTCTATTTAAATCCTCAATTTCAAATTATTCTAAGAACCATATGAAACCTTATTCATAGGTCAATTTAAAGTCAAAAGTTAGCTTCAATAATAAATCTTTATAAAGACCCATTTAAGCCTCTTTTATAAATCGTTTTAAATCTCATTTACCTAATTGTAGGTATTTTTAGTCTCATTTAAAACAACAACTTTTCTTCAATCGTGGGTGCTCCAAGTTAGCTTTAATATTATAATTTTCAAAGTCTTATTTTATACTAAGTCATAGGTCTTGTCTGGTCCCATTTACGCCTCAATTGCGGATATTTATACAGTTATAGTTCTATTTAAATAAGGTCTTTTAAAGTCCCAAATTTAATGTCTTGTTTAAACCTCGATCGTAGATCTTTAAAAGCCAAATTTTAGTAGATTCAAAGTCTTAAATAAGGTTTAATTAAATATTTAAAGCACCCAATTTAGTTTTAGTTGGATCATAGAAAATTAAATATCTTGAAAGTAGATCTTACATAAATAATATTCAAGAAACTGTTATACTTATAAAATTGTCTATATTCGACTTATTTTTAAACTCTTAATTAATGAATCTCTCTCTCTTTCCTTTTCTCTCTCTTTCCAGCCAGTCTCATTGGTATCGATACCATTCACCATCAAACACTCTCTGGTCAGGAAATGGATCAAATGAATGAACATCAATTGGACAAAGTGGCCAATAATGTAAGTGTTTTCTATCGTGTAACACCCCGACATAAATTGGCCATAGTGAAATCATTACAAAGAACTGGCAATATAGTGGGTATGACTGGCGATGGTGTCAATGATGGTGTGGCGTTGAAAAAAGCCGATATAGGTATAGCCATGGGTAAAAATGGTACCGACGTATGTAAAGAAGCAGCAGATATGATATTGGTCAATGATGATTTCCATACCATAATGTAAGTTTAAAAATGGATTTTGTTTGAAATATAAAAAAATATTAATTTATTTTTTCACATCTTACAGAGCTGCTATAGAGGAAGGCAAAGCTATATTCTATAATATTCGTAACTTTGTACGCTTTCAATTGAGTACTTCTATTGCGGCACTCTCTTTAATTGCCTTGGCCACATTAATGGGCATTGCAAATCCTTTGAATGCTATGCAAATTCTTTGGATTAATATCATTATGGATGGTCCACCAGCTCAAAGTTTAGGCGTTGAACCAGTCGATCATGATGTCTTAAAACAAAAACCACGTAATGTTAAACAACCTATGATTACTAAATCGGTGATTGTTAATGTTTTGCTAAGTGCTAGCATTATAATCTTGGGTACTTTATGGGTTTTCCAACGAGAAATGGTGGATGGTTCTTTGGGTAAAACCAAACGTGATACCACTATGACTTTTACCTGTTTTGTATTTTTCGATATGTTTAATGCTCTCTCCTGCCGCTCACAAACTAAAAGTGTTTTCACTATAGGCCTGACTTCAAATAAAATGTTCCTAATGGCTGTTGGCTTTTCTATAATTGGCCAAATGTTGGTCATTTATTTTCCACCCCTACAAATGGTATTTCAAACAGAGGCCTTATCAGCCTATGATATACTCTTTTTACTCTCGCTCACCTCGTCTGTGCTTATAGTGGCCGAGATTAAGAAATGGTTTGAAAGAACCATGGAACGTAAAATGTATAAAACACGTTCAGAGTTGGATTTTGTATGACAAAACGAAAGCGCTGGAAGATTGTTGAATAAGAAATCTAATTAAATTTAGTCTAAAGCAAAGAAATTAAAAACAAAGTAATAAACAAACAAAATTTAAATAAAATTTAAACATAATTAAACAATTTTGAGTTCTTGATAAGAGAAATAGGAGTTTTTTTTATAAAGAAAAAGAAAATAAATTATATATTTGGTTTGAGAAAAAAACGAGAGAAAAATAACCAACAGACAAGCAAACAGGCAAAAGTTTAAGCGAGCAAACGAGAGAGCATTTAATTTCTATTGTTTTATATTTGTTTATAGTTTATGCTTTTAAGAAAAGACCAAATAATTATGTAAAATGAAATAGAGAGACAAAGAGAGCCTTAATGTTTTTGTTTAAATTGTAAATTTATTAAAAATTTTTGTTTTTGTTTACAAACAAATTTATGGTAATTTAAAAATCATAGTGTGTAAAGTACTTTTTTTTAAATAGAAAGAAAAAAGAAAGGGAAAGAGAGAGAGAGTGAGCAATGATTTGTTATAATTATTTGCTTAGTTTGTTTCTTAATTTAATTATACTTAAATTTATTTAAAAATTTTTATTTATAATTTGTTTAATTTAAGTTTAATTAATAAGTAGTCCATTTTTTTGTTTAATTTTAGTTTAAATTATTTGTTTAAGAAAATAAAAGAAAACAATTATTTAAAAAGAAATTCGTATTTCATACAAAATTTTAAAAAAAATTTAATTTTACCGACCTTTAGAGATTTTAGACATTTTGTTGAAAAAATACAAAAGAAATATTTAAAAAATTTCTTAAGAAATGTTTAAAAAAAGATTTATTCTTTAAGACCTTGTTTATATATATATATTTTTTTTTTTTTTTTTGTAATTATTAAAACTTTTAAAAATATCAAATTTGTGTAATTAGGTTGCCAAATTCGTTTAAAATGTTTATATGAAAAACAACAAATAAATTCAAATTTATTTGTTATGTACAACACAAATTGTCAAAACGAATTTTCATTTTACAAAATCAAGCCCTTAACAAGGTCAATTCAGAATTTTGTCTTTATATTTGTCTTTAAAAATTACAATTCAAATAAAAATCTCGTCTCATAATAGTGTTTTCATGGTATTGAATCATTTAAGGAATTTAAGGAATTAATAATAATATTTATAATTTAAAATAAAACTTACCGTTAAAAATTTGATTTGCACACTTTTCAGAAGACCTGTAAAGAGGATTAAAAAAAACAGTTTTTTAAAAGTCTTTAAAATAATCAAGAAATTCAAATATAAATTCCTTAAAAACGATTTAAAAGATTTGTTGAGTATTAATAACATTTAACAAATTATACCCAAATAAATTCTCAGGAAAAATGAAAAAAGTCTGTATTCATTCTACTTTGGCGTTACGACCAATGATGTTTATTTGAACTTGTCACCTCCAGAACTAGTTCTGTGGAAGTGTTAGCAAGCCAGTACCCATTCTATAGAACGGTACTAGAACTAGTTCTTTATTCAATGATTTTCGTTCAAAATTTTCATATTCAGAACTAGTTATATGGAAGCGTTATGGAACGTTTTCAAAAACTGTTTTTATTTTTTATTCTAATGGGCTATTTCCTAAAGGTGACTTATTAAATCAATTTAATTTTTAGAATACTTTTTAGATTTTTTGAATTTGTATACAAGTTTTTTAAACAGTTATAGAAAGTTATTTGGGAACCAGTAATTTGTTCTGCGAAGTGATGTACAAGTCATACAGAATTAGTTCTTAATTACTAGTTCTCAAAAACATTTCTTAAATCGAATTTAGAATCATAATAAGGTTCTGCCTAATGAGTTTCAGAATTAGTTGTGAAACCAATAGTTCTAAGGATGTTATTAAAGAATTTGAAGTGGTTCTGATTACACCAGTTCTAGAAGTAATGATTTTATGACTAACATGTTGTAAAATGTTTTCTGTGTTTCGATGATTTAATAGATAATTTTGGTCTAAGAGCCATTAAATATACTTTTGGTAATGTAGCAGAAGTTGAGACCTCTGTGCGCTGTAAAAACTGCTCCTTGAGGTTTCATAAGGTGAAGAATCATAGTGATACCCTAATGGCTGCAAATATACATAGTACAAGTTCCTTTACCTCTCATGATAAATAGCTTCGTTTAAGTAATAAATTGTTGTGGTGAATGAAGGAACTGCACTAAAATGCAAGGTTCCTTAGACCCTCTACTATCTACTCTATTCGAATTATAAATAATAGTGAGAAGCATTTAGGAGTCCTTGAAATAATAAGACCCATACAAACGATTTTGAGTTAAACAGTTTTGTGGGTATTATATACGACCTTATTCCAAATTTTTTGACAAGAAATACCTGCCAGGAATTTCCCTTAAAAAGAAGAATAAGTATTTATAAAAAAGGACCTCTCAAAGGGAGATCAGGGATCTTCTTTATGAAGAGTTTCTCACATTTAAAGAAACTTCTGATTAGCACATTCAAGGCAGTCAAGATCTGAAACCTTCTTTCGTCAGTGGATAACTAAGAGGTCTTTTTCTTACAATTTACACCACCTGTGTATATTATACTGATAATATTTTATGATCACAAACTACAATTGTGAGTTGAAAAGTTTTGTGGGTATTTTATTTGCCTCTATTCCAAAATTGTTAAATGATTTTTTTGGTCACCTTGTTTCTTTTTAGAAATTGCTACATATATTTTCCTTCCATTTTATAAAAAGCATCTCTTAAGACGAATAATAGATATTTCTAAAAATGAATGGCACAAAAATAAATCCGATTTTTCTAATCTTCTTTATGAAAAGTTTATCAGATTTTAAAGTTTATCTGTCTGACTCGTATTATTAATATAAAATTTTAAAGCCAAATTTTGACATTTAATAAGGGCTTGTTTCGTAATATATTTTATAATTTATAGCATGATGGCAACACCTTAATAATTTAACCAATTAGGCAAATGTCAGTAGAACTAAAAATCTAATAGATTTTTAAAAATTCTAGTAATATCAAGTAGATTTTTTTCAAGACTTTCAAAAATAAAGGAATAAGTAAATAAATAAATAAATAAATAAATAAATAAATAAATAAATAAATAAATAAATAAATAAATAATCAAATAAATAAATAAATTTAAACACAAATGTAAAATATTAAAATAATCTTCAATCTTATAAGCTGAAGAATTATGAGACGAGATTAAAACACTATTTGAGTTCAAAAACTAAGACAAATTCAGACATTATATATGAATTAACTAATTAGAAAATTTGTATTACTCTGATGAAATCGAAGGTTCTTAAATACTTTTAAACATTTTACTTTTAATTCGTATAAAAAGTAACAAAGTTTCATAAGAATTTTTATATAAGTTTCTTTCATTTTAAAGTCCGTTTAAAACCCTCGAAAAAGTAGCAATATTCTCGAAATTTAGAAAACATTCCACCAATAATTTTTAAAGCAAATAATGAAGAGGCAAATTTCTATAAAAATCTTTCTATTGCTATCGAATACATATTATCATTATTTAATTAATTTTAATAAAAAATTCATTAAATTAAAAAATAAAATAAAAAACATTTATTTAATTATTAATTTGTGATATTATTATTTAAGTTGAAAAGAAAAAAATATATAAAAAAATATCTATAAAAAAATTATATTATTTCTGCTTTTTTAGTTAAAATAAATTTTAATATTTTTAAAAATTCAACAAGAATTTTGTTTTATTTTAATTTTACATATTTTTTTATTTTGTAAATACTTTATTTTTTTATTTATAAACTTTTTTAGTTAATTAGCAAATATTTGTTAAATAAAGCTAATTTATTTAATTAGTTAATTATGATTTTTGTGAAAATATGATGAGGATGTGATGGGAATAATTTATTTTAAAAATATTTGTCCATATTAGAGTAATATAGTTACACATTTTTAGAATTTTCAAAGACAACGGTCTCCCATCATCCAAGTGGTTCTTTTTTTAAAAGCTACATTTTTGTATATTCTCTCTATTATGGTATGCGTTCACACAAAACAAATTCTTCTTTTCTAGTGTAAACGTACACTTAGATAGCCGCCTTATGTGAAAAACTTATAAAAAGTGTATGGCATCTCTTAAATATTAATTAAAGTGCCATTCCAATTTAAATTAATCTCAAAAGTGGCAATGAAAATGGAAGTTTAATTTAATTTTTTTTAGTTAATTTTATTTCTTTCTTCGTTTGGACAACAAAAAGATAAATAAAATGTTAAGGATTTGGCCATAAGACTCAAAATAAGTTAATTAATGTTAAAAATAAATTTGTTTAATTATTTTAGAAAAGAAAAAAATCAACAATACAAAATCTTCTAGCGCTAAAAATGTCAAAAAAAAAAAAAAACAATTTTGTGGAAAATTAAAATTTGTGAAGAAAAACAATTTAAAACCATGAACAAATAAATTATTAAAAAAATAATTTGAAAAATGAAAAATTGGTAGTTTATAGGAAAAAGCAATTATTGTTTTTGAAAAAAATATATATTCAAAAAATTATTACAAATTAAAGGAAAATTATATTAAAAAAAACCATTTAAATTAATTTTAAATATTTTAAAAAAGCACTTAAAAGTTACCCTAACAATTTAAAAAGCACCCAAAGAAACAAAAAAAAAAAAGAAAACCTAACAGTTCTAAAAAATAATAATTCACAATAATATGGGAATTATTAATTCACAATAACATTTTAAATTTATTAAAAGAAAAATTAAAATTTTAATAAATAGCACTTAATTACTTAAATTCAAGGTTTTTAATTAAAACAATTACAATGAAAATAACACAATAAAGCATTAAAAAACACCAATTTACATAGCAACAATTAAAAATTTAATTGAAATGAAAAGGTTTTCAAAAAATTTCTTTTATTAGAAAATCTCTAACATCCTTAAAAGAAATAAAACTAAAATTAAAATTAAAGCTTTAATAAAGAAAAAAGTGCTTAACAAATTTTTAAAATTTATCTTTAACAAAAAAAACCCAAAATTTCATAACTTTTTTCAAACATTTTTTAACACCCCACATACAATTTTCTTATAATAACCACCAGAAAATAAATTTATTAAAAAAACAAACCCAATATTTAGAAAAAAATAATAATAATAAACTCCATCCCTGTTTAGACTTAAAACTTGCAACTCTTTGACTTTATTAAAAACTAAAATAAATGTCTTAGATTTAATATAAGAATTATTAAAGAAAATTATTGAAAAAAAGAAAACCATTTAAGAATTTATTTAAAATAATAAAAACAAAGGGAAAAACAATAACTAGTTTTAAAAACTCTTGAAAATAATTTTATAAATCAGAAAATAAAAAATAAATAAGAAATATTTAATATTTAACATTTTCATACATTTTAAAATAAATTGTTACAAAATTTCATAACTTTAAATATTTAGCTGTAAAAAAAAGTTGTCATGAATACCCTTAAGAAAAATCACATGATTCATGAACACTCTAAATGAAATTCATTTAAATGTTAATACCATTATAAAGCACTATAAGGAGATGGAAAAGAAAGAGAGGGGAGAACAACTATATTGTAGTTAAAAATGTAGACTTGTGATAGACTGTAGTAAAAAGTATCGTATAGTCGAATCTATAGATTAGACTTCGAGTGTTTAGAATAATTTATAGTCTTGACTATAGTCTAGTCTATAGACTAATTTATAATCTTGACTATAGTCTATAGATTAGTGTATAGTCTTGACCATAGTCTAGTCTATATACTAGTTTATAGTCTTGACTATAGTATAGTTTATAGTCTTGGCTATAGTCTTGACTATAGTTTAGTTTATAGTCTTGACCATAGTTTATAGTCTTGACTGTAGTCTAGTTTACAGTCTGGACTAAAGTCTAGTTTATAGTCTTGACTATCTTGACTATAGTTTATAATCTTGACTATAGTCTAGTTAATAGTCTGGACTATAGTAGTTTATAGTCTGGAATGTAGTCTAGTTTATAGTCTAGTCTATAGACTAGTTTATAGTCTTGACTATAGTTTAGTTTATAGTCTTGACTATAGTCTAGTTTACAGTCTTGACTATAGTCTAGTTTATAGTCTTGGCTTTTGTCTAGCTTATAGTCATGACTATAGTTTAGTTTATAGTCTTGACTATAGTCTAGCTTATAGTCTTGACTATAGTCTAGTTTATAGCCCTGATTATAGTCTAATTAGTCTATAGTCTTGACTATAGTTTATAGCCTTGACTATAGTCCAGCTTATAGTCTTGACTATAGTTTATAGTTTGAATATAGTTTAGCTTATAGTCTTGACCATAGTCTAGTTTATAGTCTGGACTATAGTCTAGTCTATAGACTACTTTATAGTCTTGACTATAGTCTAGATTTTAGCCTTGACTATAGTCTATAGTCTGGACTATAGTCTAGTCTATAGTCTGGACTATAGTCTAGTTCATAGGCCTGACTATAGTCTAGATTATAGTCTTGAGTATACTTTAGTTTATAGTCTTGACTGTAGTCTAGTTTATAGTCTTAACTATAATTTAGTTTATAGTATTGACTGTAGTCTAGTCTATAGACTAGTTTATAGTCTTGACTATAGTTTAGTTTATAGTCTTGACTATAGTCTAGCTTATAGTCTTGACTATAGTTTAGTTTATAGTCTTGACTATAGTCTAGTTTATAGTCTTGACTATAGTTTAGCTTATAGTCTTGACTATAGTTTAGTTTATAGTCTTGACTATAGTCTAGTTTATAGTCTTGACTATAGTCTAGATTATAGTCTTGACTATAGTTTAGTTTATAGTCTTGACTATAGTCTAGTTTATAGTCTTGACTACAGTCTAGTTTATAGTCTTGATTATATTCTAGTTTATTGAATCTAGTCAGAATTATAGTAAAGTATTTTTTCATCTCTTTGTTAAAGCTTCATTAATTCCACAAATGCACCCTTTTTCACAAAAAAGCGCTTTAAAGTCATAAACCATCGACTCACAGTATCCACAAAAAAAAAAATTACAAGAATATTCACAAAATCTGTGACTATACCTAATATTTTTTTAAAAACACCCACTTAATTCCTAATAACTTAAAAAAATCATTGCTCAATATCACGGCAAACAAGAGAAAATCCCAAATTAAATCCTTTATTATTATATTTAATTACAATTCATTTTAATCCTTATTTAATTTTTATTTTAAAACTTGCTCTCATAAAAATCACTATAAAGCAAAATAAATCACCATTTAAATTAAAAGAAAAAAAAAATATCATTAAAAATTATATCATCAAGCATCATAAATATTTCAAATAAAAGCAAAAAGCTACAAAAACTAAAAACCAAAGCATATTTTTATTACAAAAAACCACAAATATAAACCAAGAATAAAAAAAAAAAGCAAACAAATTAAATTTAATATTAAATTATAAACTAATAAAAATAACCGGCATATATATTAAAATTAAATATTTACGATATGATAAAATAATAAAACAAAACTAACAAAAAAATTTAACTCGAATTCATATCAAATCCAATCACCATTTTTTCTAGAATCCACAAAAGCATCTCATATACCCTACCAAAAAAAAAAAAAGAGATTTAACAAAACAAAACAAAAAATTATGAAAATAATTTACTTTCTATATACATACTTATTTCACACATCATCTCATCCACAAAGGTAACAATAATTAGTAATTTAAGTAATAATATTTATATTTAGTAACATAAACTAAATTATATTAATTAATTATAATATTAATACAGTAATAATTAAAAAATAATGTAACAACTATTTAATAAATGCAATAAATTTATAATTTTAAATTGCTCTATAAAAAAATATAATTTAACAAAGAAAAATTAGTAATAAATGTTTGCTATAAACATATAATTTGCTTGTCTTTACAAAGGAACTATGTAAATATTTATTTGCTACCACCAGCATAGAAGAGAGCTAGAAGCGTGATTGAGAACAAAAAAAAAAGTACCTAATTAGGTAGCTCAATTCTAAGTTGTAGAGCTTAGAAAGTACCCCAAGTATTAAATAAAAATGTGATGGACTTCTAGTTCTATTCTGTGAATTACAATTTAAGTTAAAATTATAATAAAAAATATTATTCCAAAAAAAGAAAAAATCTAAAACTAATGATCATTAATAAAATATTAACTTTGTGGACTATAGTAAAAGCTATAAATTAGACTATAGTCAAGACTATAACTAAGACTATAGTCAAGACAATAATCTAGACTATAAGCTAGTATATAGACCAAACTATAGTCATTACTATAAACTACTATATAGACTAAGCTATAAACTAGACTAGTCCAATCTATAAACTAGTTTACACTATTAAACTTGTCTATAGACTAGACTATAGTCAACTCTATAATCTATAGTCGGGACTATAGAATAGTCTATAGTCACCACTATAGAATAGTCTATAGTCACGACTATAGATAGTTTATAGTCAAAATTATAGATTAGTTTATAGTCAAGATTATAGATTAGTTTATAGTCAAAACTTTACAATAGACTTTAGTCTACAGCAAAAATATATTCTTAATCCTTCTGTTGCATTTTACTTTCAAAAAATATCTAAACAAACTTTCTTCTGGCTTATTTATAATTTGCTACATTTTGACTGTATTATAATTTAGATTTTTAATTCTTAACTACAAAAAAAAATCTGTGCTATTATTATATAAGCTTACAAAATATTTATTATAAAAAGTTATTTTTTTTTTTTGTATATGTTATTTCTATAATTCTTATTAAAAACCAAATAAAAAATTCTACAATGTTTAAGTGCTCGTATACTAATTGTTCATTTAACTATTAAAAAAACTAAATACAATTATTATTACTATAAAAATAACATTTATATTAAAATGTAAATTTATTTTCTATTAATTTGGCAATAAATTTATAACATAAATTTATATTAATTATTATGAAAAAAAAAAGTAAAAAACAGATTATAAATGTCTCTATTATACACGTACACTGGCAAAACCAAAAACAAATAAATAAAAATTAAAAGAAAAAAAAAACTTTATGAAATATTTATACAATTAATTAACATAATTTAATACAAAAAAAATCTATATATATATTTCAATTGATGGATAAATAAATTAATGAAAAAAATAAGAAAAACATAATAATTATACATATAAAATTAAAATCATGACAACATAATAATAAAAATAATACATAAATAAAATGAAATTTTATGTAGTAATAGAAAAATAAAAAAAAAAATAAAAAAATGTGTTTTATTTTAAATTAGCATACTTTTAGGGGGGTGACAAAATTTAGAGCATAATTTAAGGGTATGGAAATGAAAAACATGATGCTTAATATATTTTGTACATTTCAAAATTGCAGGTATTTGATACCCTAGCGTTTCTTCTTTTTTTTTTTTTTTGGTTGTGGTTATCTCATATAAAAATCACAAACATATTTCCAATCAAATTTTTGTAAATATTATATTTCGCCGCCCGGCGAGAATGCAGATATAATAATCAGCAAACTCTATAATATATTAGAAATTTCAAAAAAAAAAATTATTTTAAAGTTTTAAATTTAATAAATTGACTAAAAGTTTTTAATAAATCGGGGGTTTATATATGACTTTAAAAGTCAAAAATGTTAACATTTTTTTTAGGTGGCGGCGGATATTAAAATTCTTTGTGGTCCTGACTTAAACGCTAATTTTTTTTATTCGTTTTACTTTCAATCTTAGCCAATTCACAAACCTATAAATGAATTTGGTTTATGAAACTTCCTGTTGTTAGTGATGCCAAATTCATGTTTTTTTTAATCGATACCAAACTAAAAACATATCTTGTTGTACACATTTAAAAACACCCTGTCATTAGTGTTGATAATATGGTGTTTTTAATCAAAGTTGAATAGGATAACGATTTTTTAAGTTTTATTTTCAATAAGGAAATCAATATAAAATCCTTTTTGTAATAATATAAAACTGTAAAGTCTCTATAAGAATTCCAAAAAATCATTTTCGAATATATTAAGAACTACATTTGCGAAAAAATTAAATATTAAATGAATAAAAATATTATTTACAACAAAATTTGCATTCTTTACATCATGTAAACAATTTAAAAATTCATTCAATAAATTTCAAGAAAATCCTTTTAAACTTTTAAGGAGTAAAATAACTGCATATTATATTAGTTCAGATATTATTTACACACATTGTTTCAGGTAGTAAATTAATATACATATAATAATAAGTTGAGTCTAATTTATTAAATATTTTATTTACCTTATTTTACATGATGTCAAAAATTATAGATAATGGATTTCATCGTTACTGTTTCTTCTAAAGTAAAAATGAACTCGTTTTGTCATTTTCTACATAAAAATTTACATTGTTTACACAACAATTATAAAACTCAATTGAAATTGATAACCGAATTTAATCGTAAAAAAATTAATAATAATTATTGTTTACATCAAAATTTTCATTATTTACACCATGTAAAGAATTAAAAATTTTAATAAATTTCAAGGAAATTATTTGAATTTGTTATAAAGTAAAAAAATCGACATTATATTAGTTTACACATTGTTTACCTCATGTAAAGAACTCAATTAGAATAAAAAGTTAAATATAATTTAAAAAAATCTTTGAATTTTTTGATTACATCCTTATTTACATTATTTATACGATACCAATAATTGAATATGTTCGTAAATAATGGTTTTTGCTTTATTGTATCTTTTAAAGTAAAAAGGTGTATATTTGAATGAATCTCATAAGAATTAATTCGATTTGTCTTTTTTTACGTACAAATGTACATTGTTGACATAATGTCAACAATTAGTAAACTCAATAGTAAATAATAATCGAATTATATCTTTAAAAAATGTAATAAAAACTATTGTTTACACAAAAATTAAATTATTTACAGCATGTAAACAATTAAGTATTTCAAGAAAAAACCTTTAAAACTGAAACTAAAGTAAAAATGTTGCATATTTAATTCAATTTCACCAAAATTTATTCAATTTGACATTTTTACACAGAAATTTACATTGTTTACATATTGTCAGGAATTTAAAAACTCACTAGAAATTGCTAATAGATTTATATGGTAAAATAATGTGATAAAAAATATTCTTTACACCAAAAATTACATTATTTACACCGTGTAAACAATTGAAAAATTCAATAATTTTCAAGATTAACCTTTGACACCATAAAAAGCAAATGAAAAAAGTTGTTTATAATTTAATAAATGCCTACATACATTATTATCATAGAAATTAATTCATTTTGCTACTTTTTACATACAAATACACATTGTTTACTTAATGTCAACAGTTAGTAAACTCAATAGCAATCAATAATCGAATAATATCTTTAAAAAATGTAATAAAAAATATTGTTTACATCAAAAATTTTATTATTTACATAATGTAAACAATTGAGTATTTCAAAAAACTTTAAGAAAATTCTTCGAAATAGAAGCTAAAGTACAAATTTTGCATATTTAATTAAATTTCACCAAAATTTATTCAATTTGATACATTTTACACAGAAATTTATATTGTTTACATATTGTCAACAATTTAAAAATTACAAATAAATTTATATGGTAAAAAAATATAATTAAAAATATTCCTTACACCAAAAATTACATTATTTACACCGTGTAAACAATTAAAAAATTTAATAATTATCAAGGCAATATTGCATATTTAATTCAATTTCACCAAAATTTTACATTCTTTACATGGAGATTTACATTGTTTACAAATTGTCAACAATTAGAAAACTCATTTGAAATTATTAATAGATTTTTATGGTAAAATAATGTAATAAAAACTATTCTTTACATAAAAAATTAAGTTATTTACACCGTGTAAACAATTGAAAAATTCAAAAATTTTCGAGATAAACCTTTGAAACTGTTAGAAAGCATATAAAAAATAAATAAAATTACTAGACATTGTTTACTTCATGTAAAGAATTAAAACTGAATAATTCTTTATATACATTGTTTATATAATGTCAACAATTAGTAAACTCAATAGAAATAGGTTTTATTGTAAAAAATACCAAAAATTACATTCTTTACATCATGTAAAAAATTGAAAAATTCAATAAATTTCAATAAAATTTTTTAAAACTATTAAGACGTAAAAATAAAAAGAAAATTATTTTATTTTAGATATTGTTTACATTGTTTACCTCATGTAAAGAATTAAAATATAATTAAAAACGTACAATATACCAAATTTTAAGAAAATGTAAAAATTGTCTACTATCCTAAGTTTGTTTTACAAAGTATTCCTTCTCTCCCTTACTCTATCTATCTCTATCACTCACAAATTTGAAAATGTAAATTTCAAAAAATGTCGGTCACTCTTCTTACTTTCATTTATTTCTCCTCAAAATTAAAACACTTTCAGATTTTTTTTTTTATATTACAAGATTCACTTTATTTTGTAATTTCACTTTTTTTCTTGTATAATAATATAATTTTTTACTTTATTTTTTGGATTTAGCAATAATATTGCATACTTTTGGGAGTTTGTATTCATGTTTTTTTTTTTAATTTATATTTTTTTGTTTATGGAGATTTCAAAAATGTTAATATTTTATTTTGGATTTATCGTATCTTTTTGTAATTTTATTTTTATTTTTCATTAATATACCACGTTACAATATTTTTTGTTAAATCTTAATTGTGATTTGGTGTGTGTGTCTGTAGGTGTGTGGGAGTGTAAAAGTGTTTTTATTTTTCTTTTTATTAATATTTATATATTTTTAAATATAATTATTACAAAAAAAGATAAAAAAAATGTTTACGACATTAAACTAGATGCATATGATTTTTGTATTTTTTTTTAGTTTTTAATTTTTTTTTTGTTTAAATATTAATATTATAATATGATTTTTAATTTAGATTTTTTTTTTTTTTTTATTAAAAATTTCGGTATCTGAAATTTGGACAAAATATGTATTTTTTTTTTTTTTTTAATTTTTTGATTTTTTTTTTTTTAACAAAATGATGCTTAAAATCTAAACCAATGAAAAAAGGAGTACAGTTTTTTTTGTAATTGTGTTTTTTTGTTTTTATTTGTAAGAAAAATTAGAATTTAAAATTTTTTGTTGGAAGTTTTTTTCAGTTTTATGTTTTTAAATATTTTTGGAGTTTATTATATTATTTGTTTTTGCTTTTTTATGGAATATAGTATTTATTACAACAAATATAAATTTTGAATTTTGTTTTAAATTTAATTTTTTTTTTTTTTTTTTTTTTTTTTGGGGGGGGAGTAGTAATTTTAATGGGTTTTTTCTTTTCCTTTATTTTAGATTTTAAGACCTAAAAGTTTATAATATATTTTTTTTAGATTTTTTTAAATATTTTTTTTTTGGGGTTTTTAAATATAAAATGATGCTTATGTTTATTGGTTATTTCTAAATATTTATATTTTTGTTTAATAAAAATGTATTTTAGTTTTTTTTAATATTTTTTAGCTCCAAAAATGTATTATTTTTTTTTTTTTTAGAATTTTGAATATCCAGTATTTTTTATTTTTTGACTTAGCCGAGACATACAATTTTGAGTTGTAACAATTTTTTTGGGAACTTTACACCACTCTGAGTAACAGTAATATTTGGCAGCACTATAAGAGTTGTATTAATAAGTCAGTAGATATTGTCAAGTTGGGGATTTAGTTAATGTTATTGTAGACGTGTTTTAAATGAAATAAAAATATGGTTTTTATTTCCATGTTATATAATAAACCGAATGTTCTTAAACGAATCATATGATACTGAATCTCAAACTTCCATTATTTACTTAAAAGAAGTTATGAAATATTTGGAATTTTGATTTAGTTTCTTGTTAAATTAATTCAGTCGAAATTATTACTAAAAAAACTTAATAGAAAACATGTTAAAATATTATGATGATAATTTGAAATTACTTTCAGAAGAGACTTTAAGAAGACTTGCCTTCGTTTTGACCGAGCAAACGGCAGTAATATCTTATTTTTTAAAGATAGGAAATCAGTCATACGATCCTCGAAATGTAATATATTTTTTTATTGCCGACAATAGATTTCACAGAATAATGTTGTTGAAGGAATTTTAATAAAAGATCTAATTTTAAAATAGGATTTTATGATAATCAGCATATCTGATCAGATCTTGCGATCTAAAATACCTCTTGATGAAGGAAAGCTATTCGAAAATGATTTTTTATAATGAAGAGAACAGGAGAATTAAATTTTTAAATTATTAAATACTGAATGTCCAGAACCTGGTTAGAAATATGTACTAAGTAGCTGATTTTACAGACACTATGGGTGTAAAATTTTATTAATCCGAATTTCGATGACATAAAATAGAGGCATTTCGTTTACCGAGTACTTAATGATACTTTGTTATTTCAAAATACAAAAATCTGTAGGGTTTAAAATAAGAAATATAACCTTAAGCTCTTTATATAGACTTTGTAATATCTGAGGGAATCACTTAGTAATAAAGGGAGGAGAGTATTTTCTTCATTATGAAGAAACTCAAAGAAAATCAGCATGCTGTGAAAAAAATAATTCGACCTTCCAAGACCACTATTGCTAAACAGCAAGTGAGAGTTTCAGTGTACGTTAATAGATAATATGCGACTAAATAGATAAGATCCTGTCTGTAGTAATGAGGTTATTGCGGTTGTAGTCAAGAGAACATGTTGATGAATTTTACTACAGGATCTTGGTTTACATAAGGATCTTGATTCCCGACCAGTCAACTGGCCGCCTAGATCATGTAATATCACACCTGTGGATATTATTTTTTTTTTTTTGTCCATGAGCATACGATTAATGATATGTATGGGGTCACAACAAAGATTTTGAAATAAATTCTATTTTAAATCCTGATAATGTACCATTAACATGAATTTGATCGAACCGAAGATCGTGCATTTTTTTTATATTTTTATTTTAAATTATATAAGATATGACATTTATGGTCAAATATAATCCCATCAGAATCTTCAGTATCGGATAATAGTTAATTCGTGGCCTGTTTTTTTTCTAGATATAGATTGACAAATAAGTTATCGAGTGACGGCCTCAGAGCATTAGAATTTTTTATGGCAATTTAGAATTGGAGGATTCTTTTTCATAAACTTAGATATCAGCAAAAGGTGGATGAACTTAACTCAATTAAAGAAGGATTTAAGCAGACAATTGCGGTTACTTCTGGAAGCAGATATACAATCTTACTGGCTCAAAGTCAATGGCTAAAAATTTAGTCGTGTTTGTGAGAGTGAAAAAAATGCACTCAAAGAAAATTGGGTTTAGTAAACGAAATACATTAGTTATACATGGTGCTTTATTATTATATAATACTTATTGCTCTATGTACTTTCGCTTTCTTTACACTTAAATATGTTAATATTGCCATAAAAAATATTATTACAATCCCTACAATTTCATCTTACGACATTAATATCATAGAAATTGTTTACCAAACAATTCATTCATCATTTTTTGCAGTGCAATTTGTACTCTTTGTACTCTCAGCAACGATTAAATAAAGAGCGTAAGAATACGTGTGAACTCAGCTAGCACAATTGTACTATGAAATTGACATCCCTAACATACTATCTCCACGTTGATATAATATGTAAGATAACGCCGGCAGAAGAGAGTAAACATTTTATTAATATTATGTTAAGTCTTAAACAAGGGGTAAACGTATTCTAATAAATCTTATAAGATTTCATTATTTTCACTCAGTCACAGAGTAAACATATACTTTTTATTTAAGAAATTCAAAATTTTTTAGCACAATTTTAATAAAAATATGTTTTTAAATGTAGAACAACCAATAAAATTAAACAATTTTACAAAAAAACATTGTTTTTAAATACTTTTAAAAATATACATTCACACACACAAACAAACTTTCGTATATGTGTATTTTTTGAGAGTAAATCTTATAAGATAGTTGTGTAGAAAAATCTTATCACAACAGTCTCATAATATTTCTTATAATACTAATATTTAAGTCTACACGTGAGATAATTCTCTCAGAGAGCGAATTTGACACTCTCTGTTACATATTATGATATAAAAAAATCATGTGGAGACCCAGTGTAACTTTGAGTCTACATTAGACAAATTTTTATCAAGACAAACGTCAAAATCGGTGCAAATCTATACAAGGTAGCCTCAGTTAAACTGCTGATTATTATTTTTGGTTGTTACAGCTGTCAAACTGTATACATAAAAAACATTAATGAATTCGCCATATTGTTGTTTTTGCACAATTGTTGCCACCTTCCATAAATTCGAATTCATTTTGACGTTTGTCTTGATAAAAATTTGTCTAATGTAGACTCAAAGTAATGTAACCAGTACTTTGTTGTTCTTTTGTACACATCAACATTAGTGATGTCAATTAGACAAAATTGATGTCAATTACACAAGTCTCAATTAGTTTGAAAATCGCTAGATATTTTAGCGCTTTGTATACAAAACGAAATTTGTGCTTTTATGGCAAAAATTTTTAAATTTAAATAATTAATTCAATTATACGCTTTATTTAAATTATTTCAAAAAATTTTTAGTAAAGAAAAAAAGCAAAATAATTTGTCCAATTGATAAACTTTTTAAAGCGATTTTTTACGCAAATTTGGTATATTGAAATAAAAAGCTGTAAACACTGTTCTTACAGCTGTCACGTAAAAACGTAGAGCGACCTAATTTACTACGTCACATTTACGTTTCTGAGTACACATACACACATAACTCTCATAACCAAAACGTGTTAGCTGATTTGTTATATTTACGGTAGAGTAACGGAGCCTTCATAGGCCAACATTTCGTAATGTTGTTCAAGTTGAACACCTTATTTGCTTTTATGCCGATCTATATTCTAAAATGAATTGACTAATCTATTGACAACTCCGACCTAATGAATTGGAGGGTATTTAAAGTCTTTTAATCTAAGTAATAAAAACAGATCTTTTGATTATCCTTTATTTCAAAATTTATATTGACTAATTTCGATTTTAATATTGGAATATTGATTTTTGATATTCAGTATCATTTTTGAATTAATTTTATAAATGTTTTATTTAATCCTTTTCGAGAAGTCCAAAGTCAATTGTAGTAGTTTTGTAGTAAATATATATATTTTAAATCCAAAAGTCATAGTCTTAACAAGATAAAGATCGTATTCCCTCATATTTGGATCATGTGATCTTTAGCTCCAAAATAATTTTTTTACTCTTGTTTTATCTTGCATTTCTGTCCAATTTTAAATCTGTTTATATCCCAAAGTGGTGTAAAGTCTTTTATATAATCGATCATAACCGATCTTAAGATCATGTTTTATATTTTAAATTTCTTTTCCTTTTATTTTTTAGACATAAGTCATCATTTTGTTGGTAAGATTTCGTTTAACCTAAATATGTTTATAAATTTAATGTTTAAGTTTTTATTTTTTGGGTAATTTCCTTAATTCCTTGGATTTTTTTTAAATACCAAAAGTTTTAAAATTTTGTAAGCTTAAATTTAAAATGTTATATACGTTTTTTGTTGTTTATTTTAATACCATTATTTTTGGTTTTTTTTTTTTGGAGTTTAATTTCTAATATGAATAAATCTTAATATTTAAATGAGAATTATAATTTTTTTTATTTTTAGTTTTGGTTTTTTTCTTAAGGGTGGTTAAAATTGTTTTTAATATAATTTTTATGTTTTTATATAAATTTATAATTTATTTTTCATTTGATAAATTTAGATTTTGTTTTAAAAAAATTTATAATTTTTACTTTTTAAATTTTTTTTTTTATTTTGAAATATTTAGATGATGCCTTAAATTGTTGTTTTTGGTTTAATAATGGTTGTTAATTTGTTTTTTTATTTTGAAATATTTTCATGCCAGGGTTGTATTTTATTTTGGAAATATTTTTTTTTATGCCAGTGTTGTATTTTTTGGTTTTAAAAGTTCATCAAACTGAGAGTTTGATAGTATTTTAAATTTTTTTTAGTTATGCCTTGAATTTGTTAAATTTTTGCTTGATTTTTTTTTTTTTTTTTGGTAATAATTTTGGTAGTGGTTGGTTTCTTGGTTTGTTGTAATTTTGAAATTGTTGTTGTAATATTGAAAATTAGAAAATTTGAATTTATATAAAAAAAACTTAAAATTGGTTTAGATTTTTTGTAAATTAAAATAAATAACAAAAAAAATTAATTACTAAAAATAATTTAAAAAAAAAACAAATATTTTAAAATAAAATTTTAATTTTTTTGGAATTTCTTGTTTTTTTTTCAGCCTGAACTATTGTTTATTTTGGAGTTTTTAAAGTTTTTATTTTGATTTTTGAACCAGAAAGCTTGATGATGATGTTTTTTTTATTATTTTAATAATGAAAAATGTTTTATTAGTTTTATTTTGAAAAATGAATTTTCATTTGCTGTTTTGTAGTACAATTTACCAGTAAAGTGAGATTTTAGTGTTTGTATGTTAATCAATTTTTACTTGATACTGTAATTCTTGTAATATAAAATTTATTGTTTTATTTTATTTTTTTAGTTATTTTTTTTTAAATGGTTTTTTCTTCTTTTGTTTTATTGTTGTTGTATATTTTCAATAGAAAATAAAAACATAAAAATTAAGAGGCAATTGTTTAATAATTGTTTAAAAAAAATAAAATTTTCCAAGAAGAAATTTCTTTTGAAGAAATTTTTTTGGAAAATTTCTATTTATTAAACAATTATTTGGTTTTTTGTAATTTATGGTCTATTTTGTTTGTTTGTTATGAGTTTCACTGTAAAAAATCTATTGTTTTTGTTTGTATAATGATTTCGTTATTTCGGTTTACTGTTTTTTGTTTGTTTTACTTTAAATTTTATCAATCTGTAAAAAAATATATTGTAAAAAATTTGTTTTGCAATATTATTTTGTCAATTTGTTTGTTGTTGTAGCTTGGCTATTGTTTGTTTGTAGTTTGTTGTAAAAATAATTTATTGTTTATTGTTTTATAAAGAAAAAATCAGTTTTTGTTATAAATTTAATTTTTTTTGTTTTGTATTTTCAATTATTGTACTATTATTTGCAGTTGTTTTCATTATTTAATGCTATTGTTGAATTAAAATGAAAGAACATTTTATTTTGTAACGAAAATAATATAGAAAATTAAATAAATTTGTTGCATAGTTTTTTTCTGGCAGTGTAACTGTGTACAGTGGGAAGGATGAGGGAGAAAAATGTTTAACAAAACAAATTGTTATGATTAAATATTATTAATGTGTACTTTAAAGCCTAAAATTTTCAGTTAAAAATTGTGTTTAATAAACTTTAGATAATTTTATTACTTTGTTCTTAAATTAAAATAAAATGATGGATGTAAATTGATTCCGTACAAAGAACAACACTAAGAATGTTATTTGAATTATTAGAAAATTTTACAGATAATCTTTCTTTGTCTACTACATTAATTGAACTTTAATATAAGCATGGGAATACCCCACACTGAACTTTAAGTTGCATTAAACAGAGTTTTGTTTTCAGAAGCATATAAGTTATTAATTTGGATTTGGGCCCTCTAATCAATGTTTGCATCCTCAATACTGCAAAGATAGTGTTTAACATATTAGAGCCCTTACACAAACATAACTGTAAAATGAAATAACAGGATATTTCAACAAATTTACGAACCAAAACTAACCACAAAGCGAGTGAAAAATTGGTTGCATCAGTAAGAGGTAAGTGTTATAGAACACCCTCGCGGTTCTAAACCTTAACTCAATTTAAATTTTAGTCGGTACTCACACATAGCAATTTTTCTTGCTGCAATTCTGAATTCATAAGAAAGAGAGAAGAAGAGAATACTAAGCTTGTACCATAGAAAACAACTAGAACTTCAACTCTTTTCATTCGCTCAGCAACAAAAAATTACTCTCTTTACACGTATACATTTGTTCTGTAGAAAATTCTACTAACACAAACAAACAGTTAGGTTTTTTTGACAGCTGAGTTAGGTTTTTTGTTATCAAGTTGGAGTTCTAGTTGTTTTCTATGGCTTGTACATTATTTTTATATCTCTTGCCTATGAAGTTAGAATAGCAGCAAGAAAAATTGCTTTGTGTGAACCCTGACTTATAGAAAAGAGTTAATCAAAACATCAATAGGAAGGAGTTCAGCGAAAAACTAAATAAAGTCACAAAATTAAACTACGAAGTTATTTTTGTACAGCGTCTATCTTCTTTTAATTATAAAATTTTTAATTTATTATTACTTTTTTTTTTAATATTAAGAATATACCTTTTGGCGCTCTGAAAAACTGTTCTGGAAATCTATTTTTTTTTTTTATTAAAGTCTATTATTAATATTTTTAATAACTACGGAACTAATCGAGATATATGAAAATAGATTAAAACTGGAAATTAAAAAGGTATGATCAATAAAGATTTCAAATATTCCAACCACAAATTTTGGAAAATATGACTATATGTTAGTAGGGTTTCCAAGAGAAAAGTGCACCGAAGTGCTGGTCTTTTGATTATGTTCAGATCGATTCAGAGCAGAGAAAATCCCAGCCCTCCGAAAAATAATCTTCCACTAAAAAGTTTTAATACATCGATAGCCCCAAGCCTCTAAAGTACAAATACCGAAAAATCTATAGGGGTTACATTTTCTCTCACATGGAGTAAATTAAAGTCTTAATTATCTTACAGGTAAACAATACGATATTAAAGAGTTGTTCTTAATACAGGAATGTATAAGAAAAATTCAAAACTTTTGTACTCGAACATACTTCTACGAACTCGGATCTGTGGCAAGAAAACTTGCCAGATTAAAAAGACGTAATGAATTTTTCCTACAAAAACTTGTGTTTAGGTTTCAACAAAAGCGAAATGGATAAGACACCATGAATGCTGATGAAGTGTGTAGCGGCACAGAAAAAACGTATTCTATTCTGCTGATGCCTAATTATAGTCCACAAACTCTGATTTGGTACCGACAAACAAGGCAATTTATGATTGCAAACTTGTTTAACTTGAACAAAAAGTAAAAAATTTCTATTACAATATCTATAATGAAATGGGGAATAAAACCGAAGATGACAGTTATGTAGGATTTTTTAGTATGATGTATATGTTTGGAGAAAAATTAATATAAAACTCTTTAAAAGAATAGGTATTTGCATCGCAATGTGAATCTTATCGACGAAAGCTATTGAATATAGAATAAAAATACTACCGATCAAAATACAGGTGTAATGTGTAATATCCCCATGGCAGAATCCCGATATGTGAATACAAACATTATTACCACAAATCCGGGAAAGGCGGTTAAAAATTTGGTGATCGGACAGAATAGGCTTTCATAAAATTACCCAAAATATAAAGAAATAAATACTTTCGTATCCCAGATAATACTACCATTTTTCAGCCTGAGATTATTGAGATTACGGTAGATATTAAATGGTTGAAATAAATAGATAATAACGCTCCTGGTCGCATTTTTTAGGACTCTCAAGGGGTTAGTAAAACCCTAAGAACTTCTGTAGTGTCTTAGAATGCAAATGAAATAAACTCTTGCCTCAGTTGGTACTGTCGGAAACAAGAGAGTTAATTAATTATGATAAAAAGTTTAAAAATTTAATTAAGGAATGGGCAACATATTAACACGTCAAAAATTGGCAGAATTTCACAGTCTGAAAAACAACTGGCATCTTATGTGGAAATTCAAACCCTGAGAAAACAAGGAGGATCCTTAAACTAATTAGACCAACACTCAAAAGGTTGATCAGTGTAATAGCCGACCACTCAGAGAGGAAGGCTCCCTTAGTTTGCATTGGAATAATTTATGACATGTGTGAAGCGTTAAAATTTAAACATTCGAACTCAACATATATCTCATAGATAATGATGTAATCATTGGTCTGTATTTCTTAAAAAATTAGGCCGGACATAACATAAATGATAATAGCGATTGGTACCGCACCATTATAATATACTATTAAAACTCATGATGCCGGCGAAATTTGGTTTCAGCAAGACACAGAACGCAAAACAAGAGCTTTATTGAGAAATCATTTTGGTAATTTTGCATCTCGGACCTATCAATTGGCCACCTAGATCGTATATACAGTGTTGGAAAAAATAATAGGGACGACCCTTACTTTCGCAAACATATGCAAACAGTTTCTTTATATTAAGTTTTTTTTTTTTGGAGTCCCGCTATTTAACTGTTTCTAAAATAACGGAATTTCATTATTTGTTTACTTTTTCTCTTTTGCGCTTTTATTTTATATTTATTTGCAAAAAAATCAGTGAAGTTGTAATTTCAATTGGAAAAAATAATAGGGACGCACTACAAAAAATTACCATTAGTCAGTAAAAATTATTATTTTTAACATAAACATATTAAAAATCCGTAAAGCAAAGTTTATGTGATTAATTTAATCATTATTGGTTTCGTGTTTATGATTTATGTCTTCAGTAAATAAATTTGAAAATGGGTCGTGGTGTTCATTGTACTGAATCTGAAAAAAATGTTATTCTTAAATTAAATTCGAACGGGTTATCAATTAGAAAAATTGTACAGATAATGAAGTGTTCCAAAACTAAAGTATTCAATGCCATTCATTCGAAAAAAAGTCATGAAACTAGAGGTAGAAAGCATAAAACGTCAGCGCGTTTTGACCAACGTTTAGTACGACTTTCCAAAAATAACCCCTTTATATCATCAAGTAGCCTTAAAAATTAATTGTGTGCTTCAGTGACAAGTCGAACATTAAGAAATATGCTGCAGGAAGTCGGATTAGTGGGACGCAGTCCGAGAAAAGTACCACTGTTGAGCAAGAAAAACATACAAAAAAGGTTGGATTTTGCCAGGCGACACCTGTGCCGTAAAAACTGGAACAACGTACTATGGTCAGACGAAACAAAAGTCAATTTATTTGGATCTGACGGAAAATCATTTGTACGTTGTCCTGCAAATGCTGAATTTGATCCAAAATATAACAAAAAAAAAACGTCAAACACAGTGGTGATTCTATAATGCTATGGGGATGTTTTTCGGCCTCTGGAGTTGGCCCAATAGTTTGGATTCAGGGAAAAATGAATGCTGCTGACTATATAGACATTCTCCAGAATAGAATGCTTCCATTTGCTGAGGATGAAATGCCACTAAAATGGGAATTCATGTAGGATAATGATCCCAAGCATTCCGCTAGAAGCGTCAAAACGTGATTTCAGCAGAATGAGGTGCCTGTAATGGAGTGGCCGTCCCAATCACCGGACTAAATCTCTGGGGAGTCCTAAAAAATAAAATTGGTAGCTTTAAATCAAAAAATAAACAAGAGTTGTGAGAAAAAATTCAAGAAACCTGGTACTCAATTCCGCCCGAGGTATGTGCGAATCTTGTGGGATCTGTGAATCGCCGTTGTCAGGATTATAACCTCCATCTTCAACCAAGTATTGAAAAAGTATTTGGAAATGATGGTAATGTTAAAAAAAAAAATAAATATTTTTTCCAAAACATTAAGTGTACCTATTATTTTTTCCAGGCCTTTTTAAAAAAAAATATTTTTTGGCAGAACTAGTTCCTTATTTTTGCTTTATAAGTTAAAATATTTGAAGTTATTTAATTTTATGCATATACTTTTTAATATTTATGGAATAGTAAATAAAAAAGTAAAAATATATTGAAAAATTAGAGTGTCCCTATTATTTTTTCCAACACTGTATATACATATATATTTTTTTTTTTTTTTCTTTGGAGATATGTGAAGTGGAAATTGTTCGTCGATATTACTCGGGTAATTTGTCAGATTCCGGTAGTGTGTGCGGAAAGTGTGTACCTGAAATTAGACCTTTTGAATGGACCACCTACGCGTAGTAGCAGCCAACATTTCAAAGAAAGTATTTTTTAAAAGTTAAATATCAGAAAATGTTCTTTTTTTTCTAATTTAAAAAGGAGCTAAATGAATAACCCTATATATATTTTGTCAAAGCAAGAACTCCTGAGAAAAAAATTTTGGAAGGAAAGTGATTATTTTGGAGAAAGCTTGAATTAACAATATCTATTGAATATCGATAATTGATTCTATTTTGATTCGCTACATATTCTGATTAAAAGTTCCTCTTCACATTGAGGCCATAGTACAAATCTCGTACAAACATACAAAGATGATTCATTAAATTAATGTATCTATAGATGTATGTCGATTGTACTTGCACGAGGTTTTTTTAATAAGACTCCATAAATTAGTTAAGGAACATTAAATATATATTAAGCTAACTGAGATGCGATACCAGTCGTATGTCTAGATCTAATTATTTTTATAACTTATTAAAATGAAAAAAAAAAAATTGAACAAATATAGAGCATCGATTAAATTTAATCGATTTAAATTTTTTAAATTTAGCTTCAAAATATAAAACCTGAAGAAATGTAATATAAAACAATAAATTAATGGAAGTTAATTTGGATTGTAAATAAGCTTACAAAAATCCTGAGGGAAATTGCTAATATTTATCTTAATTATATTGTTTATCTTTAAAAACTTTTTTTCCACATCTTTATATTCTATTAAATTTTAAAGTTGATTTAAAAAACCTAAAGTTTTTTTTTTATATTTTCCTTCTTCCTTTCCACTGTCACACAGTCAAACTACTTTACTTTTTTATTAGTGGTTGTCTTAGCTAAATACAGTGTTGTCAACAGATTTATAAGAAAAAAATTGCGGTTTCTTTTTTTTATTTCAATTTGTCTCACTTTCTGATAATAAAACAAAAATTAAAAATTGTATTACAATTGTAAATAAAAAATTAAAAAATAAAAATTTTTTAACAAATTAATAACTATTATTTAAAAATAAATATTTGATATTATTTATGGTCTACTTTGAAAGAGATATGTAAGAAATATATACTATATAGAGATTTGATTTTTTTTTCTGTTCATATGTTGATTTTTTGTTTGTTTTTAAGTATTTAGATAACAGAAAAACTTATTGTATATAAAATTATTTATAAAGAAAAAAACTATAAAAATATGATTTGTTGTGTTTTGGGTTTGGGAAGGAGGAGGTTGAGGTTGAGAGAGTATAATTGAATATTTAAAACTATTTCCTTTTAAGGCTGAATTCATTATTATTAATAAGTAATAAAAATTAAAAAACAATTAAAAACAATTATTTTATATAAGTATATATATTTATATATTTAAATATAAATATATATTTTTGTTTTTGGTTTTTTTGTGTATACAATATATTTTTTTATATGTAATCATGGTACTATTTGCTGTGGTTCAATATTTCTTTAATGCAATTAATTATTTTTGCTTTTTTTATGTCAATCTTTCTTATTCATATTATACAATTATTTAAAAATTACTTTGATTTGATTTGATGTTTTGCAGGATTAGAGGGAGCGGGGTTGTAATGGAGAATTGTGATTTGGAGTTGTGAAATTAAATTATTATATTTTTAAGTTTTAATATTGATTTTTACTAAGTTTTAAAAAATAAAAATAATTTAAATAAAATTTATATTAAAGTTATATACACTAAAAAATAGGAAATTTGTTTGTTTTGGCCTGTTTTTTATTTTTAATCTTATTTTAAATTTTCCATATTAGTAACATTTTCAGAAACTTTGTTAAATGGTTTTTAATAAAAATACAAATTTAACAAAGTTTTTTCTTGTTTTAATTTTTAAGAAAATGTATTTTACCTAAAAATTTTAGGTAAATAAAACTTAAATAATATTAAATAATTATTAAAGATTGCTTTGCTATTTTTTTGTTATTTTTTATATTGTTTTTTTTAGTATTTCCTTTAAAACTTAAATAAAAAAATTATAAGAAAATTAAAAATAAAACATAAAAAATTAATTAGTATTAATTTGTAACTATTGTTTTTGTTTTTAAAGTTATTTACTGTTTTTATATTTTCATATAATCCCTGTCAATTGATATTGTTTTTAAAAAACAAAAATATAACAAATTCACTGTTTTTATTTTATTATTTTATTCTATGGTTTTTTCTCTGTTTGTTTTGGTTTTATTTTCTTACTATTTTTATATTTTATTCATTCATCTCTTTATCTTAAACTGCAATATTGCCTTTTTAAAGTTTAATTTGTTTTAGACACAAAAAAGAACTTTATTCATTTTTTTCTTGGATAATTAAATATAATAATAGCATAATTTATTATTTAATTTTTATTATAAATTAATTAGATTTTTTTAATTTATATTTAAAATCTTAAATTAACACAATTTTATCTTAATATTTCTTTAAGTGTATTTTTTAAACGAAAAGAAATTGAAAAAACAAATAAAAAACGTTTCTATTTCAATTTTCAAATTTGCTGGTTTTTTTTGTTGAATTTTTATATTTTCTTCAATTTTACTATTTTTTTGTTGTGTTTTTGTCTATTTTTTTTTTTTAATTGTTATTTTCATATTCTTTTTATACCCTTCACCACAGGTGTAAAGGGTATATATAAGTTTGTCATTCCGTTTGTAATTTCCACAATTTTCGTCGGAGAGCAAAAAAGTTTATATTTTCGGAATCCTTGTAAGAAGCGATGACGATTGGACCATGTCCGTCCGTCCGTCCGTCCGTCCGTCCGTCCGTGTGTCGGTTGAAATGGCGTTTATGAAGCCCACCGATAACTGACATATATAATATGTATGTCAAACGATCGGAAATGCTTTCGAGAATTTTGCTATTGGAATTCAGCAAGATAGGTTCATACAATGCGGAGATATGTTCAAAAAACCGGTTTTTTGAACCGGTTTTCCAGTTTCTGAAGCCTCTGTATATACTACGGACTTCGCTTTTACAAAGAATTCTCGGAAATTTTTTTCTGAATTTTTGTTCTGAAAAAATGAAATAAATCGGTTCAGTAATAACTGAGATATCGGACAAAACGCATTTTTTATTTTTTGAAGCCTTGGTTTAAGCTATAGATTTTTATTTTTATACAGATCGGTCACAAATATTTTTATAAAATTTCAGTTTTTTGAATCAGGAAGATCGGTTTATAAATGGTGGAGATATGCTTTAAAAACCGGTTTTTAGAACCGGTTTTTTAGTTTCTGAAGCCTCTGCATATACCAGGGACTTCGAATTTTTAAAGGGGGCTCGAAAATTATTTTCTGAATTTTTGTTCTGAAAAAATTAAATAAATCGGTTCAGTAATAACTGAGATATCGGGGAAAACGAATTTTTTATTTTTGAAGCCCTTGTTCAAGCTACAGATTTTTATTTTTATATAGATCAGTCATAAATATTTTTATAAAATTTCGGTTTTTTTAATAAACCAAATTCGTTCATAATCAACAAAGTTATGGCCCAAAAACAAATCTGTTAAGAATATAAATACACCAACAAACATGTATATTAAGCATTGTAATGACTATTAGTGACGTTTTTTGTTTTTTTGTATAGACAAGTAGTTTAGTTATCAACAGCAGTAATATGATGAATAACAGTGTTGTTGTTGTTGTTGTTCGTTGTATATGCAGTCTGTACAAAAATAAATAGATATGGAATTGTAGTTGTTTATTTTTAAAAACTAAAACGTATCTGTTAAGAATATACATAAATACATACATAAACATGTATATTAAGCATTGTAATGACTATTAGTGACGTTTTTTGTTTTTTGTATAGACAAGTAGTTTAGTTAGCAACAGCAGTAATATAATGAATAACAGTGTTGTTGTTGTTCTTTGTGTATTCAGTCAGTTTGTACATACAATGAAATTGAAAAAAGATTCGGCTGTGCCGAATCTTTGATACCCTTCACCATATTACCATCTTATCGACATCATATTACCATATTACCGACAATTAATAAAATTTTCGCCTTAACGTATGCTTGCATATTTTCTAAATCTAAATTTTTTTCAAACTACGAAAATTTGAATATGAAAAAAAAAAAAAACAATTATAACAGGCTTTGCTTTTAAAAAAGAAACAACAACAATTCCATATATATTTATTTTTGTATGTACAAACTGACTGAATACACAAAGAACAACAACAACACTGTTATTCATTATATTACTGCTGTTGCTAACTAAACTACTTGTCTATACAAAAAACAAAAAATGTCACTAATAGTCATTACAATGCTTAATATACATGTTTGTGTATGTATTTATGTATATTCTTAACAGATATGTTTTAGTTTTTAAAAATAAACAACTACAATTCCATATCTATTTATTTTTGTACAGACTGCATATACAAAGAACAACAACACTGTTATTCATCATATTACTGCTGTTGATAACTACACTACTTGTCTATACAAAAAACAAAAAACGTCACTAATAGTCATTACAATGCTTAATATACATGTTTGTTGGTGTATTTATATTCTTAACAGATTTGTTTTTGGGCCATAACTCTGTTGATTATGAACGAATTTGGTTTATTAAAAAAACCGAAATTTTATAAAAATATTTATGACTGATCTATATAAAAATAAAAATCTATAGCTTGAACAAGGGCTTCAAAAATAAAAAATTCGTTTTCCCGATATCTCAGTTATTACTGAACCGATTTATTTAATTTTTTCAGAACAAAAATTCAGAAAATAATTTTCGAGCCCCCTTTAAAAATTCGAAGTCCCTGGTATATGCAAAGGCTTCAGAAACTAAAAAACCGGTTCTAAAAACCGGTTTTTGAAGCATATCTCCACCATTTATAAACCGATCTTCCTGATTCAAAAAACTGAAATTTTATAAAAATATTTGTGACCGATCTGTATAAAAATAAAAATCTATAGCTTAAACCAAGGCTTCAAAAAATAAAAAATGCGTTTTGTCCGATATCTCAGTTATTACTGAACCGATTTATTTCATTTTTTCAGAACAAAAATTCAGAAAAAAATGTCCGAGAATTCTTTGTAAAAACGAAGTCCGTAGTGTATACAGAGGCTTCAGAAACTGGAAAACCGGTTCAAAAAACCGGTTTTTTGAACATATCTCCGCATTGTATGAACCTATCTTGCTGAATTCCAATAGCAAAATTCTCGAAAGCATTTCCGATCGTTTGACATACATATTATATATGTCAGTTATCGGGGGGTTCATAAACGCCATTTCAACCGACACACGGACGGACGGACGGACGGACGGACATGGTCCAATCGTCATCGCTTCTTACAAGGATTCCGAAAATATAAACTTTTTTGCTCTCCGACGAAAATTGTGGAAATTACAAACGGAATGACAAACTTATATATACCCTTTACACCTGTGGTGAAGGGTATAAAAATAAATATATATGGAATTGTTGTTGTTTCTTTTTTAAAAGCAAAGCCTGTTATGATTGTTTTTTTTTCATATTCAAATTTTCGTAGTTTGAAAAAAATTTAGATTTAGAATATATGCAAGCATACGTTAAGGCGAAAATTTTATTAATTGTCGGTAATATGGTAATATGATGTCGATAAGATGGTAAGATGGTAATATGGTGAAGGGTATCAAAGATTCGGCACAGCCGAATCTTTTTTCAATTTCATTTTATTTAACTATGGTTTATTTATGGTTTTTTTATTTATTTATTTCTTTAATCATTTTATTTTATTTTTATATATTTTCTCTTAAGTTTGATTGTAAAACATTTATTTTCATTTTAATAATATTATTTTTTTTAATTTAATAATATTTGTTGTTGTTTTTTTGTATATTGTATATAATATTTCTATGGCAATAAAAAAAGTCTGTAAAAAAATTTGTCGTTTTAACAGAAAAAATTTGTTGTTTTTATATGGTTCTATGGGCACATTGTTGATTTGATTTGAAAAGTTAAACAAAATCTCTTTTGGAAATCTTTAAATCTTAAGTGATTTTCTTCAAATAATTTAAACAAAATTATATTTATATTGGAACAACCAATTATTAAAAATTATTTTAAATTAAAAAAATATTGAATGTCTAACTTTTTTTTTTTTTGCTACTTAAAACCACTGTTTTTAAAAAGTGCTACCAAGTTTGTTATTTAGTAATGGTAACATAGCGGATATTTTAAGATAAAAACGTTTTTCTTATTTGTATGAATTTTTAAATATTACATACTGTCTCCACGTTGATATAATATGTAAGATAACGCCGGCAGAAGAGAGTAAACATTTTGTTAATATTATGTTAAGTCTTAAACTAGGGGTAAACGTATTCTAATAAATCTTATAAGATTTCATTATTTTCACTCAGTCACAGAGTAAACATATACTTTTTATTTAAGAAATTCAACATTTTTTTGCACAATTTTAATAAAAATATGTTTTTAAATGTAGAACAACCAATAAAATTAAACAATTTTCCAAAAAAAAAATATTGTTTTTAAGTACTTTTAAAAATACACATTCACACACACAAACAAACTTTCGTATATGTGTATTTTTTGAGAGTAAATCTTATAAGATAGTTGTGTAGAAAAATCTTATCACAACAGTCTCATAATATTTCTTATAATACTAATATTTAAGTCTACACGTGAGATAATTCTCTCAGAGAGCGAATTTGACACTCTCTGCTACATATTATGATATAAAAAAATCATGTGGAGACCCAGTGTTAAGTAAATATAACTTTAAATCTTAGGGCGCATTAAATAGTCTTGGCAACTTTAATAGGAAGAAAATTTATTCAATGGATTTATAAATTTTTTATTAGTTTCTGGCATTTGCTAGTGTAGCAGAAGTAAAAAATGTTTGAAACTAGCAAATGTCAATGTAAACGAATCCAAACTTGAGGTACTATACCCGATTCTCAAAAGAATAATAACATATAAGTACATACTTGAGTGATGAAATCAGTGATTGATTCGATTTGATGAATATACCGATCGATTTTGATTACTACTGGATCTGAGCAGATGAGAACTAATTATAATTTAATTTGATATATATGCTTCACTAACTGAACTAAATCATTTGATTCGTATTTAATACACCAATTGTAAGCTTACAGAATACTTTCAATCCACCTCTTCACATAGGACTTTACTTTTTCAAGCACTTCTTCAAAACGCTTAGTCGAGAAGGACAAAAATCAACGACGAAAAGTTTTGTTAAAACTTTTTATAACTTATAATTCGGAATTTGTTTTCGAAAAATTCTCGGTAACATCAAATCTCTTCATTTCAAGAAAATAATGGAGATTTTGTAGCTAAACTACCTAATATTGGAACTCGAAAACTTTTTAACTTAATTTTCTATATTTTCGTATAGATTTTTCACAAAACTTCATTTCCATGAGTTCTAATTGTTGGATTCTAATGTGTAAGACAGATGCCAGACAATACAAAAGAGTTAGATTAAACGCTTTGAAAGGCCGAATTACCACTTTGTATTTAATAAATATCTTAAATACAGGATATTTTGTTAATATCTCGAAAACTAGAATTCAATTTTGAAAAAAAAATTCGTTAATTATTTAATTAAATATTTTTGTAAATTCAGTTAGAGTCTAGTTCTTTACTTGGAAGTCGATACATAAGATTAATACCGAAATTTCTGAAGAAGAAGCACCTATAAAATAAATTGATTTGCAGAATAATCCATATTCATCTGTTCAAACTGTGAGATTTGATCAAGGATTAGAAGACTTCCACTTCATCTAAACTTCTCCGGACATCATTTATACCAACACAAAAAAGGCGATTGTAATTTTTGATTGAAACCCGGTTTTAATTCCACAATGTATTCGCTCAGGCCGACAACTTGCTGGGCATAAATATCTCAATCACGAACACAATTATGTCTAACACTGTTGTTTTCTTTGACATGTCATTTTAATGCTATAGACAGAGAAAGTAAAACATTCATGCGATAATATGCAACCACGAAATCATAAAGAATATCTTTCAAAGGAGTTGTGCTCAAATGGATGCACATCGTCGGTGTGCTCCTCATACGTATAAAAGGTTCCTTCATGAAATGCCTTGGGAGAGAAAAAAAAATTAAATCTTTTCCAATTACAGCCTTTATTTGTTAATTTAATAATATCAGGGCGAAGTTTGTTCATACTAATTACAATAATTCTTAAATTTTTTTGATTTCTATAAGAATACGCCTTTTAAATCTTATTACATTTTTCTTTGCTTAGTATCACCGTCACATAAAGTAGGAGAAAATATGCAAAACTTGGTAGCACTTTCTTAAATACAGGGTTGGGGTAACACAAATAATGTAAACAAACTAAACATTTTTAAATTATTTTAAATTAAATAAATAATATTTGTTTTTAATAAATATCGAGGTAGAATAGCGATATTCATTTTCTTTAAATTTTATATATTAATTATTTATATTTTTTTTCTTTTAATTAATTAATTGTTTAAGGTAAATTGCTTATATTTTTCTTTAGGTTTATCTTTTTAACTATTTCAATATATAATTAATAATATTATTTGTTTATTTATTGTTTTAACAATTGGCTTTTGTTATTGATGATTTTTTTAATATAAACTATTTATTAATATGAGATTTGTAGAATTGTTTATAAATAAAAACTAGTTTTATTACGGTCTCTTACTTTGGTTTTATGATTTTTATAGGCGCTTGTGTTTTATTAAGTATTTTTTTAATAATAAAATATTTTAATTGAGGAAAATAATAAATAAATAATAAAGGAAATTAAAATGAATTATATTTTTTATATATATTATAAGTATTAACTATTTTTTCTTTGTTTCTTTTTAAAAGATTAATGTATAATATTGCATATTAGTTAAGGAACCTTATTTTGTTTAATTAAATGAAAAGGTTAGAAAATAAAAAAAATAAATAAAATTGAGAAAAGATAAAGAAATTAGCTTAAGATTTATTTCTTTTTATAAAAAGATTTCCTAAAGAAATTTTGTTTAACTTCTTTTTTGTAAGATTTTTTAAGTTTTTTCTTTTTCTATGGCTAATGAGGCTATTGTTGTTTTTTTAAAAAATAAATTATTTGTTTTTTTGAGATTTTTAATAAATAGAAACATTTTCTTATTAAATTTTAAACTCTTTTCTGGTTGGTTTCCTTACAGATTTACAATCAGTTCTTTTCTTTTTTGCTGTTTTATTTCATACAATCAATCATTTTACTATTTTATTTCTGTTTTTTTGGTTTTAAATCTTGATTATTTCTTAGGGTTTATGGTTTAATATGTTTAATCATACAACACTTAAGTTATTTATTTTTAATATGTATTTTGTTTTAATAATAAATAGGTAGTTTTTATAATTAAATTATTATTAATTAAATTTATAAAGTGATGAATTTGATAAGTGTTTTTGTGGGGTTTCTTTAAAATTTTGCTGTATTTTACAAGACAAAATATTTTAAATAAAAAAATGTTTATAGATTAAAAATTATATATAAAATTTGAAATTATAAAAAACATAGATATTTCAACTAATAATTATTAGGTTTTAATTTAATAATCTTAAGTTATTATTTTAAATATGTAAATAAACATTTAATATTTTTTACTTAAAATCTTAATACTGTTTTTTCTTTTTTTTTTATTTAAATTTAAATTCTACTGCTCTATTGTTTATTTATTCTGTTTTTGTTTAATAATAGATTTTTTGTTTATTATTATTTTAAATTAATTTAACTGAATTGGCTTTTTTGTTATTTCTGATGACTTAAAAACTATTATCACTATTGCAGAAAGCGGCTATTTTATTGATTTTTTTCTTTTCTTTCGGTTGAGTTTTCATTTTCTTTTTTTGGTTTTTATTTAATTATTTTATTTTTTTCTTTTAGTTTTATTGTTGATTTTTTTTTGGTTAGGCAAATTGAATTGTAATTTGGTTTTAGTTTTTGTTAGCCAGATATTTAATTTTTTTCATTTAAAGAAATTAAATTATTTTTTGTGGGAAAAAATAATATTAAAAATTTTGTTTTATTTTTAATGAGTTTCTAAACACTAAATACGTATACTTGTTTAATATCTTTTTGTTAAATATTTTTTCTTTATTAGATTTTTGGTTTTTTTATTTAAAAGAAGAAAGGATTTTTTTGTTTGACATTATGATTTGATTTTGGTATTTTTTTTATTTTGAAAATAAATAAAATGGTAGGTATTTTAAACAATTTCTGCTCTATAAATTAAACATTAAAATGAATTTAAGAAATTTTTAAAATATTATCTTCAAAGTCTTCAAATATTAAAAATAAAATACGAACTTTAAAATATTTTAAATTCAATTTTAGTTGGTAAAATGAATATTAAATATTCTGTAGAAATTGAATTAACTAACTGAATGTTAATTCTGAATGCATTATTCAAATTTTAAAAAATATTTAGAATTTATTTACAAAATTGTTTTAGAAAACTTTACACAATTAATTTATAATCGTTATTAAATGGAAAGAAAAATCTTTAAACCCAATTTTTCACATTAGAAAAAGAAAATTTCCGGATCCTGATATCAATTAACCCAGCAAAAAAAATTTAAGTACTAATTGTAAAATCTATTAATGTATATTTTTCGAATGATTCTTGAACTATTTGTACAAAATTTCTTTACCGTACATGCTTCTGTTAGAAAAATATTGGCGAAATAGATATGAAATTTAATACCAAACAAGATAAATATTTGAGCCAAATTGTGTCTCTATGGTGTTCACATTGGGTCCTATGCTTCATTCAACAGACACGCAAACGGAAGGTATTTGCTAGATCTTCTTAGATTTTTACAAGGACTCACAATATATAAACTATATTGGATCTTGGATGATTATTTCGACCTTTATACCTTCAATTTTCATGATTATTTTAGAAATTTAAAGAAATCTTCTGTTATTTTTGAATTATGTTTTATTTAAACGATTTATTTCATTTCAATAAATTGGCATCACTTATTATTTTGTGTAAATGAATGTAAACAATGGAGTCGCCATAAAAAAAAGAAACAAACAACAATGTAAACAAAGCAGAATGTTTTTGAAAAAATATAAAAACTTACCAATATCTTTGTTCAGAATACTCTCCTAAGATATTAAGCATTAAATTATTTAATATTTTAAATCAAAACTCTTGAAAAAACTACAATTATTTTATAAAAAATAATAATTAACAAAACTTTATGACACAACGAACATATTTTCACTACTTCTCTACATTTTCTTTTATTTTATAATTTTACACTTCATTCACTTAAAAACTTTTAAACATTACACTCTTTTAAACTTGCTATTTAATTTTTAAAACAAACACTGAAAATTCAACTTTTTTACTATTTGCTGTGTTACAATTTCAAGTTGACCGTTCTTGTTTTGTTTGTTTTTGTTTTTCCCTTTATTTTTTATCTTAACACTTTATTCACTTAAATATTTTTAAACACTTCTAAACATTACACTTAACATATTTATATAATTTTCTTATTAAACAAATTGCTATTTAATTTAATAAATTAATTTTTAAAACATTGGAAATTCAACTTGTTTACTTTTTGCTGAGTTAGCAATTTCTAGTTGACTCTTCTTGTTTTGTTGTTGTTTGTTTTGTTATCTTCATTGAATACCGTTATGAATGTTGTGGCTATTGTGAATGATTAAAAGCAAAGCTGGGAAATTGATATTTTATTGTATTGAGTTTAATAAGTAGAAATTGAAGAAACATATTTTTGAGAATTTTAAAGGAAATTTCAAGACTTTTCTATTAATAAATTAATAAAGATAATCATAGAGTTTGGACTAAAGATTGAAGATTTTTTATGCAAAATAAAGCAAACATAGATTTAATTTTTGTATGTACATATAGTGAATAAATATGTAAATAATTTATTTCTTTCCATTATTTGGTAAAATAATTTAACTAAATTTAATAACATTTAAGATTTTGAAGACTTTGTTAAGTACAGAATAGAATATTTTGAAAATTAGAAATATAATTTTTAATTTTAAAGATTTCTATTAGTTTTTTCTTCTTGTGTTTTGATTACCAACCATTTTATTTAATTTTCTTAATTACTTTTTTTAATATAATTTATATTTGACCAGACATTTTAATATTTTTTTATGATAATTATTTTTTGAAATATTCGAAAACTTTTCATTTCAGTTTGCCTGTTTTTTTTATTAATATATTATAGAGATTTATAGTTTATGTTGTATTATTTATTATTATTTATTTAAATATTATTATGGCTTTCAGACTGCAATTTTAAAATCTTGTTAAAAATTATTTGTACTTTTGGTTCATAAATTGGGCTATTGTAGATTTGTTAGGTTTTATTTTATTTATTTCTTTTTATTGCAATATGTTTAACTGCTTTTGTGGTAATTCTTTGCTTGTTTTTTATATATGTTTTAAATATATTTTTAAAATATTAAATTTTAAAAAAATCTTTTTTTATTTCTTGTTTTCAATCGATACTGTTTGGTCAATTATTTTAATGAAAAATATCTTAAAGAAAGTTTGTTTAAATTCAAAAGAAAAATTTCAATTAAATCCAAAACTTTCTTTAAAATATTTTTATTATTTTAAGGTATATGGTTTGTTTAAGTTATTTCATTTTGTAGATTTTCAGTGGTAATTAGAAAATAAAATATTCAATTTTATTATTAAAAAAAAACATAAAATTATTGGCCAAAAGTTAGCAAAAATTTTGAATTTTGTTCAAAATTGCGGTCCGTAAATGTAAGAGTTATCAAAGTTTTATTTCGTTTTTTATTATAACTTTTCTTGTTTTTTGTTTAGCATTATAATATTAAATTTGTTTGCAAGATTTTTTGGTTTTTTCAAGTCTTAATTATTTGATAAATTATTTGGTATCTTTTATATGGTTTTAAAATCATATTTTAAAAAGAGTTTAAACCCCTTTTTGTGATGTTGCAAAAGGGGTTTAAGAGATAAAGCCTGTTTTTGTTCATATTTTCTTAGCCAGTTTTGGATTTTTTAAAGTCTTAGTCCTGTTTTTGCTGTTTTAAAGCAGTTTTGTATTTATTCATTACTCAAGTCCTGTGGGGTTTAACTTTTTTGTTAAGGTATTTTAAATATTTTTGGAGCTTTTTATATCAAGATAAATTTTTATTTACATAAAAACTGAAATTTGTGTAAACTAAAAAAGGAAACTTAAAAATTTCAACTGAAAGTTTAAAAGAAATATTTAATGTTTTTGTTATAAAATGGAGTAAAAAATTTTGATAATTTTGTTTTTTTATAATTTTGTTGTTTAGTTATTTTTTAAGAATATTTTTTTATTTTTTAACTTTTTACAAAAATTTTGATTAATTTTGTAAGTTTATGTTAAGGGCCTAAAAATTTGTATTTTATGTTTAATTTTAACATTTACAAAAGTTTTATATACAGGGGGATTTTAAATTTAAAGTGTATCACAGTGACATTCAGTCTAAATTTTTTTAATGCTTCTATTAGAATTATATTGTTATAGCATGATTTATTTTTAATTTTTTTATTTTATATATCTAAAAATTATAATTAATATTTTTAATTTAAATTTAAAGCCAAAGAGTTTTTTGTTTTTGAATTTCTAAAAAAAGCCAAACTTAGTTTTAGTATTAA
This sequence comes from Protophormia terraenovae, assembly GCA_951394005.1. Classification (NCBI taxonomy): domain Eukaryota; kingdom Metazoa; phylum Arthropoda; class Insecta; order Diptera; family Calliphoridae; genus Protophormia; species Protophormia terraenovae. Next base: position 14,346,053 of record OX596075.1, on the reverse strand, counting down.
TTTATTATTATTATTATTATTATTATTTTTTTTTTCCTAAAATTTCTTTTTTAAAAATCGTTTACTTTATTTCTATATAATTCTAATAAAAGCTTTTTATTTAAATAAAATTTCTTTTGTCCAAAAATCTTTTGCCGAAACTTGAATTTTGTTTAATTTATTAAGTTTGTTGTTTTAGTTAATTTTTTTTTATATGATATGGGCCTAAATAATATTCAATTTTTTAATAAAATTTTGTCTAATTAAAACAACAGTTTAAAAATACCAAACAAATAATTTTGTTAATAATTTAGATTTAGATTTTTTACTTAAATTTCTTTTCCAACTATAAAACTTTTGTATTTACATTAATAGTTTTTCCAACGTTTTTCTTTATTTTTTTAATTTAAAATATTTTTAAAAAAAATTTTAAATTTGAAGAAAAAAACTGGCACAAAAAGGAATTATATTATAACAGTACTAAAAGGGAATTTTAAGGAATTTAAATTGGAAAATTTCATAGTTTCTTTTTCACAAAAAATTGAATTTAATTTTTTGGCAATTTGTTATTAAGGCTATTGTGAATGATAAAAATTATTTGTGAAGTTAGTTTAAATTGTGAATTTAAGTTTAAATTTACTTTACTGATTACATTTTCTGGCTATTGTGAATGATTTCGAATTAAATAATAAAATTTCTAAGTTATTAAAAAAATGAATTGTGGATTAATTTCTTCGTTCAAGTTTTTATAGAATTTACTATTAAGACTATTGTATTGCAATTCTTAATTCAATTCCAAATTTACTTTATACTACTGTGAATGTTTTAGAATGATCAATGTATGTTTTTAACATCAGGAAGGAGTTTGAAATTTAGTTGCGAACTAAATCTTCAGGCTATTGTCAATGAATTAAAACTTCCAAACTTACTTTATATTACTGTGACTGTTTTAAAATTTTCAATGAATATTTTCTTTATATCAAGGAAGAGTATGAATTTTAGTTGCAAATTCTATTTCAAATTTACTATATCAAGTAATTAAATGATTTAGACTTAAATTTTAAAATTTAGTTCCTGTTTACATTCAAAGAAATTTTCATCATAAAGTCCATTGTGAATATTCACAATTATTGTTAATATCAGAGAAGGGAACTTGTAATTGGCGCTTAATTGTGAATGACGCTTAATTGAAAATGTAGCAGAAAATATAACCTAAAGGTAATAATTAAATTGTTAAATTTTAAATTAATTATTCCAGCCACCAAAGCATGAAAATATAAAATCTGGATTCAAAATTTTAAACAATTTTGAATTTATTTTTTAAGGAAAATGTTAAATTTTAAGTCATGTTAATTAAATTTCCTTAACAATCCTGTTATTTAAAAATTCCTTTTAAAGCCTTTTTTTCTTTAAATATTTATAAGCCAAAAAGTTTTTTCATTGCTTTGCCAAATGATTGTAACCAAAAATTGTTAGATAATACCCCATTTTCTGTGTTATATGTGTTTTATTTTAAAAACAAAATAAAATAAAAGAAAAATTAATTGCTAAAATAAAAACAAACAAAAACTGAAAATTTTTTTATAAATTTTTTTATTCATATAAATATTATTTTGTGTGTTTTGTGAAAGAACATAAAAACTATAAGTTAAATAATAATAAAACTTAAAAGCTAAATAATATATATAAAAATAATGTTTAAACAAAAAACTGATGCAAAAAGGGAAAACTTTTAAATAAAACAAATTTAAATTTCATTACTTGCATTAAAAATTAAACTTAAATTTAATGAAAAATTAAGGGAAAAAGGGAAAATAATAAAAATTATAAAAGAAAGAATTAAAAGTGAAAATACCAAACACCCCTGTTTAGCCTAATACAAAAACGTTATTGTGAATGCTTTAAGCCAGGGATAGTTATTGCAAAATTATTCTTTTTTGTTTGTAAATAAATTTTCACTTTTTGAATAAATGCCTTTTTTATATTAACGAATAGTTATTATTTCTTTTTAGAGCTAATCCACACTTTGGAAAATATTAAAAAAAAAACTTGTAATGACTTTCTATTATTTGCTATAGGAATACTTTTTTCTTGTAAATTTATATATTTCTTCTTGTTATATGGCACTCTGGAGTCTTAAACTTGTGTGTGGATTTATATTTCTTTAAAAAAAAAAAAAATTAATAATTCTTTAAAAAAGAATTATTTTAGGTTTAAAATTAAATTTTTAGGGAAGACGTTTTCTTATTCTTTGCAAATTTATATGTATTTTACAGGTTTTTGTTTCCTTATAAACAGCGGGAGAAAAAAAAAAAAAAATAATCACAATTTTATTTAAATAAAAGAAATATTAAAGAAATTATTAATAATATTTTAATAAATTAGGTAGAAATACAAAAAAATATAATAGTTAACTTATTTTCTAGAAAAAAAAAAATAATAATAATAAAAAGTTTTTAGTAACAAAAAAATCATTTGATAATTATTTGTCTTAACTAAATAACGAAAAAAAATTATAATAAAAAAAATCTTACAAAATAAAATTCTAAAAGTAAGGTTTTTTAAAAAAATAATAGGTATACTAAAGCTGCTCTTTCAAAATATATAAGAAGATATCTTGCACATGGAGAAAAAAATGTTTAAACAGTGTATTTAATTATAAGAGAGTGTTTAAGCTAAAATTTTAGAATCAAGAATATTGTTGCAATAGTTATAATTTAATATTTTTAAAAATACTGGCTAATAAAACAAAAGGTCACGATTAAATTCGATTTAGAATATAAAGATTTGTCAAATATTTAAAATATATTTCAGATAATTTTTAATTTTTGTATAATTTAACAAACATTTTAGTTATTAATTTTCCTTGATTTCAAAGGAACACAATTAATTTTTCAAATTTTTCCTAATACCTATAAAATATAGAATTTTTATGTGAAAAGTATTGAAATTGGAGCAATTTAAATTCAAAATACTAATGTCAATAATCAAAGGGCATGTTTAGTAAATAATTGAATTAATATTTTTAGAACAATAAAAATGTACACAAACTCAAAAAATTAATTTTGTCGACATCCTAAATTTTTCTCACATTCATTATATTAATTCTTGAGAATATTTAGAATCTCAAAAAATCATTTACCAAAAAAAGTTTCCTTAAATTCATAACTTCTGGTAAAACTTGCTGTTATTGTGAATGATTTGGAAAAAGTACTTCAATGTTCAAAGAGTAATTTATATGTATCAGGTAAAATGTATGAAATCATTTACTTTTTCATATTTTTTCAGTTCTTCTATAGGACTAATACTTCTACCATTGTTAATTATAGAAGACAAACATTTTTTCAAACCGATTGTTTAGGTTTCAACGAAACCGAAATGGATAAGACACCACGAATGCTGATGAAGTGTGTAGCAGAAAATATGTATTCCATTCTGCTGGTGTTAAAATATAGTACACAATTTTTTCTTTGGTACCGCCAAACAGAGACAACAAGGCAATTTACGATTGCAAATAGTTTACAGATATATAATCATCCAAAAAGAAATCGCAAGTGAAAATCTTTAATTCTTACACATTTTTTCACATCTTTGTATTATAAATAAATAAATTTTCGATTAAAGTGATCTTTAATTTTAGGCATGAAATTTTATACGCTATTGAGAATGATTTGAAAACAAAAAGTTTTTTATTTTCTAAAGAATAATTTCATAACAAAGTGTGGAAATATATGTTTTTTTAAGATTTTTATTTTAAAATATTGTCATTTCCACCAAAACTGGTTCTATTATTTACACGCAATTATGTTGCTATTATTGTGAATGAATAAAATCTTCCATTAAACATCTTTCCTCAATAAATATTATATAAATATTTTATTAAAACTTTTAAATAAATAATATTTAATTAATGCTGGTGTTTAATTTCGTGTAATTTCTTCTCTATTTTGAATGTTTAAAAAAACTAAAATTTGCTTTATAGTCCAAAATAAACTTTAATAAAAAAGTATGAAAATATTTAATCTTTTTTATCAGTTTTTTAATTTTAAAATATCGCCAGTTTCAGCAGAAATAATTTAATTCTATACACGAAACTTTTCTGTTACCATTGTGAATGTGCCGGAGACAATAAGACCCTTATTCTCCAAAAATAATATGATGAAAAAGTGTGAAAATATTAATTCATTGTGACAGATTTTTTCATCAAAATATTGCCAATACTACTAAACTGATTCCATTCTATATAGGAAACTTTGCCGCTGCTACTGTGTACAATAAACAAAAACTTCTATAAAAGAATTCTGAATGAAACTTTTAAATTCGTGTTTTCCGAAATATAACTACTGTATTAACCAAAGAAATATTTATATAAAAAAGTTTCTTAAAATAGTGTAAAAATATTTAAATCTGTATTTTTTCGGGATAATATCAATTCCGTTAAAACTCATTCCTCTTACACTATTTTGCTGTGATTATTGTGAATATTCTAAGGATATAAAAACTTTTATGAATAAAATTCTCTATGGAAGTATTAGATTTTTATTATATTTCTTTTTCAAAATGTCTTTATTTTTTTTTTTAATTATCCTATAACCATTGTGAATTTTTTAAAAAAAGGTCTCTAATAAGCCAATCACAAAATTTATTCTTTGTTTTCAATGCAAAATATTGTCTGTTTTATGAAACAAATAAAATAATAAACTTATTTTGCTGCAACTATTGTGAATGTTTTGAAGACAAAAACTATTTCATAATAGTAATTTCTGCAAAATATCAGAAATTACAAATTGAAATACATCATTATCTACTCTAATTAAAAAATATTAAAGTCTTACTGAAACAGTTTGCCGCAAAATAACTTTATAACAAACACTTTTCTTTCTCTTTTCTTTGTTATCGTGAATGTTAAATAAACTTTATTTGGGTTTGATCTGAAACCAAATGTTTATCTAAAATCGGGCGTTTAATACTCTGCTTTAAATTTTTTATTTAATTTGTTTGAAAAGTTTCCTATTTTCAGTGTCTGCTGTCCTCAAAAAAAATTGAAGTTTTCTCTTTACAGCTGAAAATATTCCTCGAAATAAAGAGTTAATGGCAAAAATTTGCTAGTGCTCTTTAACTGTAATTTAGTCTTAGAATTAAATTGCTTGAGATTAAATAAATAAGTAATAATAATTCCTCGAAATTCCTGTTTTATTATTTTTTTTATCAAAGAAATAATTTAAATTAGCTTTTCTTAAAATTCTGTTATCATATTTTATAGGTATTGCGGAAATTAAAAGCATTTCTTATGGATACTTAGGATCCATTTAAAATTTACGGGCTTTCTTTGAAAAGTACCTCACATCACTTTAATTCTTTTCATATGAATGATGTAAAAAAATATATAAAGGAATATATAAACTAATGAAAATTATTGCTAAAAAGTAGAGTTTTTAGTCTATGATATCCTCTTGCTAACAAATCCAGTTTTACTATTTTAATACTCAAAAGCTTCATATAAAACAATAATAATTGCAACAATTGCTTTAAAAATCCATTTCAAGTTTATGCCAAAATGAAAAACCTTTAAAGTTATGTCAGTCCTTCTCATTCCTATTGTGAATCATTAATGCAGGGCTGTATATTAATAAATCTTAAAACTCTTCTCAACTCTTCTACATTTAAATACACTGTTAAAAATATATTTTTGTTAATATTTTTCATGTTGTTTTTTTTCAAATAAAGTCTTTAAAATCAAGTAAACAATGAATATTCTTTTACACAAAACAATAAAATTAAAAACAAATTTGTGTAAAAATAATAATTTTTTTAATGTATTCAGTTAGAAGTTAAAAAGTTCAATTGTCATTTGAATATTCTTTTCTTCAGTAAGTTTATCAAGTTTAGAGTCCTTTTCAAAAAGACTAGTAAAATATCTTTCCTTGTTTTTTTACAAGAAAGACTAAAAATGATTAAAAACAGGTAACATTTGCTACAGGCAAATGTTTTGTAATAATGATGTTTATATAGATAATTAAAACTTAATTTTAATCTTGTTATTAATTAAAAAAAACCTGTAAAGTTTTTAAATAAAAATTGTATACTTCATTGCTTTTATATGTGATTTTTAGTTAAAACTTGCTCAAAATATCTATTCGTTTTTTTTTGTGCAAAAGCTTTAAAAAAGGACTCTTTTTGGTGTTCTTTTCAAAAAATAAGAATTTTCGTTAAAAAAAGTGTTAAAATATAATTAAAATTTTAAGAAAAATCATTGTATACTTAAGTTTGTTGATATTATCATAGAGATCCGAATATTGAGTGTATATGTGGATGTATAGGAATAGCATGGGATAAAGTGGGTGGAGGTCCTGTATGTGTTGGAGGATGAGCCGGTGGCGGTTGATTGTGTGCATGCGTAGTATGACCCTGATGATGATGCGATGAAGTGGCTGTGGCTGCTGCAGCCACAGCAGCCGCTGTAGGAGGCATACCACCCACAGGCGGTAAGGTTATAGAGAGAGTAACTGTTTGAGGAGCCGCCGAGCTAGAGCTGGCGTTATGAGCTCCTTGTTGTTGTTGCTGCTGCTGTTGATGATGACTATGGTTTGTGGATGCCGAAGTTGAACTACCAGCTGCATTACCACTGCTAGCACCACCGCTACCTCCTGCGCCCGACGGCACTGTTGATGTTGTTCCCGCATTTGGGGGATGTCACTGAGCCACTACTGAAGTGGCAGCATTTTGCTGCACCACCACTCCTGGTGCTACTGAATTTGCCACACTTACCGATACGGCTGGTTGTCCGGGACCAGCATGAGCTGCCTGTGGTTGTCCTTGAAAGGGATGCTGGAATGGTGGTCCATAACATTGCGGAAAGTATAGTTCATTTTTCACTTGTGATCCAGTATTCGCTCCTCCTCCCATCGAACGTGGTAGTATATTGTTTTTGTTATCGCCTGGCTGTGCGACGGGATTGTTGTTGTTCAGAAACTGTTGTGCTGCTGCATTTTTGGTTTCGTTCATTAAATGATTGGCTGCGGCAGCAGCTGCTGCTGTTGCCACTGCAGCCGCTGAGTGTGTAGTATTGCTGTTGGTATTGTTGGCTCGTCGTGTCTTGGTGGCGCTTGGATTCATATGGTTATCAATGTGTTTGGTTACTTCGTTTTCGGTTGCAAAACGGCGACGGCAATTTGGCATGGGACAGCAGAAGGGACGATCACCCTGAAAGGAGTTGAAGGATGATATGAAAAATTATTAGAATTTAATTGAAATGAAAATTTTATGAATTTTATGGGAAGAATAAATATGAAATAGAGCAGAATAACTGAACTAGAACTGACCTAAAACTGATCAAGAACTAGACTAGAACTGATCTAGATCTGAAATAGAACTAAACTAGAACTGAAATGGAACAAAATTAGAACAGATCTTAAACTGATGTGGAACTGAACTAGAACTAACCTACAAATAACTAGAACTGAACTAGAAATTTAACCGAATTGAACTAGAATTGTATTAGAACTGATCTAGAGTTGATCTAGAACCGAACTTGAACTGAACTAGAAATGATCTAGAACTGCATTATACTGGTCTAGAACTAAATTATTATTGATTTAGAATTGAACTAGAGCTCATAGAACTGAACTAAGACCGATCTAGAACTCGCCTAGAATTGATCTATAACTTAACTAGATTTGATTTAAAACTGAACTAGAACTGAGATAGAAGTGATCTAGGGCTGAACTAGATCTAGAACTGAACTTGAACTGATATAGGACTTAACTAGAACTGAACTATGACAGATCTAAAATTAAACTAGAACTGATCTAGATATGAATTAGAAAAGATCTAGAACTAAACTAGAACATAACTAGAATTGATCTAGAACTGAACTAGAACTGATTTAGAACTGATCTAGAACTGATCCAGAACTGATCTAGAATAAAACTAAAACTGATCTAGAACTGAACTAGACTTAAAATTGTTATTTGAAATTTCTCTAAAGAGATTAAAGTGAAATTAAGTTTTTAATTTCTTAAAAATAAACTTTTTAATTCTACCACTACCTGGTGCGTCCTTGTGTGCTGATCCAATATGGCCTTTTGACGGAAATCTTTACCACACTGAGCACATTTATACGGTTTCTCTCCGGTATGTATGCGAATATGCTAAAAGGAGAAACAAATAAAAAGTAAAACTTTTGTCCGAAAAAAACTCTCTTAAACCTCCTCCCATTATCTACCTGATTCAATATGGTTCTCTGACGGAAGAAACGCGGACAATAGAGACAACCAAACGGTTTTTCATTGGTATGTATTCGTAAATGTTGTGTCAAATGCGACTGCTGACGGAAACGTTTACCGCACTCGGGACAAGGATAAGGACGCGATTCGATATGTATGCAACCATGTTGTAGTAGAGTGGTCTTCTGTTTGAATTCCTTATCACAAATGGGACAACGTACATACAAAGGCATATTTGCCGGACGGATGCCAATGTGTGATAAAACATCGGGTAAGATTTTTTGACCTAGAAATAAGAAAGAATATTTATTTTAATTAATAAGTTCCTTAAAGATAATAAAGGGCTTTTACCCACCTTTACCATCTTTAAAGTATGAAGGATAGTGTATACCACCATCTTGGCCACCTTGAGAATCTTCATCGTGATAACCATCGCCTGCAATGCCATTTTTAGTATCATTCTCCTCTCCGGGAAAGGGTACATCTTGAGGCCATAATGTGGGATGGGGACCATTTTTGAATATAAGATGTGGTGAGACATCTAATTGGAATAATAAAACAAAAATAGGTTAATTTGTTTTTATATTCATAGAACTTTGTATAAAGTTTTAAACAACTAAGCTAAACTACTAAGTAAAGAAGAGTAAGAGTAGGAGAAACGGCTAAGTGCTTCAGCACTTTCCTTTTTAGCATAAAGAGAGGTTTGCTTTAAATGAGAGCCATACAGTTAATTAAAAACAATTTTGAAAGTTTTTGCCAGATTTTGTATTCAACAAAAAAAGATTTTCCAAAATAATGGCCTTAAAGGCGAAGTTTTTCAAAAAAAGTTTGTGTTTTTGTGTCTTAAAGAAATTTTGAATTTTAAGGCGAACGAGTTTGTTTTGTTTTTGGAGGCCTATAAAGCCATTAGTTTTGGAAAATCAAGCCAATTCCTTGTTAACAAAGTGCTTTGTTTAAAATTCTTTTTTCTTTTAAAAAAACAAATAAATTCCAAATCAACATAAAATGAGAATTTTGTATTTTGTTTTGTCAAAAATTTGCCCTAAACTGTAACTCTCGGGATTTTTTGGTTTGATTTTGCAAAATTTCTGTTCTAATTTTTTTTCTTTCAAGAATTTATTCAAGAACTGTCGCTCGCCTTGGTGGGTTCGCACATGTTGATTAAGGATGGCCTTCTGGCGAAAGTGCTTGCCGCACTCGGGACACGCAAAGGGCTTCTCACCCGAATGGATGCGAACATGTTGATTTAGTATCGCCCGCTGTCTAAAGCCTCGATTACAATAGCCACACGTAAAGGGTTTCTCATTGGCGTGTATGCGCAGATGTTGCGTCAGATGTGATTGCTGGCGAAAACGTTTGCCACATTCCGAACAAGGATACGGCCGAGCATCTGTGTGTATACGATCGTGCTGCAGTAGGGTACTCTTCTGTTTGAAATCTTTGCCGCATGTCAGACACTTGAATAGCCTTAGATCACTGTGAGGTTTAGGAGGTTTATGACTGCCCGACGATGAATTATTATTGCTGCTAGAGGTGGGATGACGTCCGCCGGTGCCATTGGTGGTTGATGTATTGTGATTGGAGCCATTCTGCTGGTTATTACTATTGGCCGAGCCATTCTGTCCGGGTAAGAGTTCGGGCAAGGTATAGCCCTCTAAACCGTTAGAGGGGCCATTGGCAGCACTTTGATCCATGCTGCCGTTGAGGCCCGGTATAACGGGTTTATTGAGATAGTGCAGGGGTGGGAAACCGGGTGGTGCCATGAGAGCTCCTTGGCCCGGATGTCTGGGTGCATAGTAGCCGGATAGTTCACCGTTTGCTGTAGGAAAATTACTGTGATCATTAGTTTGGCCATTTTGTTGTACATGTGGATTATTCCCCGCTGGATTGTCTGAAGAGCCGGCTGCGCTGCCGTTTTGCTGCTGATGTTGTTGGGGATCATTTGAGCTTTGGTTTGGATTGTTTTGTTGGGTAGAGTTTTGATGCTGAAGACCAGATGCCTAGAGAAGAAACGAGAGGAAAATAGTGAGTTAAGGGTTTAGAATTCATTTCTACGCAGAAAGTGAACTAGAACTGAACTGAAACTGAACTAGAATTGAACCAAAACTGAACTAGAGCTGTAGTAGAACTGAACTAGAATTGAACCAGAAGTGAACTAAAATTGAAATAGAACTGGACTAGAACTAAACTGTAACTGAACTAGAACTGAAATAGAACTGAACTAGAACTAAACTGTAACTGAACTAGAACTGAAATAGAACTGAACTAGAACTAAATTAGAACTAACTTAGAACTGAACTAGAACTAAACTAGAACTGAATTATAACTGAACTAGAAATGAAATAAAACTGAATTAGAACTGAACGAGAACTGAAGTAGAACTAAACTAAAGCTAAACCAGAGTTGAACTAGACATGATCTGGAGTTAAACTAGTATTAGAAGTGCACTAGAACTGAACTAAAACTGAACTAGAATTCAACTACAACTGAACTAGAGCTGAAGTAAAACTGAACTAAACTAGAACTGAACTAGACTTGAATTAAAACTGAACTAGAGCTGAACTAGAGCTCATCAAGAACTGTTTTAAAACTGATCTGGAACTGAACTTAAAACTAGATAAAAGTGATTAAATCGATTAATTAAAATATTTTTCCTCCCCAACCAATTTACCTTTGCCCTCACCTGATTCATATTCACATCATCCTCATTGCTGCCATTCGCTCTCTGCTGCTGTTGCTGTTGTGGCGGGTATGGACTGGTCGAGGGTGAACCTTGTTGCCTTACCGCACCACCTGTCCCTCCACCACCACCACCTCCTCCCGCATCACCACCATTCTCACGAACATTTGGATCACCATTCGGTGATGTGGGCTGTGGTCCATTAGCAGCAGCCGCTTGGCCATTTGCTGCTATTTGCGCTGCTGCATTCTGTTGTTGCTGTTGTGCGCTTAAATGTGTTTGAGCCTGTTGTTGTATACCCGGATACATTTCACTACCCCATTGTGTAGCTGAACTACCAATTGCGGCAGCATTTCTCTCAGCTTCTTGAGAGTCTTTATAAAGGACATAAGGCTGCCCCGTATCTTGGGTTATACAATACATTATTTGACGCGGTACTTTAAGACCGGCTGCTATACAGGCCGCAAAAGAAGCGGAAAAAT